>JAVSCE010013209.1:0-477561 GCA_032199065.1 Smutsia gigantea | reverse complement strand
TTCCCCAAGGCTTTAGAGATAGTCCCCACCTTTTTGGACAAGCTCTAGCACAAGACCTCAAATCCCTTACTCTCTCAAGCTCCACCCTCCTTCAATATGCAGATGATCTTCTCCTGGGCAGTTCATCCCTACAAACACTCAACGGGATACTATTCTCCTTTTAAACTTTCTCTCAGAACATGGCTACTGGGTTTCACCCTCCCAAGTTCAGCTGTCCACCACTCAGGTCACTCACCTGGGAGTTCAGCTCTCCCTGGGCTACAAGGCCATTACCATAGATGGGAAAAAACTTCTCCAAACCATGCCCATTCCAAACAACAAAGATGAAATTCTCTCTTTCCTGGGTCTTGCTGGGTTCCTTCATTCATGGATCCCCAACTTTTCACTCCTGGCTGCACCCCTATGTGAAGCATCCCGAGGACCTCTCACTGAGCCCCTCTTGATGCCCATAGCTAAGCCCTTCCATAAACTCCAGCTAGCCCTTCTACAAGCCCCCCGCTCTTCCTTGCCTGATTTCACATGCCCCTTTTCTCTATATGTCTCAGAAAGGCAGGGCTTCGCCCTTGGAGTTTTGAGACATATGTTAGGACCTTCCTTTGCCCCGATTGCCTACCTTTCCAAAAAACTAGATCCTACTATTCGGGGATGGGCTCCTTGCCTGTGAGCCCTAGCAGTGGCTGCCGTCCTCATTCAAGAATCCAAAAACTCATCTTCGGGTCACCCACAACTGTTCTCTCCCCCCATCATCTTTCTCAACTCCTTACCTACAAAAGCCTGCAGACTCTTTCCCCCTGCCGGATTCTATCACTTCAGGTTGCCCTAGTTGAGGACACCTCCCTCAATTTCAAAACCTGTCTTCCCCTTAATCCCTCCACCTTTCTTCCATTACCTCCCGATCCACAGGCAGGATCACAACCCCCCTTCCATAACTGCTTACAAACTCTAGATGAACTCCTACCCTGTCTCTCCTACATTCAGGAGGGTGTCCTTCCTCAGGCCACATATACCTGGTTTACTGGTGGCAGTTCCTTTATCCATGAGGGTGTTTGATGGGCGGGATATGCCATTGTCTCTCTGGACAAAACTATCGAGGCAAAGCGCTTACCTACTAACACCACAAACCAACAAGCAGAACTGATTGCCCTTACCCGTGCCTTCACTTTAGCACAGGGGTCCTCTCTTACTATCTGTACTGATTCTAAATATGCTTTCCATATCCTACTCTCCCACACAGCAATCTGGAAAGAACGACGACTCCTCAACGCCAAGGGCAGCTCTATTGCCAACGCCAAACACATCATACCACTGCTAGAAGCCTCACATCTCCCAACAGCCATAGGTCTAGTACATTGTCACTCCCATTGGTCAGACCAGTCATCCATCTCCTTTGGTAACAACAGGGCAGATGAGGCAGCCCGAAAAGCAGAGTTAGCCCTTGTAATAGGTGCCCTCATTCCAGGCCCTAAAAAATTTGTTTCCACAACTACCAGCCCGCCTTCCACTGAGGCCATACTCTCCTACTTACATCACTTATTCCACCCTAACCTCCAATCTTTACAATGCTTTCTTAAAACTTACCTGCCTCTTTCTCATTCAGAGACTGCCTTCCTCAAAATGCTCACCACTTCAAGCGAGATCGGTCAAAAAGTCAATCCCAACTCACCTTCCGGACCACCCACCTTTCCTACCCATCAAACACGAGGGCTCATTCCCGGGACTCATTGGCAGCTCGACTTTACTGATATGCCTCCAGTAAAATGCCACCGGTATCTTTTAGTACTGGTGGGCACATTTTCAGGTTGGGTTGAGGCCTTCCCCACAACTAACAAACGAGCCCAGACTGTTTCCAACGTCCTACTGTCTGAAATTATCCCACGCTTTGGAATACCTACTTCCTTACAATCAGACAATGGCCCCGAGTTTATCTCTCAAATCTCCCAAGCAACCACTAAAGTCCTTAATATCCATGGCATTTTCACATCCCTATCACCCACAATCCTCAGGTAAGGTGAAAAGAACCAATAGAACCCTCAAATATATTCTTACTAAATTATCCCTGGAGCTCCACCTTAACCGGATAAAACTCCTCCCCTTGGCCCTACTTTGACTCTGGGCCTTACCAAAAAAACCTGCTAAACTTTCTCCTTTTGAATTCATGTATGGCCACCCCGTGCTTCCTCCAGGTCTCAACTCCGAACCTCCTATCCTTCCTCCTCATCTTATCAACCCTTTACTTCAACACATTCACTCTCTACTCTGGTCCCACACTGACCTCTATACACCAAAACCTCAAGACCCCACTTCTACTACTTTCTATCACCCAGGAGACTCTGTGCTCCTATCCCCACCACACCAAGCAACACCATCCCTAAGTCCCAAATGGCAAGGACCATACACGGTAATCCTTTCCACGCCAACTGTAGTTAAACTCCAGGGTCTTCCCCACTGGATACACAACTCCCACCTTAAACCGTTTGTCTCACCTTATTCCCATTCCACCAAATCTCCCACAGGTTCCTATTCCTCCACCCTGACAGGACCTCTTACTCTCCACATTTCACAATGCTCATTTCCACTTCCACTCATCACTGAAGAAGTTTCCACGGAGTCCTAAGACCTCCCTTACAACCACCATGCGTCATGCTTCAGGATTGTTAACCCTGGTCTCAACACTTATTCTCTCACCAGACCTATCTTCCCCAACACCAGCCCTTTCTTCTCTTTCAGACTGTCCAAAAGATTGCACCATCAAGGATTCCCTTTGCCCTACAGGTTGCTTTTCTGCCTACACATATGTCCCCCAAGGAATGCTATGACTCAGCCACCCTATGTGAACATAGCAATTGGAAATACTGGACAGGGAAATCCAACCATAAGGCTAGGATAAGCCAGTGCCCCTGGGGAACTAGGGGAAGTAGTGCTTCTTCCCGCAGTAATTGTTGGAACTTTTTTACCCACATAGGCATGTCAGACGGGGGTGGAGTACAGGATCAAGCCTGCCGGGAATATGTCTTCACAGTATTGCCCCAAATACTTCAGAATATGTTCAATCCTACCAGGCGTCCCCTCAATCTGTCAATCAGATGGGAACCCATACCTAAAGACCTTCTCCTAACTCAAATAGTTAATACTACCCATCACTTACTTAACCTTACCAATCCCTCTCTGGCTCAGGGGTGCTGGATGTGTTTGAAAGCAGGCTTCTCTCATTTAATAGCTACTCCTCTACAATTCAACAGTTCAATACAGCTCAATGAGACTTCCCCAGACCTGGCCAATGTCTGACCCAAGCTTTCTCGAGTGCCCCTTTTTCAGTTCTCCCAGAGGTGTTTTTCCTCAACAGGAAACACCTCTGTAGGAGAATTACAGAAAGAACAGTGTAGACAAACTCTCACCTACTAACCATCCACAAAGGCTCACTGTCCACCAGTCCCTGAAACAGCCCTCCTGTGTGGGACAACTGTTTATTGCTGCCTTCCCCCTGGATGGAGAGGCACATGCACTTTGGTCCTCTTATTTCCATCCATAGACATTGTCCCAGGGGACAAGGAAGTCCCTATACCCCTAATGGGCAATTTAAGACCCCGACCCAAACGTGCTATTCAATTTATTCCCCTACTAGCCACCTTAGGGGTCACAGCAGGCATAGCCAGCGGAACTGCTGGAATAACCACATCCATTACTTATTATCAACAACTCTCTAATCAACTAATAGGGGATATTCAACAAGTAGCTGAATCCATATTAATCCTTCAAACCCAACTGGATTCTCTAGCTGCTGTAGTCCTCCAGAATCTCCATGGATTAGATCTCCTAATGGCAGAAAAAGGGGGACACTGCTATATCTGCAGGAAGAATGCTGCTTTTAGGTTAACCAGTCCGGAATATAAAAAACAAAATCAAACAATTACAGGAAGACTTGGAAAAGAGAAGACAACAGCTAGCCCAAAACACCTCTGGTCTATCCGTGGTCAACTATGGCAAATCTTCCTCCCATTTGCTACTCCCCTTCTCCTAATCCTTCTGATCCTGCTCATAGCCCCTTGTCTTATTAATTACATTCAAAAAAACACTCCACTCCCAAATGCAAAAAATTTCTAACCAGACCTTTAACCAGCTTATATTACAGCATTACCAACCCCTCTCCAAAGACGATGATCCTTATTAAACCTGGAACACGCCATCGCCACTTCAGACCATGGGCTCATCTGAGGACCACCCCCCCATCAATACAAAAATGAACTTCATCACCCCTAATCAGCAGGAAGCAGTTACCGAAGACTGACCTTCACCCCTTCCCCAACTCCTCTACAACTTATAAAACAGAAAAGGGAGGAATATAAGAATATAGTACTTTATCCTCCATTTACCCCATGGTCCCAAGCACATAGGCTGGTGAAAATCAAGTCTGGACTTGCCTCACCTTATCTCTAAACATTTCGCCCCACCCCTTAAGATCCACTCACCAACCTCCCCATAGCAGGACACACCCTATCCCCACTCCTTAAAAATACGCTTCCTCACCCACGAGCTGCTGCTCTCTGCTCAAAGGCAGCCATTCTCTCTTTCAGCCATTAAAATCTCTTGCGTAGGCCGGTGTCTCCTGAGTTGTGCTGGGGTAAGGAGGGTCACGGCGAGATACCCTTTCAGGTAACTCTCATCCCAGGCATTAAATAGTACTTGATTGCTTAAAATGCCATTATAGTGTCTATTACCTCTGCACAAAAGGGGAAATGGAAGTGACTTTGAACTTACACAACAGGCTGCAGCAGGGAGAATTAGTAAAATATGATCCATACTTAGTTTTATTATGAATGAAAATTATGTTAACATAACCAAGACCCCCATGCCTAAATTATAATTGTTAAATGAAAATGGTGAACCTGAACAGCAAGTAGGCTGTTAATAAGAACTAGACATGAAACTAGAGAGGTGGAGTGGACCAAGATAAACAAGGCTAAGGATTGGTCTCCTACCCTGAAGGCAACCTGCTGCCTTGAAAGGATTTCAGGTTTATAAAGTGATCGGATTTCACTAGTCTGTTAAGAAAATCACAAGCAGCTACCAACACCAATACATACTTGGGTGGAATCATCCATTGTATAGTCCTGGTAGAATGAAGTATTTATATTACTCTACAATAATTTACATTTATAAAGGTGCAAAATCCTGTGGGATGAGACAGTTAACATATTTACCAAAGGAGGGTGCTTAGTTTTAGATCTTTCCTCAAAATGTTAAAACTGAAGATACATGATAAACATTATGTAATGTATACAATTGTTGAATCACTATGTTGTACACGTAAAACTAATATAATATTGTATGTCAACTATATTTCAATAAAAAGTAAAATAAATACTGGGTGATAAAGGTAGAAAAAGAAAAAGAAACAAGGTAAAGTAAAAATGTCTTAATCTCTCCATAGATAATACACAATCTTCAGTGAGGCTCTATGGAAGTATAAAATATTATTTAGCAGTTAAGCAAATACTCAAAACATATTTGGAAGATTGATGTTCCTGTGAGTGGAACACTGTCCTAGGAACCTGATGTGGTGCAACCTAGGAAAATGTATTGCCACCAGAAAACTGGATAACCACATGAAAAATGACATTGGATCCCTATCTTACAACCCTCATAAAAATTCACCTGAAATGGATTAAAGACTTAAACATAAGACCTGATACTATAAAGCTCCTGGAAGACAACATAGGTAGGAAAGAAGCTCCTTGGAATTGATCATGGAAATGATTTTTTTTCTATATGACACTAAAAACACAAGCAACAAAAGCAAAAATCAAGTGGAATTACATCAAATTTAAATGCTTTCACACAGCAAAAAAAAAAAAAAACATGAAAAGGCAAGCTGCAGAATGGGAGAAAATATTTGCAAAGCATATTGAATAATGTGTTAATATCCAAAATATATAAAGAACTCACATATAACTCAATAACAAAAAAACAAATGATCTGATTTTAAAATGAGCTAAGAAAATAGATGTTTTTCCAAAGAAGACAGCATGGGCTCTAGGACCTGTGGAACATCTAGGGAAGATGTCCTGTGAATATTCACATCTGGAGTTGGAGATATCATCCACCAGAATGAGAATGGTCACCAAGGAGAATGTGTAGAGTTAGAAAGGGAAAATGACTACAGATTATGGGGCTTGTGGTAGGCAGGTAATAGCCCCTATAGGTGCCCACACCCTAACCCCTGGAACTTGTGAGTACATTAACTCATGTGGAAAAAGGATTCTGCAGATAATTAAAGATCTTGAGATGGGAGATTATCCTGGATTATACAGTGGACCTAGTGTAACTACAAGTGTCCTTGTAAGTGAAAGAGTGAAGCAGAAATGTTAGAGTCAGTGAGAGATTTGAAGATACTACACTGATGTCTTTGAAGACAGCTGATGAGGCCACTGGCCAAGGAGTTCAGGCAGCTTCTAGAAGCTGAAAAAGGTAAAAAAACATTCTCATCTTTATTCTCCAAAAGAAATGCCACCCTGCCAAGACCCTGCTTTTAGCCCAGTGAAACCTATTTTGGACTTCTGACCTCCAGAACTGTCAAAATAATAAATTTGTGTTGTGTTACAGCACTTTTTTTTAAAAGTAAAATATATCACCACTTTTTTCATATATGCAAGGAGCCTCAAAGATAGAGAATGACATCTTGGAGCTGTAATTGCCTAATTCTATGAGTGTTACTCTTGGTCATGCTTTAGAATCATCTGGAACCTTTTATAAATCCCAATACCCTAGCCAAGTGAACCAGATCTTGAGTAGGACTTTTTTAGTCTCCCAGCTAAGTCCAGTGGGGGCAAGGTTTATAACCACAGAACTAATTTACTTTCATTTGATTTTGTAATTTTCCTTTGATGACATATATATATTTAATGTTAAAATAATTTGTATAAAGATTTTAGTCATCACTCATTTAGAATATTGGAAATAAGCTTGAGAGTCCCTAAATCTGGACACTCTGGACTATATTTTCCTAGTCCAAAAGCAGCAACCTTCAAAATCAGAAGGGAGAAAAACTAAGAGTTCTGTGCAAAGAAAAGACATTTGCTAGATTTCATGTTAAAGGCAACATAGAAATAGTGTCAACTTAAAAATAGTTTATTTCTAAAACAAGAAATTACTATTTAGGAAAATGTACTCTAATTTCCAGGATTTAAATAAGATTACTAAAAGTTCTATGATCTGCAACTATGGGATAGATGTGGAAGAAGTAACTGGGGAAAATTATTTTATGTTGTATAGTAAAATTAGAAAGTCTTTATCCCTCTGCTAAATCCAACTTCTTTTAATTAGAGGTTGTTAGACAGTTTAACTTTGTATTTAAGCTTTGGAAAAACAAAATGTAGTTTGCTTTTGTCATGTTAGCCAGTTGAGAAAAATCTAACACAGAAAGTAACTCATAGCAGTACTGATCTAGTTCCATGAGTCATAGCTGTAGAAGCTTAGAAGGCAAAAAAAAAAACCTATTGAACTGAGGTTCTGGAAAAATGAGGTAAGTCTAACTGAAGTGGAAACAAGTTTGGTAAGCCACCCCCTGACTATAACACATATTTATTTCAGCCTTTCTCTTTCATTCTTTACACATGGATGATTATTAAGAATAGAATATTGTTTCCTTCTTTTCAATTCTCCCTCAACCATTGTTAACTAAGGTGATGGTGTACAAAGTGAGCAGAACAACCAAGCAAACAAATTTTGTTATTCTGTTTTTTAGGTTCCCAAATATGTGATTGTCAGGAAACCAAAGTGAATGCACTTTTTTTCACTATTAAATTAATTTTGAATTGTGATAATTCAGGCAAGTTAGGTAAATCTTACATTTTGAATAGGAAGAATGAAAAAAGATCAGTGCCACTCTGAGTTTTCAATTCCAAACCCACAGATTAGTACAACTGGTTATGTGTGAAGAATGGATGGTGGTCAGGCAAGAATAAAAGCAAAGAGACCCTTTAGGATAACACTTAAATAGCATAAGCACAATGGAGGCTGAGAAGGGAAAGAAGATGATTCAAGATATAGTTTTAAAATAGAACCAACAGGATTTGAGAATGTATTGGATGGAGGAGGTGAAAATATGGAAAAGGGAACAATGAAAGATGGCTTCTAGATTTTCAGCCTGAGCAATTAGTGGATAAGCTATTGTCTGAGCTGATGACTGGGGCTGGGCCCAGGGAAGAGTTGGTGGTGACATAAAGGACTTACCTCACTTACTTGTTACTAGCCTGGCTCCTGAGGGCATTTTAATTATTTTTTCCTCTGAGGTAAATTAGTGAGGGGAAAACCCAAGGCCAAGTTGGGGGCTTGGGGGCTTTTATAAATGAAAGGGAGGTGACAAGAGAGGAGAGGACAACAGCCAAACACCCTCCCCACTCCACTTCCACCTCCCAAAAACCTCTATTTTGTGGATTGTGGGTTGTCTGCTGTGATCTCTTTCTACTGAGTTCCTAGTGTGCCCTGGAAACTAAAGAAAGTAGATACTATGTTTATACAGCCTTCATTTCTGTTTACAAAATCCCTCTGGAATTGGCAGGTTCTTTTCTTTCTTTTTTTTTTTTTTCACTGCCATACCTGTGGATCCAACTATAACCATCAGCAGGTGAGTACTAAGGTCTGAATACAGTTTCTGATGGGGGAAATGGGAGGGGTACCAATCAAACTGGTTTGACTGCCTGGAGATGACTCATTGCCCCAGTTTTAGAAAAAAATAGAACATACAAAATAACGTCGGAATTTGGATTTCCTAACACTGAAATCGAATTTGAGGACTATGAACAACTACTAGCACATTTCTCACTTTTTAACCATTTTAGGAATGTCATACAGACAGGTGGCCTGGTAGCTTTAAGAGAGCTTCATTGTAGACCCTGTTGTACCCTCTTGGGTTAGAAGAGTTATGTCCCCAAGCACCTAACCAATGGCTGGGTCACTTTGGCACTGAAGAAAATGAGTCTCCTGGGTTAAATAAACGGTACTGAATCTGAGGTCCTATGAGCCCATTCAGTTTAAGTGCTGGCATTTAGCTTCCCAATTTAGTAAAAACCAAAAGAGGAAGTATACTTAAATAAACACTCTGCCCATAGTTCGCTAAAGAATTCATTTCAAATAATGAGGAAAAGAGTTTAATTCTATCAGAGACCAGTTTCCTACATTTTTATTTAATTCCACTGAGTCTCACTTTTTTAATCTCTAAAATAGGGCTAATAATATCTACCAAATAGGATTGTTCTAAGAATCAAGTGAGAAAATAATTACCACTAGATATAGAAACATTTTTAAAAGGAAGTTTTAATATTTATAATGTAAACCAATAATACAGGAGGAAAAACAATTTTTTTCTTTAAGAATCATGCAAACTTTTCTTAGGGTTTTTCTTAACCAATGGGGCATTGGTAATAAATCCTCATAGTTGGACAGAGATGAACAATTCTGATTTTCAAGGTCATTTTTGGTTGTCCATCCTTTTCATACCCACAGAATGCTGCTTATGCTTACTAACCCTTATCTTTTTCTGTTTTGAGATTTAATTACTTGTTTACCAATCTCTTTTCTCCACAAGACTGGACATTCCAGGAGTCTTTTCCCCCTTATGGCATCTCTCGTGGTGTCTTGGAAATAGTATATTTTCTAAAAAGTTTGTGTTGAAATGAAAGAAATTGAATGTAGAACCTGTTGTAGGACTTGACTGTTTCTTATTGACAGTTATATTCTCACTGGAGCCCATTTCTGTTCTCTGTTAATGGGAAAGGAACAAAAGGAAGGTGTATAGGTACAGGTGGAGAGCTAAGGGTTTCAAGAAAGATTAAATTATTGGCTGAATCAGATAGGAAGGGAAAATCAAAGATCACTGGTTTTTCTGGCAGTTAGGGGTGACCTCCAAGAGATCTGTCTCAGCTAAATGATAAGGAAAACCTAGACTACCGTGGCATGAAAGTGAATGAGTGGTGACGAAAGGCTGGAAGAGTGTGAAGACCCTATTTCTGGGAAATGTGTTCACTCATAATCACCCTCCACAGTTCTATGCTCCATCCAAGCCAGTGCTTCCCCTTTACAAACAGCGATTTCCCATCTCCAGGATTTTGTACATGGTCTTCCCATACAAACTGAGAGTCCAGCAGCAACTGCACTTAAGCTTTGAGGTCTTTCCTCAGCTGCTCCTACTTAACATGTTCTGTTTGCCCTGATGCCAGTAACATGAAAACTGCAACCTTCTTATGGCACTTAATACATTCTCCTAGTATTAGAGTTAGGCAAATATATGATCCCCTATTAGTCAGTAAGGGATAAATAAACGTTAACAAATACTAAAATCACTTTTCATATTAAGATCTACCTGTTCAATGGGTAGTCACTGTGTAGATCCAGACAAAGAATTTTAAGTCAGAAAAATTAAATCAAGAGACTTGAGAATCTAAACTTAAGCTAACAGACATGTATTGAATGCCTTCTCTATGCAAAACACTGTGCCCTCAAGGAGTTTAAGATCTAATGCAGGGATCAGCAAATGTTTTCCATGATCAGAGAGTAAATATTTTAGACTTTGTGGACTATATACTTTCTATTGCAATGACTCATCTCTGCCACACAGCAGGAAAGCAGCCATAGACACTACCTAAACTAGTAAGAGTGGCTGTGTTCCAATAAAACTTTATTTACAACACTAAAAGTTGAATTTCATATAATTTTCACATGTAATACTACTATTATTCTTTTGATGTTTTTCCAAACATCTAAAAATGCAAAAACTATTTTTAGCTTGTGGGCCATGTAAAAAGAGGTGGCAGACCAGATTTGGCCACTGGCCATAGTTTGCTAATCCCTGGTGCAAACACTGGACAGGCAGTTCACTCATAAGCCCTTTGAAGTTCTATCCTTAACACCAAAATAATCTACCATGGTGCTGCCATTTTGACAGAATTTATGATTGATTTATTCGATTGAAGTAGATTTTCATCCAATTCTTTGCCAAATATTTATTTCATGCCATCCTTATTCTAAGCACTGTGCCAGGCACTGAGGATACAAAAGAGGTCAGAAGAGGTGTGAAGAGGTCAGAAAACATGGTTGGCCTTAGAAAAAACACCATTTTGTAGCTACCACTGTAAAATGTTTCAAGAATTATCAAAGAATGCTAAAACTAATGAGTGAAAGATTGTTGAAGAACTAGATATTCACATGCTCTCAAACAATATTAACTATCAAGAGGAAAAGGTATTTTTAAAATGAAGCAACCTGATACACCCTATCTTAACCATGTAATCAAACACAGCATCACCACTAATAGCTCAAAGTAACATTAGGTGTCTCCTGATCTGTGGAATGGGAAATATAACAACACTCTATATGAGTATTCTTGCCAAAAATAGGTTGTAGAAAATTCTACAAGACAATGAGCCTGTACTTAAAAAATATCAATGTCATAAAAGACAAAAATAATGCTAATAAAATAGGGGCACACATGTAGATTAAAGGAGGCGTTAAAAGACTTAATCAAATACAATGGATGATCCTTGATTAGATTCCAGATTGGGGAAAAAAGAGCCATAAAGGACAATTGAGGGGAAGTGAATATGGATGATATATAAATAATAGTATTGAAACAATGGTAAATATCTTAGAGCAATACTAGTATCTGGATTATACAGGAATGATTTAGGGCTTTTAGGAGATTCAGGCAGAAGTATTTAGGGGTGAATTATGATATCTGCAACATTTAAATAGTTGAGAAAAACTCAAATAACATATATAAAAAGAGAAATAAATGTGATAAAATGTTTACAACTGAAGAGCAGGTAAAGGGCATATGGGTTTTTTTGAATAAATTTTTCCGGAGGTCTCTAAATTTTCAAAATAAAAGGTTGGGAAATTCTGTAAATAAAAAAAGCCAGAACAGGAATTCTGGGAAAATGGTGCCGTGAGCAGGGTGGAGGAAATCTCCCAAAACCATATATATTTGTGAAAATATAACAAATACAACTATTCCTAAAAAAGAGACCAGACGATGCAATACAACAGCCAGGCTAGAGCTATACCTGCGAGAACTCACTGCCTCATGAAGCGGGTAAGATACAAAGCCGTGACCTGGCGGGACCTGAGCACTCCCCCACCCCAGCGCACCAGCGGGATGAAAAGATTCAGAATGGGGAGGGAGTGGAAGCACAAGCCTGCCAAATAACCAGCCCTGGTGATCTGCACCAGGAGCACTGACACACATCGCATGTTGTATCAGAGACTAGAGAAACAGAAGTGCAGAAATGGAGATGGAAACAACAAGGGGGTCCACTCAGCTGGCTCCCTGGGACAAAAGAAAAATGGGCGCTTTTTTTTTTTTGCTTTGTTTCGTTGGTTTTGTTTTGTTTTCTTTTTGGGTTTTTTTGTTTGTTTGGTTGGTTAAAGTCTTAAAGAGACAAGGGCCCAACAGCAGAACAAAATTGTCCCAGTGCACTCAGCGCAGCAGGCTGGGAGTCTTGGGGAATTTCAGACACACGGCCAGCGGCCAGGCAAAGCAGCTGCGCCTAGGCTTCCCACAGTGATCAGCAGCCTCCCATTTGTTCTGCCTCCCCCAGCCAGCGCTTCAAAGGGTCTGGGAGCCTCCACTGCCACGGAACAGCAGGGGAGCAGCTCTGCCCACAGAATCCTCACAGAATCTACGTCCGGAAGGCACGCAGCTAAGCGGGAAGGACTGCAGAACCCAATTCAAGGACTGGAAAGCACCAAGGGGACCAGAAGGCACCCAGCGAGACTTCAAACCCTCGCAGTGCTATAGGCTAGGCTGAGGGCAACCCCGCACACAGGAAGCCCCAGGGTTATTACAGAGACTGCCTCCTGGTGGGCGAGTAACCAGTTAAGGCCCCAGAGAAGGGCAACGAAAACAACAAGCAGTAAGGGACTTGGTCCTCCCAGCTGACACACGTGGCATCTACCAAGACCACTTCCATCACCATGAAAAGACAGAGGAATATGGTGCAAAGATAACCCAAACAACCCCAGAGAGAGGGCCTGATGAGACAGATTTATACAATCATCCTGAAAAAGAATTCAGAATAAAAGTCATAGCCATGCTGATGGATCTACAGAGAAATATGTAAGAGCTAAGGGAGGATGTAAGGAAAGACAATCCAGAAATCAGACAAGCGATCGACAGGCTTAACAGGAGACTGGATGAGATGCAAGAAACTGCAAATGGAATAGAATTCAGAGAACAGGAATACAGAGAAGCTGAGGCAGAGAGAGATAAAAGGATCTCTAAGAATGAAAGAATATTAAGAGAACTGTGTGACCAATCCAAACGGAATAATACTCGCATTATAGGAATACCAGGGGAAGAAGAGAGAGAAAAAGGGGTAGAAAGTGTCTTTGAAGAAATAATTGCTGAAAACTTCCCCATGCTGGGGAAGAAAATAGTTTATCAGTCCACGGAAGCCCACAGATATCCCAACAAAAGTGACCCAAGGAAGACAACACAAAGACATATAATAATTAAAATGGCAAAGATCAAAGATAAGCACAGAGTATTAGAGGAAGCTAGAGAAAGAAAAAAGATCACCTACAAAGGAAAACCCATTAGACTATCATCAGACTTCTCAAAAGAAACTTCACAGGCCAGAAGACAATGGCATGATATATTCAACGTAATGAAACAGATGGGCTTGAACCAAGAATACTGTATCCAGCACGATTATCATTTAAATTTGAGGGAGGGATTAAACAATTCCAAGACAAGCAAAAGCTGAGGGAATTGGCCTCGCACAAACCACCTCTACAGGATATCTTAAAGGGGCTGCTCTAGATGGAAACACGTCTAAAGCTAAAAAGATGTCACCAGAGAAAATAAAATCATAGCAAAGAAAGCAGACCATCCTAATACTAACTAAAGACAAAAAGTAAAATCAACTACCCACAAAAACAGTCAAAGGAAACGTAAAAGAGTAAAGAATAAAACACCTAGTATATAAAGAACAGAGGAGGAAGAATAAGAAGGGAGAGAAATAAAGTTTATAATAACTTAACAAGAAAGTTAAGTTAGACTGTTAGATAGTAAAGAAGCTACCCTTGAACCTTTGGTAACCACGAATCTAAAGCCAGCAATGGCAATAAGTACATATCTATCGATAATCACCCTAAATGTAAAGGGACTGAATGCACCAATCAAAAGACACAGAGTAATAGAATGGATAAAAAAAGCAAAACCAATCTCTATGTTGCTTACAGGAAACTCACCTCAAACCCAAAGATATACACAGATGAAAACTGAAGGGATGGAAAAAGATATTTCATGGAAACAACAAGGAGAAAAAAGCAGGTGTTGCAGTACTTGTATCACACAAAACAGACTTCAAAATGAAGAAAGTAGCAAGAGATAAAGAAGGACATTACATAATCATGAAGGGGTCAGTCCAACAGGATTATGTAACCATTATAAATATATATGTGCCCAACACAGAAGAGCCGGCATATGTGAAACAAATATTAACAGAATTAAAGGAGGAAATAGAAAGCAATACATACATTTTAGGAGACTTCAACACACCACTCACTCCAAAGGACAGATCAACCAGACACAAAATAACTAAAGACACAGAGGCACTGAACAACACACTAGAACAGACGTACCTAACAGACATCTACAGAACTCTAAACCCAAAAGCAACAGGATGCACATTTTTCTCAAGTGCACAAGGAACATTTTCCAGAATAGACCACATACTAGGCCACAAAAAGAACCTCAGTAAAATAGAAAATATTGAAATTCTACGAACCAACTTCTTGGATCATAAAGGTATTAAACTAGAATTAAATTTTAGAAAGAAAATAAAAAGGCTCACAAATACATGGAGACTTAACAACATTCTCCCAATTAATCAATGAGTTAACGACCAAATCAAAACAGAAATCAAAGAGTATATGGAGACAAATGACAACAACACAAAGCCACATCTACTGTGGGACGCAGCAAAGGCAGTTCTAAGAGGAAAGTATATTGCAATCCAGGCCTATCTAAAGAAAGAAGAACATTCCCAAATGAATAGCCTAAAGACACAATTACTGAAACTGGAAAAAGAAGAACAAATGAGACCAGAAGTCACCAGAAGGAGGGACATAATGAAGATCAGAGAAGAAATAAATAAAAATGAGAGGAACAAATAATAGAAAAAATCAGTGAAACCAAGAGCTGGTTCTTTGAAAAAATAAACAAAATAGATAAACCCCTAGCTAGACTCATTAAGAGAAAAAGAGAATCTACACACATGAACAGAATCAGAAATGAGAAAGCAAAAATCAAGACGGATCTCACAGTAAGACAAAGAATTATAAGAACATACTATGAGAATCTATATGCTAGCAAGCTGGAGAACCTAGAAGAAATGGACAACTTCTTAGAAAAATACAACCTTCCAAAACTGACCAAACAAGAAACAGAAAAACTAAACAGACCAATCACCAGCAACGAATTTGAAGCAGTAATCAAAAAACTACCCAAGAACAAAACCCCCGGACCAGATGGATTCACCTCTGAATTCCAAGAGACATATAGAGAAGAAATAACACCCATTCTCTTTAAAGTTTTCCAAAAAATAGAAGAGGAGGGAATACTTCCGAACTCATTCTATGAAGCCAGCATCACTCTAATACCAAAACCGGGTACAGACACCACAAAAAAGGAAAATTACAGACCAATAGCCTTGATGAACATAGATGCAAAAATACTGAACAAAATGCTGGCAAACCGAATTCAAAAATACATCAACAAGTTCATACACCATTATCAAGTGAGATTCATCTCAGGGATGTAACGATGGTACAATATTCGAAAATCCATCAACATCATCCACCACATCAAAAAAAAGAAGATCAAAAACCACATGATCATGTCCATAGATGCCAAAAAATCATTTGACAAAATTCAACATCCATTCATGATAAAAACTTTCAACAAAATGGGTATAGAGGGCAAGTACCCCAATATAATAAAGGCCATATACAACAAACCCACAGCCAACATCATACTTAACAACAAGAAGCTGAAAGATTTTCATCTAAGATCGGGAACAAGACAGGGATGCCCACTCTCTCCACTGTTATTCAACATTGTACTGGAGGTCTTAGCCACAGCAATCAGACAAAACAAAGATATACAAGGCACCTAGATTGGTAAAGAAGAAGTCAAATTGTCACTATTTGCAGATGACATGATATTGTACATAAAAAACCCTAAAGACTCAACTCCAAAACTACTACAACTAATATCTGAATTAAGCAAAGTTGCAGGATACAAAATTAACACACAGAAATCTGTTGCTTAACTATACACTAAAGATGAACTAGACAAAAGAAAAATCAGAAAAACAATTCCATTCACAATTGCATCAAAAAGAATAAAATACCTAGGAATAAATCTAACGAAGGAAGTGATAGACCTGTACTGTGAAAACTACAAGACACTCCTAAGAGAAATTAAAGAGGACACTAACAAATGGAAATGCATCCCATGCTCTTGGCTAGGAAGAATAAATATTGTCAAAAGGGCTATACTACCTAAAGCAATCCACATATTCAATGCAATCGCTATCAAAATACCAACACCATCTTTCAATGAACTGGGACAAATATTTCTAAAATTCATATGGAACCACAGAAAAACCCGAATAGGCAAAGCAATCTAGAGAAGGAAGAATAAAACAGGGGGAATTATACTGCCTGACTTCAAGCTCTACTACAAAGCCACAGTAATCAAGACAACTTGGTATTGGCACAAAAACAGACCCACAGACCAGTGGAACAGAATAGAAAATACAAACATCAACCGAAACACATACAGTCAATTAATATTTGATAAGGGAGCCTTGGATATACATTGGGGAGATGATGGCCCCTTTAGCAGCTGGTGTTTGAAAAACTGGACAGCTATATGTAAGAGAATGAAACGGGACTACTGTCTAACCCCATACACAAAGGTAAAATCAAGGTGGATCAAAGACCTGAATGTATGTCATGAAACCATAAAACTCTTAGAAAAAAACTTAGAAAAAAACCTCTTCAACATAAACATGAGTTGCTTCTTCATGAACATATCTCCCCGGGAAAGGGAAACAAAAGCAAAAATGGACAAGTGGGATTATATATGAAGCTGAAAACCTTCGGTACAGCAAAGGACATCATCAGTAGAACAAAAAGACATCCTACAGTATGGGAGAATATATTCATAAATGACATATATAATAAGGGGTTGACATCCAAAATATATAAAGAACTCAAGCACCTCAACAAACAAAAAGCAAATAGTCCAATTAGGAAATGGGCAGAGGACATGAATACACACTTCTCCAAAGAAGCAATTCAGGTGGCCAACAGGCACATGAAAAGATGCTCCACATTGCTAGTCATGAGAGAAATGCAGATTAAAGCCACAATGAGATCCCACCTCACAGCAGTGAGGATAGCAGGATCCAAAACACAAACAACAGCAAATGTTGGCGAGGATGTGGAGAAACGGGAACCCTCCTACACTGCTGGTGGGAATGCAAATTAGTTCAACCATTGTGGAAAGCAGTATGGAGGTTCCGCAAAAATCTCTAAATAGAAATACCATTTGACCCAGCAATTCCACTCCTAGGAATTTACCCTAAGAATACAGCAGCCCAGTTTGAAAAAGATAGATGCACCCCTATGTTTATTGCAGCACTATTTACAATAGCCAAGAAATGGAAACAGCCTAAGTGTCCATCAGTAGATGAATGGCTAAAGAAGATGTGGTACATATACACAATGGAATATTATTCAGCCATAAGAAGAAAACAAATCCTACCATTTGCAACAATATGGATGGAGCTAGAGGGTATTATGCTCAGTGAAATAAGCCAAGCCAAAAAACACAAGTACCAAATGATTTCACTCATATGTGGAGTATAAGAACAAAGAAAAAAACTGAAGGAAAAAAACAGCAGCACACTCACAGAACCCAAGAACGGACTAATAGTTCCAAAGGGAAAGAGACTGGGGAGGATGGGTGGGAAGGGAGGGACAAGGGGGAAAAGGGGACATTACGATTAGCCCATGTAATGTAAGGGGGGCACGGGGAGGGCTGTACAACTCAAAGAAGACAAGTAGTGACTCTATAGCGTCTCACTATGCTGATGGACAGACAGTGACTGTAAAGGGGTTAGTGGGGGGGACCTGATGAAGGGGGTAGGGTAATCACCATAATATTCCTCATTTAATTGTAGGTTAAAGATATCAAAATAACCTTAAAAAAAAGACATCTACAGGACTCTGCACCGAAAAGCAGTAGGATACATATTCTTCTCAAGTGCACATGGAACGTTTTACAGAATAGACCACATACAAGGCCACAAAAAGACCCTCAGTAAATTTAAAAACAGAAATTCTAGCATCTAACTTCTCAGATCACAAAGGTATAAATCTAGAAATAAATTGTACAAAGTAAACAAAAATGCTCACACATACATGGAGGCTTAATAACATGCTCCAAAATAGTCAATGGGTCATGATCAAATTAAAACAGAGATCAAACATATGTGGAGACAAATGACAACAACAACAGAAACCCGCAACTTCCATGGGACACAGCAAAGGCAGTTCTAAGAGGAAAGAATATGACAATCCAGGCTTATTTAAAGAATGAAGAACAATCCCAAATAAATACACTAAATACACAATTATTGAAATTGGAAAAAGAATAAAAATGAGGCCCAAAGTCAACAAAAGTAGAGACATAATAAAGATTAGAGAAGTAATAAATAAAATAGAAAAAATAAAACAATAGAAAAAATCAGTGAAACCAAGAGCTGGTTTTATGAAAAATAAACAAAATAGATCAACTCCTAGCCAGACTTATTAAGAAAAAAAGAGAATCTACACACATAAAAATATCAGAAATGAGAAAGGAAAAATCATAACAGACCCCACAGAAATACAAAGAAGTATAAGAGAATACTATGAAAACCTATATGCTAACAAGCTGGAAAACCTAGAAGAAATGGACAACTTCTTAGAAAAATACAATTTTGAAGACTGACCAAGCAAGAAACAGAAAACCTAAACAGACCAATTACCAGCAAAGAAATTGAATTGGTAATGAAAAAACAACCTAAGAACAAAACCCCCGGGCCAGATGGATTCACCTCTGAATTTTACCAGACATATGGAGAAGAAATAATATGCATTCTCCTTAAAGATTTCCAAAAAATAGAAGAGGAGGGAATACTTCCAAACTCATTCTATGAAGCCAGCATCACTCTAATACCGAAACCGGATACAGACTCCACAAAAAAGGAAAATTACAGACCAATATCCTTGATGAACACAGATGCAAAAATACTGAACAAAATGCTAGCAAACCGAATTCAAAAATACATCAACAAGTTCATACACCATTATCAAGTGGGATTCATCTCAGGGATGTAACAATGGTACAATATTCAAAAATCCATCAACATCATCCACCACATCAACAAAAAGAAGATCAAAAACCACATGATCATGTCCATAGATGCCAAAAAAGCATTTGACAAAATTCAACATCCATTCATGATAAAAACTCTCAACAAAATGGGTACAGAGGGCAAGTACCTCAATATAATAAAGGCCATATACAACAAACCCACAGCCAACATCATACTTAACAACAAGAAGCTGAAAGATTTTCATCTAAGATCGGGAACAAGACAGGGATGCCCACTCTCTCCACTGTTATTCAACATAGTACTGGAGATCCTAGCCACAGCAATCAGACAAAACAAAGACATACAAGGAATCTAGATTGGTAAAGAAGAAGTCAAATTGTCACTATTTGCAGATGACATGATATTGTACATAAAAACCCTAAAGACTCCACTCCAAAACTACTACAACTAATATCTGAATTCAGCAAAGTTGCAGGATACAAAATTAACACACAGAAATCTGTTGCTTTCCGGTACACTAACGATGAACTAACAGAAAGAGAAATCAGGAAAACAATTCCATTCACAATTGCATCAAAAAGAATAAAATACCTAGGAATAAACCTAACGAAGGAAGTAAAAGACCTATGCCCTGAAAACTACAAGACACTCCTAAGAGAAATTAAAGAGGACACTAACAAATGGAAATGCATCCCATGCTCTTGGCTAGGAAGAATAAATATTGTCAAAAGGGCTGTACTACCCAAAGCAATCTACAGATTCAACGCAATCCCTATCAAACTACCAACAGCTTTCTTCAATGAACTCAAACAAATAATTCTAAAATACATATGGCACCACAAAAGACCCCGAATAGCCAAAGCAATCCTGAGAAGGAGGAATAGAATAGGGGGAATTACGCTCCCTGACTTCAAGCTCTACTACAAAGCACAGTAATCAAGACAATTTGGTATTGGCACAAAAACAGACCCACAGACCAGTGGAACAGAATAGAAAATCCAAACATTAACCCAAACATATACAGTCAATTAATATTTGATAAGGGAGCCTTGGATATACATTGGGGAGATGACAGCCTCTTCAGCAGCTGGTGTTGGAAAACCTGGACACCTACATGTAAGAGAATGAAACTGGACTACTGTCTAACCCCATACACAAAGGTAAACTCAAGGTGGATCAAAGACCTGAATGTAAGTCATGAAACCATAAAACTCTTAGAATAAAATATAGGCAAAAAGCTCTTGGATATAAACATGAGTGACTTCTTCATGAACATATCTCCCCGGGCAAGGGAAACAAAAGCAAAAATGAACAAGTGGGACTATATGAAGCTGAAAAGCTTCTGTACAGCAAAGGACACTATCAGTAGAACAAAAAGACTTCCTACAATATGGGAGAATATATTCATAAATGACATATATAATAAGGGGTTGACATCCAAAATATATAAAGAACTCATGCACCTCAACCATCAAAGAGCAAATAATCCAATTAAGAAATGGGTGGAGGACATGAATAGACACTTCTCCAAAGAAGCAATTCAGGTGGCCAACAGGCACATGAAAAGATGCTCCATATCGCTAATCATCAGAGAAATGCAGATTAAAACCACAATGAGATACCACCTCACACCAGTGAGGACAGCCAACATCCAAAACACATACAGCAACAAATGTTGGCAAGGATGTGGAGAAAAGGGAACCCTCCTACACTGCTGGTGGGACTGCAAATTATTTCAACCATTGTGGAAAGCAGCATGGAGGTTCCTCAAAAAACTCAAAATAGAAATACCATTTGACCCAGGAATTCCACTCCTAGGAATTTACCCTAAGACTACAGCAGCCCAGTTTGAAAAAGGCAGATGCACCCCTATGTTTATTGCAGCACTATTTACAATAGCCAAGAAATGGAAGCAACCTAAGTGTCCATCAGTAGATGAATGGATAAAGAAGATGTGGTACATATACTCAATGGAATATTATTCAGCCATAAGAAGAAAACAAATCCTACCATTTGCAGCAACATGGATGGAGCTAGAGGGTATTATGCTCAGTGAAATAAGCCAAGCCGAAAAAGACAAGTATCAAATGATTTCACTCATATGTGGAGTATAAGAAGAAAGAAAAAAACCGGAAGGAACAAAACAGCCGCAGATGCACAGAACCCAAGAACGGACTAATAGTTCCAAAGAGAAAGGGACTAGAAAGATAGGTGGGAAGGGAGGGAAAGAGGAAAAAAGGGGCATTATGATTAGCAGATGTAATCTTGGGGGGGCACGGGGAGGGTTGTAAAACTCAGAGAAGAGAAGTAGTGATTCTATAGCATCTTACTACGCTGATTGACAGTGACTGTAATGGGGTTGGTGGGGGGGACCTGATGAAGGGTGTAGTTTAATAATCATAATATTGCACATGTAATTGTAGATTAATGATCCAAAATAAATTATTTAAAAAATAAAAATAAATAAATAAAATAAAATGTTCCATGTGAAGTTGAGAAGAATGTGTATCCTGTTTCTTTTGGATGGATTGTCCTGTAGATGTCCATTAAGTCCATCTGTTCTAGTATGTTGCTCAGTGCCTCTGTCTCTTTGTTTATTTTTGGTCTGGTTAATCTGTCCTTTGGAGTGAGTGGTGTGTTGAAGTCTCCTAAAATGAATGTATTGCCTTCTATTTCCTCCTTTAATTCTGTTAGTATTTGTTTCACATATGTAGGTGCTCCTGTATTGGATGCATAGATATTTAATATAGTTATATCCTCTTGTTGAACTGACCCCTTTATCATTATGTAATGTCCTTCTTTGACTCTTGTGACTTTCTTTGTTTTGAAGTCTATTTTGTCTGATACAAGTACTGCAATTCCTCCTTTTTTCTCCCCATTAGTTGCATGAAATGTGTTTTTCCATCCCTTCACTTTCAGTCTGTGTATGTCTTTGGGTATAAAGTGAGTCTCTTGTAGGCAGCCTATAGATGGGTCTTGTTTTTTATCCATTCAGTGACTCTATGTCTTTTGATTGGTGCATTCACAACATTTACATTTAGGGTGATTTTCGATAGGTATGCAGTTATTGCCATTGCAGGTTTAGATTTATTGCTACCAAAGGTTCAAGGGTAATTCCCTTACTATCTAACAGTCTAATTTAACTCACTTCGTATACTATGACAGACACAACCTGAAGATTCTTTTTTTTCCTCCTTTTTCTTCCTCCTCCATTATTTGTATGTTATGAATCATATTCTGTACTCTTTGTCTATTCCTTGGGTGACATCTATTTAGTCTTAGAATACTTCCATCTATAGGAGTCTCTCCAAAATGCACTGTAGAGGTAGTTTGTGGGAGGTAAATTCTCTTAGGTTTGTGAGATTTTGGTTTGAACCATATTCTTTTGACGTTTCATATTTCTGTGTAGTGCCTTCTATTGCCCAGACGTTCCAATCTCTGGAGCTGCTCAGCTCCTAGAGTGAGGCTGAGCATCATAGGGGAGCAGAGTTGGTGCCTGGGGGCAGGAAAGATATGTTTCCTGATTCAGGTCTGCCCTGCCTGTCTCCCATATCAGAGCTAGTGGGCTGAGCACACATGTGTAAGCCTCTGTGCTAGGCATCTCTAGCTGTTGTAGGTGGGCCCCCCCTCTGGGTGGCCTGACACCAGAGCAGTGACTGCCGGTTTGGGAGCCGGTGCTGTCAGGCCAGGAGGAAGGCTCAGCAGGCTGCGTATCACAGTGGGGGGCCTTGGAGCTGAATATCAAGCCAGGGGGATGGAGCGCCTGAAGCTCCCCAAAGTTCCCAATCTGCTGAGCAGAACACGCCCAGACAACCTTTTTCCCCTATCCCTTTTCCCACGAAGGAAGCTCTGTGCAAACCCTACCGTTTCAGCAGCCCTTTTGCTGCTAGGAAGGCTGTCAGATCGCCTGCCTTTTCCTTGTCCCAGAGTGGCCAGGTGTGGATCCTGTTCTCCACAAATGGCCGGAATCTGTCTCTCAAGTACTCCTCCTGTCTCAGCTCCCCATCCTCCAGAGCACCACACAATGTAGGTTTCTGCTTGCAAAGCAGATCTCCAGGGCTAGGTGTTCAGCAGTCCCAGACTTCCACCCCCTCCCCTGCTCTGTTTCTCTTCCTCCTGCCTGTAAGCTGGGGTGGTGGAAGGGCTTGCATTCCACTGGATCAAGGCTTTTGTCTGTTACCCTGTTTCGTGAGTTCTGCTCTGTTCGTGAGTTCTGTATGCAGTCTGGTGCAGCCTTCTTTCCTGTTGCTGTTTTAGGGTTAGTTTTATTAACTATATTTTAACAGTATCTGTGGTTTCTGGAGTTCTCTGTCTCACCTCTCACCCCGCCATCTTGAATCCTCTCCCCATGAAATTTTTATGCCAGTAAGAAAGCCAGTTTTGATACAAAACCATTTATAGATTGTAAATCAAGTGAAGAAAATAAATAGGGTGATATAACGGGGAGTAGTTGGGTAGATGGGAGGGCTGTTTTGGATACTGTGTTCAGAAAAAACTTCTCTGCACAAGTATCATTTCAGCTGAGCCCCTCAAGATGAGCCAGCTGTTTCAAATGCCAGCAGAAAATATATTCCAGGATTCTAGGTTAAGTAAACAGCAATTGCAAAGTAAATGTGTCATTAAATAAATTGGAGGATACAGGTGGGAACCAAATTACACAAGAATATCGACTATTGTCAAGAGTTTGGATTTTATTTAAAATCCAGGGAGAGATGTTTGCACAACTTTGTGAATTGTACAGTTTCAAAAGTAGATTTTATGATATGTGAATTATATCGCCACAATTTTTATTTAACTAAAATGAAAAAAAATTCAATGAGGACCCACTGAAGGTTTTAAACAGGAACATGACATGATCCAATTTACCTTTAAATAGTAAAGGTTTTTGGCTGACAGCAGCTTTCTTAAGTCACAAACCCTTCCTGCCTTGTATTAAGGTTCCAAATGCATCTAATCTCTCTATGAACTGAGTCATGGGATCATTGTCCAATTTATCTTTATACTCTTCAGAGTGTCAATACCAGGGCATTACTCCTGTTTTATGTTCAGGAAATATTTGCTTAATGAAATAATTAACAAAGGAAAAAACACATCTCAATGATAACTTCATATTCTGAATGTTTTATACAATTTATACTTCTGCAATCAAGAAATCAACATCCAAATATAAATTAAATATGACTTACAATAGGTTTCAAATGTCCTTGATATAAAACACTGCATGATAGTTCCTTCAAGTTATGGGATTATTTATAGGTAACTTTAATTTTATTTTTGTGTATTTTTCAATTTTCAAAAAAATGAATTTGTAACACCTTTATAATCAGAACAATAAGAGGGTCTTTTAAGCCCTTGAAATGTTCATCTCTTCTAAACTCTAAATAAAAATGAAAAAAAAAATTTTAATCATTAATTTAAAAACCTAGTATACATAATCCAAGAATGACTCTTAACTAAATTTCAGTCTCTGCAGCATTCTTCCTCACCCAGCTGAAGCCACTCGTTCACCTGGTGTTGTCACCAATAAAATACTACCAGGCCAGGGCTAATAGTTACACCATTCAAGGGGGCTCACCTGCATGGAAGGCAGTATGAATGGTACCTACTGGAATTGTATATCATTTAGGCACTAAGCACACACCTACTGGTCCTGGCATGTGGGAAGCCCTGGAGGTAGATTAAACAAAGCAGTTCTCACACTGTCATAGTTACATGTTTCATCTCTCTTCCAGTGTGATGTAAGCCATGTGAGGCCAGAACCATATAGATGGTAAGTCGGATTTCTGAAGGAGGTGGTGACTGAGGAGTTTACTAAGCAGAGAAGGGATAGAGTCAAGGAAGAAGATTCAGAAAGAAACAGTAAGTAGGAAGGCAAGAGGGCATTGTTCACAAGTTGTTTGCCTGAAAAAGAGAACTAGAGTAAGGCAGTGGAGAGAGACCCATCCTGGTCTTGATCCTATAGGTCAGGAGAACCACAGAAGAGCTTTAAAGAAATGAACGGGTTGATCAGATTTGTGCATTCCCAAACCAGATGCTGGATTAGAGGCACATCTGACTGCAGGCAAGGAACCTTGTTTAGAACCTATAGCCTAAAACCAGTTGTTCATATCTGGGATCTATAGTAGATTGAACATGGATGGGAAAAAAATACACCATAATTTTTTACTGGTCATTAATTAAAATTTAGGAATTCCTCCAGTTATGAATGTAAGCAATAAACCCAGTACTATTAACAATGTCTGTGACTTTATAACTAATAGAAATCAGATATTTTCAAAATGCATTCCAGTTATTGCAGATATTATAAATAAAACATTGTTTATCCCTGTTGTGCTGTGTAATTATAGTAGTTATTAAACCTACTGTTCCACCTTATTATTAATGGATTAATGAAGAAATATATATATTACACTTGTATTTGAAGTATTCTGATAAATGTGCCTCAATGTAAGTTTTCTATTTTATACATTTAAAAACATTACTCTGATAAGGGTGTAATGCCTTTCCCAGACGGACCAAGTGGGCTGTAGCACAAAAATGCTGAAAATCCCTGCTCAGGCTCTAGTTCTACTGAAATAACTGTGGCTCCTGTAAAGCACCAGGCTCCCTTCTCTGACCTCCAACTACTCACCCAATCTTTTGTGGTTTTTTAAAACACCACTTCTTTTCTCTCCTCTCAGACTAATTCCTTAAACCTCACATCAGGATTCCCTGCACCCACCTGCCCCCCCTCCCCACTCAGGTATCCTTTCTATATACTCTCATGACAACGTGTTTTTACCCCAAACATAACACTTACTAGATGGACCTGGCATCCCACAATTTAACATCTGGTTTTAAATATCACAAGTGGCTCTGAAACTCCAGGACATGTAGTAATTTGTCAGCGTGCTGAGGCATGAAATAGGATTGCTACTGTTGAGATGGAGAAGCTGAGCCAGTCAGGAGCTTGACCACCCACGATCCACATTCTACATGATGTCATTTAATGCATACAACAAAGCTATAAATAAAGTCATACTATCCCCATTTTTGATGAAATCACAAATTAGAGTAAAATTAAAGGATCTGAAGAGTTTGAAAGGTCTTCAGTCCATCTCTTTAGACTACTGTATTGTTTCTGACTCTACCATAATGAAGTGAGTTCCCTGAAGACAAGGACAATGTCCTTAACCTTGGCATCTCCAGGGCACATACTGGCCTGACAATTAGTAGGTGCTCAGTAAGTGGTTTTCTGGTTAATGAAATGAAGAACCTAAGAAATCTGCCTTACCTAGCTGAAAGGGAATTTCCTGGAGGTTATGACCTCCATGTTGGCCCCACTGAATTTCCAGCTCCTAGAAAAGTGCCTGGCTCATAAAAAGTAAAAGTATTTATTAATTGACCAATTGTCTAACTCTAACCTGTTTTTTTAGACAAAAGTAAATATTTATTTAGAATGAGAAAAAGGAAACCACAGTAAATCATACATTTTTTAAAGCTGACAAATACCACACTACAAAATCCAGAAAGATAACTAAACGTTTTTATGAATTAACTAGCTGCTTCTTCTTTGACAATGATTTTTTTGGGTATCATTAATGTAGAATTACATGAGCAACGTTATGGTTACTAAACTCCCCCCATTATCATGTCCCCATCACATACCCCATTACAGTCACTGTCCATCAGCATAGTAAGATGCTATAGAATCACTACTTATCTTCTCTGTGTTGTCCTGTCTTCCCCATGCCCATCCCCCCCTCCATTATGTGTGCTAATTGTAATGCCCCTTTTCCCCCCTTGTCCCTCCCTTCTGATCTATCCTCCCCAGTCCCTTTCCCTTTGGTAACTGTTAGTCCATTCTTGGGTTCTGTGAGTCTGCTGCTGTTTTGTTCCTTCAATTTTTTCTTTGTTCTTATACTCCACAATGAGTGAAATCATTTGATACTTGCCTTTCTCCACCTGGCTTATTTCACTGAGCATAATACCCTCTAGCTCCATCCATGTTGTTGCAAATGGTAGGATTTGTTTTCTTCTTATGGCTGATTAATATTCCATTGTGTATATGTACAACATCTTCTTTATCCATTCATGTACTGATGGACACTAAAGTTGCTTCCATATCTTGGCTATTGTAAATAGTGCTGCGATAAACATAGGGGTGCATATGTCCTTTTCAAATTGGGCTGCTGCATTCTTAGGGTTCTAATCTGTTTTTGACACTTGATGCACATTTTCTCTTATCAAGGGTTTTCTATAAATGTCTTTGAATAGCAAAAGAAGGTACAAAGTATAAATAAAAACAATCTTATAATTAATAATTCTTTCAGCTTTCAACTTTTATATTCTTTGTAATAACTTGAATATTGGTCTCCCTGATTATCACAGGAATTTTTTACTTATAAAATATGGGGAGGGAAATCTATTTTTTGTTTTGGCTATTGATCATCAGTACACATACTGATAGGGAAATATTTACAAGGTCAGTAATCTAGTCCAGGTGGCTCCCTTCTGCTTCTCTTCTTTAGCAAAGACAGCAGAAACTCCCGTTTCCTCCTCCCCTTCATTCCCTGCTCCACCAGGCACTCACTTCCCAACTCTCTTTTCTCCTTGCTTGCTGCCTACTTGCTGCTGTGCAGGTAGAAATGTTGCAGATACAGAAGCAGAAAGGTATATATTGCTCCCCTTGACTATGTTTGGGGCTCAAACCTTGGGAGATTACTCCCCTCTGAGCCCACCGGTGTAAAATAAACCTCAACACTCCAGGACCTCCAAGTGCTGCTTGGTTCTTCTGTCAGCGATCCAGTCCAGGTTTTCCAGGTTTTTATGTAACATTTAGTTCCCTGACTGTGAATCCCAACCATGCTGGCCCTTTGTTGCCCCCTGTTTGGGGCAATGGCGGGGCAGTGATGGAACAGGGGATTGCAATGGAGAAGGCGCATCCTGACTGATCTTTCAGCAGTCTCCTGCCCAGTCATCCAAGGACAGCCCCACTCCGCTGTTCCCGCCCATCTCAGGGAGGCTTGGCCGGTGAGGACCTGGTTCTGACACTGGATTACGGCAAGGCCCTGGGGCCCCTGACCCAGCCTGTTCCCACCCGTTGGGGTGGAAGGGAGCCTGATCACCTCCCAGAGACTTCTTAGATGTCTCACAGGTAGACATTCCTGGGGGGGAATGTTTAAACTCTGGTCTGAGTGTGTAAGTGTGTGTTCAAGGCAGCTGAAGCCATTCAGTCTGCACTGATCTGATTCCACAGCCTGAGCTATGGAATCTGAGTGGGCCCTTTGCCATATTCACGGTTGGCCACCATGACATAACGGTGACTCAGTTTCAGCTGACCTGGCCCAGGACTTATATGGGTACACCTTAGTCAAGGCTGACCAAAGTCTCTGAGAGGAGTGCGAATGGACAGGCATCTGATTGGTCTGCTCTCTAGAGGAGGCACCCCTCCCTTGTCTGTTCTCATGGCACCGTTACACGGACACATCACGGGGTCAGGGCACAGCTAACCTACAGTTCTTGACACCATGATCAAAAACTTCAGGAAGGGATTTTCAGGAGACTATGGAGTAAAGTTAATTCCCAGCAGGTTAAAAACACTGTGGGAAACGGAATGGCCCACCTATAGTGTAGAATGGCCTCCGGAAGGGACCCTGGATGTCCCAAGAGTCCACCGGGTCTGGAAGGTCATTACTGGAGATCCAGGTCATCCTAACCAGTTCCCATACACTGATTCCTGGTTAGGAATCCCTTAGACCCTTCCCCCTTGGGTGTGATTCACATGCAACAGGCAGGGACAGGGTAGGGTCTTAGTTGCCTCAACAAAGAAGCCTACAAAAAATCAACAGAAGCCTGAGCCTCCTCAAATTCTTGCTGGTGACCCAGAGGAAGAGCTAATATTGCCCCCACCTTATGGGCCCCCAAGGCTGTCAGCACCCAGCCCCCGGGTTCCAGACACTCCACCACCGTCGGCCTCCCCACCACCTCCAGAACCAGCAGACCCACTCTCCCCTGGACCAGCAGTCAGACTGTGCCCTCAGCCAGGAGCAGGCACCTTTCAGATGCCAGTGTGAGAGACATGGGAGCCTGAGAGGCGTGATGAGGATGGGACCACGCAACCAGGCTGGTCCATGCTTTACTGTCAACCCTTCTCGACTGACCTCCTGAATTGGAAACACAACACCCTGTCATACTCGGAGAACCCACAAGCCTCGGTTGATCTCATTGAATCCCTCTTCCAAACCCATCAGCTGACCTGGGAAGACAGCCGACAGCTTCTCTGCACCCTGTTCAACCCAGAGGAGAGGAGCTGGATTATAACAGGGGCCCACCAATACCTGTCAGAGCACACACAAGCCAGGTTCTTGATCGGGGTGCACGGGCTGAAACCACTGTCCCCGAGGAGCGCCCCGAGTAGAACTTCACCACCCCTCAGGGACAGTACCAGATCCACCGATATCAGGACGCCCTCCTCCAGGGGATCAAAGCCAGGTCCAAAATGCCTATGAACATGACCAAAGTTTCTTCAGTCACTCAACAACCAGGAGACTCTCCTGGGGACTATTATGAAAGACTGTGTGAAGCTCATCGCATCTACACCCCTTTCAACCCTGAGGCACAAGAGAGCCAACAGACGGTCAACAGCTCATTCATAGCTCAAGCCACCCCAGACATCAGACAAAAGCTCCAAAAACTTGAGGACTTTGCTGGGATGAATATCACTCAGCTGACTGAAAATGCCAACAAAGTATCTAAACAGGGAAGCTCAGGGTGACAGAGAGGCTGAAAAAAGATTGAAAAAAAAGGCCAGACTTCTGACAGCTGCCCTAAAAGAAAAAGAGGACCAAAAGGCAGAGAAAAGCCGGCCGCCAAGAGGGGGGAAGCCTAGGATGCCCCTAGCCAGAGACCAGTGTGCTTACTGTAAAAACAAGGAGCATTGGAAGAACGAATGCCTCAACCAAGGCAAAGCCCTGAAGCCCAGTTGCTACAGGGAGAAGCCTCATGTGGAAAGGCTCACTGGCCTGGCAGGAACAGACTCAGACTGACAAGGAGCAGGCTCGTTCACTCTCAGCCCCCAGGAGCCCATGGTCAAAATGAAAGTGGGGGTCCAAAACATGACTTTTATGGTTGACACAGGGGCAGAACACTCTGTGGTCACCCTCCCTATAGCCCCTTTCAGTAAAAAGACTGCAACTATTCTCAGAGCCACTGGGACAAAAGCAGTCTAACAACATGTTTGCCAAGCCCACCAATGTGAACTTGGCAGCCACAAGGTCTCAAAGCTTGGAGCCCAAATGACTTTTGAACCAACTGGACGCACTAGCCTCAAACTAAACCCAGGCCAAGAAGAGCCAGGGTCCCTTGTACTGGCAATAACCACACCTAGGGAAGACAAGTGGAGTCTATTCTGTGCCCAGACCCTCTCAAGTAGCCCACCTGAATTCAGAGCTGCCTTCCCCTGAGAATGGGCTGAAGACAACCCATGTGCACTTGCTCATAACCAAGCCCCTGTCATTGCAGAACTGACTCCGGGGGCACAGCCACAAAGACAGCGACAGTACCCTCTCTTGCAAGAGGCAAGAGCAGGCATCCAGGAACACCTGATCAGACTCAAAGAGGCAGGCATTCTAATTGAGTGTCAGTCGCCCTGGAACACCTGCTTCTACCAGTCGAAAGGCCAGGAGGAGGGTACCAGCCTGTTCAAGACCTGTGAGCCATTAACAGAGTGACTGTATCTTTACACCCAGTGGTCCCAAATCCATACACCCTCCTCAGCCAGATCCTAGGCTCTGCCGAATGGTTCACTTGCCTAGACTTAAAAGATGCCTTTTTCTGTCCCCGGCTGGACCCCCAAAGCCAGCTCTTGTTTGCCTTTGAATGGACTGGATACAGCGCAGCAGATGCAGTTAACATGGAGGTGGCTTCCACAAGCGTTCAAAAACTCACCCACTCTCTTTGGAGAGGCATTGGCTGCAGACTTTGCCAGCTTTCCAAGGGAAGCAATGTGCTGCACCCTACTGCAGAACGTGGATGACCTCCTCCTTACCAGTGACACCCAGGAAAATTGTGCAAAATGCACAAAGGCTCTCCCGCAATTCCTGTCAGACTCAGGATACCGAGCCTCATGGAAAAAGGCACAAATCTGCCAGCAGCAAGTCCGGTACTTGGGCTTCCTCCTCACCCAGGGAAAAAAGGGCACTAGGGCCAGAGAGGAAAAGGTCATTATCTCCTTACCTCAGCCCCAGACTAAAAAAGGCATATGAGAGTTCCTGGGGGCCGCGGGGTTCTACAGAATCTGGATTCCCAGATTCTCAGCAATGGCAAGACCCCTCTACAGCCTCCTGGTGGGGGGCCAGACAGAGAGCCCCCTGTCTGGACAGAAGAGGCAAGAGCCACCTTCCTGGAAATAAAGACTGCTTCAGAACAGGCACCAACCCTAGGCCAGCCAGATATAGAAAAGCCCTTCAATGTCTCTGTACATGAGAAGGAAAAGGTGGCCCTCAGGGTTCTCATACAGACTGTTGGGCCCTGGCAGTGGCCGGTCGCATGCCTGTCAAAGAAACTGGACCCGACTGCAGCAGGATGGCCACCCTGCCTCAGGACTCTGGCAGCCACAGTGCTACTCATTAAGGAAGCAGATAAACTCACCCTGGGAGAAGAACTAAATGTCAAGGTTCCCCATGCTGTTGTGTCCCTCATGAACACACAGGGACACTGCTTCCTCTCCAACTCCTGGCTGGAAAAATACCAAGGGCTTCTCTGTGAAAATCCACAGGTTACTCTTGAAACAGTATGACACTGAATCCAGCAACTCTCCTCCCCACCAAAGAGAGGAAACCAGATCATGACTGCTCTGAAGTAACTGACAAAGTATTCACAAGTTGCCTGGATTTGCAAGATCAAGTAATACAAAATCCAGAGCTCACACTGGTCAGTGATGGCAGCAGTTACCTACAAGAGGGTATCCGGAGAGCAGGTTATGCAGTAACTACTGCCACTGAGGTCTTAGAAGCAAAAGCCCTGCTGGCTGGTTGGTCAGCACAATGAGCTGAACAGTATGCCTTAATTCGAGCCCTCACCATCAGCAAGAGCAAGCAAGCCAACATCTACACCGATTCTCGATATGCCTTTGCCACTGTACACATACATGGGGCAATCTACAAGGAAAGAAGAGAAGCAATCAAGAACAAGGAATAAATACTAAAACTCCTCGAGGCTCTCTGGCTCCCAAAAGAAGTAGCAATTATGCATTGCAAAGGACACCAAAAGGGAAACGACTCTATAACACAGGGGAATCAGCTGGCAGATGAAGTGGCTAAAGCAGCAGCCAGTAAGGAGACAGGTAAAGCTCCTTCCCTCACTATGGCCCTAACACCCTGGTGGAGGTCCCTCCACCCAAGCACACTGAAAAGAAGGACTAGCCATGGCTGAAGGAGCCACCTTAACTGAAAAAGGATGGTGAATGCTGCCTGACAGATGCATCTTTGCCCCAGTTGCAACCAGAAGACATTTAGTCAGTATATACCATCAGCTCACCCACCTAGTAAAAACTGCACTGGAAGCCCTCCTCAAAAAGCAATACTACATGAGACAGTTGCCAGCATTATGTCAAGTAGTAAATGAGCACTGTGTAACTTGCACCAGAAATAATGCTCAATCTGCACCACACCTGCCCGGTGTCCAAAGAGCAGGAGTTGCTCCCTTTGGAGACCTTGAGATAGACTTCACAGATGTCCAGCCAAGCAGAGGACTCAGATACCTCCTAGTAATAGTGTGTACATACTCTGGATGGGCTGAAGCCTTCCCAACTAGGACAGAACAAATCCGGGAAGTAGCCAAAGTCTTCCTGAGAGAAATACTGCCCTGGTTTGGCCTACCACCTACAATTCACAGTGAAAATGGACCTGCATTTGTAGCAGATGCAGTACAAATTTTAGCTAAATCTCTCAGCATTACCTGGATACTCCACACTGCATACAGGCCACAAAGTTCAGGGATAGTAGAGCGAATGAATTGCACCCTCAAAGGAACTCTAGCTAAGTTCTGCCAAGAAACTGGCCTTCCATGGCTGGACCTACTGCCCCTGGCTCTCCTGAGTGCTCACTGCACACCTAGGACTCAAGGCTTTTTCCCTTTTGAATTAGTGTATGGACGGCCTCCCCCATGTCTAGGAAGCATCCCAGGGAACCTAGACAAGATTGGAGATAAGGGAGCAAGAGAACAGCTCCAAGCCTTCAGAGCCACCCTAAATAAGCTGCAACAATATACCACAGAAAGAGCCCCGATCTCCTTAGGGACCCCAGTACATTCCTTCCAGGCTGGGGACTCAATCTAGGTCAAAGATTGGAAAAGGAACCCCCTCAAACCTCCATGGACTGGCCCCCACATTGTTGTTCTAACCACTCCTACTGCCCTCAAAGTTGCAGACATCACTCTGTGGGTCCATCGTTGCAGAGTGAAAAAGGCCCATAATCTGGACAAAGAAATACATCAATGGAAGGCTGAGCCAGACCTCCTTACTATATTGGAGTAGGGCTCACTTTGCCTCCCATCACTGTTCATAATCATTCCCTGTGCCTACACCCAGGGTCACAACTAACTATGGGTGACATAACAGGAAATGCCACCTGTCTCTGGCCCTCTAAGAGCTCCCCTGAACCACAAAAAAGAGGCTTTTCTGACATCTGTGCAAATAACATCACTGTTAATGAATTTTTAATTTACCTGGCCCCAAATGGCATGTGGTGGGCCTGTGAAACTGGACTAACTTGCTGCACCTATAATGCTGCCCAGCCTGGACTGTGCATCCTTGTTCAAGTGCTACCCTAAATATTTACTTATAGTGGGCCTGAGAGGAGCTACCTCCTTTCCCACGGTGAAACTTCCGGAGCAAAACAGGCTGCCCCTTTGCTGATCCCTGCTCTAGTCGGGCTCAGTGTAGCCAGATCAGTTGCAGTGGGCACAGCAGCCCTAATAAAGGGAGACTTAGGGCTCGCTGCCCTAATGTAAGAAGTTGATCAAGATTTAGAGCAGCTTGAACCCCCCATGAATCAACTTCAAGATCTAATTGATTCCCTGCCTGAAATGGTGTTGCAAAATCACACAGCACTTGACCTCCTATTCATGTCCCAGGGAGACTTATGTGTAGCCCTTGGAGAAGATTGTTGTTTTTATGCAAACCGGTCTGGCATAGCTAGAAGCTCACTAGCTAAAGTAAAAGAAAACATCCAGCATAGAAATAAGATACAGAAAACAAAAAGTCCTGGTTCCAGGAATGGTTTGAATGGAACACGTGGCTAATAACTCTTTTTAACTGGCCTTGCTGGGCCCGCAGTTCTGTTGCTCCTTGGTCTATTAGTGGGACCCTGCATCTTTAAATGGCTCATTAACTTTATCAAAGAACGCATTTCCTCTGTACAGCTCATGTATATGCAGAGCCATTATGACCCTATCATAAACCAAGGAGATGATGCCCCCTAAAAGGAAGTGTTTAAAGGGGCATCAGAGGGGGGAGTGATAGGGAAATATTTACAAGGTAGGCAATCTAGTCCAGGTGGCTCCCTTCTGCTTCTCTTCTTTAGCAAAGACAGCAGAAACTCCCATTTCCCCCCTCCCCCCTTCATGCTCTGCTCCACCAGGCATCACTTCCCAACTCCCTTTTCCCCTTGCTTGCTGCCTACTTGCTGCTGTGCATGTAGAAATGTGGCAGATACGGAAGCAGAAAGGTATATACTGCTCCCCTTCCCTTTGTTCAGGGCTCAGACCTTGGGAGATTACTCCTCTCTGGGCCCGCTGATGTAAAATAAACCTCAACACCCCAAGACCTCCGAGTGCCTCTTGGTTCTTCCATCAGCGATCCAGTCCAGGTTGTTCAGGTTTTTCCGTAACAATACAACTGACACACATGGGTAAGTGTACTTTTATAGAATCACACTTTTCCTTAAGTTCAAATAAGGTGAAATAGTAATATTTAATTTCTTAATTTTTTCAGACTAATAGTTTACAGAACGAAAAAAACTGAGGCAAAAATACAATCAAGAGAAACTCTTAATGAAAACTTTGTGTTAAACGGTAGCATTACTTAGGCTTAAGATTTGATTTTGAAAGGGATTAAATTTTACTGTAGTATTAGGCCAGAAAAAGAAGGGTACATTTTTTCCCATGTCTTGAATGTATTAAGTGTAAAAAGTGTCCTATCTCAAAGTGCTTCCCTTCCTGACTGATCCATAAATAGACCCACAAAATCCAAATGTGAAACGTACAAATTTCTGCTTAACAGTTCCTTCCTCTTCTCCCTCATTAGCTTCAGTTGAACTGAGCTCACTCAGATAGTCACTAATAACTATGTGCCACATGTATATTTAGAAGCCACCTTGCAGAGGCAATTGTTTTTGCCTCTAAGTGTAGAGTTTCGGTAAGTATTTCAGTTACTGTTTCTTACATATCACAAAAGCCCCAGCTTTATAAAATTAATCACTTTCACTTTTTTAAAATAATGCATTTTTATGTGGCAAGGGATGACAGAAGCATTGGGTACTATTTATTTACATGTTATGCAATATAAGTAAATTTACTAATGGATTTCAAAATAATTTTTATAAGTATATGGACAGAATGTAATAAAGTAAAAACTGTTTCAGTTATTCTTTGTGAAATCTGGGGATATGTTGACAAAATGGGAACATTTTATTGAATCCTAATGCATCCTGAATCTACATATAAAGTAGTGTGATAGAATGGCACCAAAATCATGTCCCCATCAGTGTTCCACCACACCTTGTCAACAATGGGATTAGTCATTAAAGGTTTTCTTAGCATGTAAATAGTTTAACTGTGTAAGTCACTCTGTTCATTTTATCAGTAAATTCATTACTATTCTTGTCATCTAGAGGAAATAAAGACCTTGAAGAAACAATCAGCATAACAGGTAAGTTTTTATGGAAAAAAAACTGCTAGAGAAAAAATGCCTACTTCTTGATATACTAAATTAGCCAGGAATAAATGCTTACAATCTTACTCTACAGCTAGTTTTGATCCCAAGGAGTAGCGATTTTGAGTGGTGAAAGAGATAAAGGAGTTTAGAAAACACTGTCAGTCAAATCTCATGCACATATCTTGCTAAGTGATAGTTCTAAGACAAATTCTAAACGTTCCCATTTATAGAACAAGAGGGAAAGATTTAGTTAAAATCTAAAATATACTATAATCTTACGACTAAATGAGATTACATAAATTAAGAAAACATTTCCTAAATTTCTTAATTAGGATGGAAAATCAAACAGAAGCATTCATTTCAATCTCCTTCCCAAATACCTCCAAAACTAAAGAAGTACAGTGAAAACAGCATCAAAATTTTGGAAGCTGAAAGCAAAATAGACTAATAGTAACGGACTTAGATACAAGAAATGTGAATCCTAGACATCTTTTGGAAAACTGAAAAACAGCTCAATTTATTCTACAGTATCTTCAAAATAAATACATGGGAAGTGGTGGCAAGAGGAACTTCTGGAACTTGCAGTTAGGAAGACTAGGATAAAGACAGTTTAACCTTCCCTTCAACTTGGAAGCAATTGTTCTTCCTCAAGGTAATGGATCAGGTATTTCTTATCTGAAGAAAGTAAAATTTAAGGTCTCTAGACTATGAAAGCACCTGGTACAGTTGAGGGATAGGTCTTATATCCCAACAAGTGGATTTATTGACTTTATGCATATTGAATGCTTATTGCAGAAACCACCACCCCTCTTCACCCACTTAGTGCCCAGAATGCTACATCATTATGGATGTAGATTGAATGTCTCTTTCCTGATGAATCTAACCCCAGAGTTAAATTTACAGATGCAGGTCACCCTACAGTGAAGTACAGTCACTTAGCCCCTTACTCAGTATATCCAATGTGTTTTTTAGTCCCTCATGCTTACCCATGGGGTTACGTATTCAAGAATTACCAGTCATTGAGGAAATTTTCTAAGGTGAAAGATATAGACAGCTACAAACAAACAAAAAGTAGTCTGGAGGAATTAAAGACGATTCAGGGAGAAGAAAACTTTGAAAAGAAAAAAATGTTATTAATATCTTTAGAGTTTTAGAAAAAAACACATAGCACCCATGAAACAAGAACAGGGTGCCACAGAACAGGAATTCTCAGAGAACAAAAAAGAGTCCTTGGAAATTAAAACCTTGATAGAAGGAAAAAAATCCATAAAAGATGGGTTAGAAGATAAAGTTAACAAAAGCATCTCTGAAAATAGAACAGAAAAAAAAACCAGATGAGATATAGGAGAAAAAAGTTAAGAAAGTTGAAGGAACAGAAAAAAATAGAGCAAAGGAAATCAACAAAATAATTCAAGAAAAATTACCAGAATTTAAGGACTCAAGGTTCCAAATTAAAAGAACACACCAAGCGGCAAGGAAAACAGATAAAGATAGATTCATAACAAGTTACCCATTGTGAAATTTCAGAACAACTGGACAAAGAAATGATCGCATTGGCTTTCAGGAAAAAAAGTAAACAGGTTGGTTATTATACACATAAGATAGAGACACAACAGCGTTAGACTTCCCTGGAAATAAGCACTAGACGCAAGCAGATAGGCTTTCAAGAAGCAACAGAAATCCATTCAAAATTCTGAACAAAATATCCCCAACCTAGAATCCTCTCCTCAGAAATTATCAAACAAGAATGAGAATTGAACAAAGATGTCTTCAAACATTCAAGGTCTGTTTATTCCCTATGTATATTTTCTTAAGAAGCTACTGGAGGATGTGCTTCACTAAAATGGGAGAAAAAAAAAAAAGAGGATTATATGTAATATACAGGGAGTAAGAGATCTAAAACAGGGGAGAGGAAATCCCAGATGATGGCTGTGCCCCACTCATGGTACTAACAAGTTCAGGTGGGACACTATAACTCAAGAATCAGACATGGTCAGCCTGTCATCACCAAGGTCCTCTGGCATTATACACTTTTTTAACCTGAGGATAGAGTTCCTGGGTGAGCCTGACCCAGGTTTTTATTTGTGTTTGGCTTATCGTGACCATATGTTGATAAAGTTTCTGCTCTCCTCTTTAGTTCATGACAGTCTTTTCACCCCCAAAAGGCTTGGCTTACCCCTAAGACCTAGAGGTAGGCCATAGGAGTTAAAATTAGAAACTATAGAGTAGCCCTCTCTGACCAAACTTCGGCTGTGTGAACAGGATCTAGTCCACACTACATCCATGTTATATGGATGGATTCTAATAAGTTCTTTGGTTACCAGGAGTTACTGCAGACAGAAGTCTCCTGTTAACTCTCAGAGGAGCTGAAAACAGAATATGACCCAGAGACTCTGTTCAGCATATCTTCTCCTGATAACTTTCAACAAATGATGACATTTACTTTTTCCTTATGCAACTAGATTTGTGATTGCTACTCTAGTTTTCAGAATTAAATAATATATTCCTTAGGGATATATACACAGATGGTAGGACTTCAGGGACAGGAAATGAATGGGGGACACAAAATCAAAATAACAGTTGCCTCCAGGGAGAAAAGAGGAAGATGTGATGGGGAGGGGCACACAAAACACTGGTACTGCTAATGCTATTTCTTTACCTCAGTGGTGGGTACCCAGATTTATAATGATTATTTAAAACTATGTATATGTAGCTTATAACACTGTTCCATATAAATGATACATTTCACAATAAAACATCTTAAAAAGAAAGAAATAGGAATTTAAAAAAATTATTTAACTACATTTTGTCAAAAGATATTTCTATTTTATTACCAACTTTCATTTCACATCTTAGTTGAATTCAGTGTTTATAAAGCTTCATCTCTCCTGGTGCAACTATTTGTTTCTAATAAAAACGTTTATACAAAAAAACCTCATCTCTCCTATACCCATGGAAATCAAATGATATAACATTGCTGCTATATAGAAAATAGAAAGCAATTTCCTCCCAGAAAAGCATGCTTTTACACTATGTAAGTTTTCTTTTCCCCTGAAAATATGCTTGGTTAAATTATAAATATTTTAAAAATAGGAATATTAGGTCAATATTCATGATAATTCTGCAAGTAGATCTACAACCTATTCAAGTAATTATAAAATAGATTAATATTAAGTTAATTTATTAAAAGTATACAAAAATCAGGAGATCTAATATTGCCACTAATTAAAAAAATCTCAAGCACTATTTACCCTTATTTTTTTAAATGTATATACTGAATTACATATTCAGATTCACTTATTAAATCAATGTGGGAATCTTTTTTAAATTGAAGTGTCATTGATACACAATCTTACATTAGTTTCAAATGGACAACACAGTGGATCAACATTTACCCCTATTATTAAATCTTTACCCCCTCTAGTATGTTACAATTTATCAACATAAGAAGATGTTACAGAATCATTGACCATATTCTCCATGCTATACTACTGCCCTGTGACCAACTTATAGTGTGATTGTGAATTATTGTGCCTTTTTATCCACTTCACTCTCCCACCCACCCACCCCAACTCCTCCCCCTTGGTAACCACTATTCACTTCTCAGTGTCTATGAGTCTCCTGCTGTTCATTCTGTTTTGCTTTGATTTTATATTCCACAAATAAGTGAAATATATGATATTTGTCCTTCTCCACCTGGCTTATTTCACTGAGCATAATACCCTCTAATCCATCTATGTTGTTGCAAATGGCAGGACTTCTTTTCTTTTTATGACTAAATAATATTCCATTGTGTATATGTACCACATCTTCTTCATCCATTTATCTACTGATGGACACTTATGTTGCTTCCATATCTTGGCTATTGCAAATACTATGGTGATAAACATAGGGCAGCATATTATCTTTTCAAATCAGAGATTTTGTTTTCTTAGGGCAAATTCCTAGAAGTGGAGTTACTGGATCAAATGGTATTTCCATTTTTAATTGTTTGAGGAACCTCCATACTGCTTTCAACAGCAATTGCACCAGTTTACATTCCCACCAACTGTGTAGGAGGGTTCCATTTCTCTACATCCTCACCAAAATTTGTTATTTCCTGTCTTTTGGAGAGTGGCCATTCTAAATGATGTAAGGTGATATCTCATTGTGCTTTTGGTTTGCATTTCCCTGATGATTAGTGATATGGAGCATCTTTCCTGTACCTGCTGGCAATTTGTATTTCTTCTTTGGAGAAATGTCTGTTCAGGTTCACCAACCATTTTTAATCATGTTTTTTAGGCACTGAGGCATATGAACTCTTTATATATTTTGGATGTTAACCCTTATCAGATGATCCATTTGCATATATATTCTCCCATACTGTAGGATGCCTTTTTGCTCTGCTGATGGTGTCCTTTGCTGTACAGAAGCTTTTTAGTTTGATGTAGTCCCACTTGTTCATTTTTGCTTTTGTTTCACTTATGTGAGGACATGTGTTCAGGAAAAAGTTCCTCATTTTTTACATTCAAGAGATTTTTGCCTTTGATTTCTTCTAAGAGTTTTATGGTTTCATGACTTCCATTCAGGTCTTTGATCCTTTTGAGTTTATTTTTGTGATGGAGTTAGACAATAATCCAGTTTCATTCTCTTACATGTAGCTGTCCCAGTTTTGCCAACAGCAGTTTTCAAAGGGGCTGTCTTTCCCCATTGTATATTCATGGCTTCTTTATCATACCTCAATTGATCATAGGTGTGTGGGTTTATGACTGGGCTCTCTATTCTGTTCTGTTGATCTATGGATCTGTTCTTGCGCCACTACCATACTATTTTGATTACTAAAGCTTTGTAGTAGAGTTTGAAGTCAGGAGGCATAATCTCCCAGCTTTATTCTTCCTTCTCAGGATTGCTTTGATTATTTAGGGTCTTTTGTGGTTCCATATGAATTTTAGAACTATCTGTCTTAGTTCATTGAAAAATGCTATTGTATTTTGATAGGGATTGCACTGAATGTGTAAATTGCTTTAGGCAGGATGGCCATTTGGAAAATATTAGTTCTTCCTATCCATGAGAATGGAATAGATTTCCATTTATTTGTGTCTTCTTTAATTTCTCTCATGAGTGTCTCATGCTTTTCAGAGGATAGGTCTTTCACCTCCTTGGTTAGGTTTTTTTCCTAGGTATTTTATTCATTTTGATGAAGTTGTAAATGGAGTTGTTTTGCTGATTTCTCTTTCTCCTAGTTTGTTGTTAGTATATAGGAAATCAATAGATTTTTGTGTATTAGTTTTGTATCTGGCAACTTTGCTCAATTCAATTATTAATTCTAACAGTTTTTTGGTGGAGTCTTTAGGGTTTTCTATGTATAATATTATTTCATTTGCAAATAGTGAGAGCTTAACTTCTTTACCAATTTGGATACATTTTATCTCTTTTTTTTCTGATTGCTGTGTCTAGGACCTCCAGTACTATGTTGAATAAAGGTGGTGAGAGTGGACATCCTTGTATTATTCCTGATCATAGAGGAAAATCTTTTAGCCTTTTCGTATTAAGTATGATCTTGGCTGTGGGATTGTCACATATGGCCTTTATTATGTTGAGGTACATTCCTTCTAAACCCATTTTGTTGAGAGTTTTTGTCATGAATATATGTTGAATTTTGTCAATGCTTTTTCAGCATCTATTGAGATGATCATGTGGTTTTTATCCTTTTTTTTTTAGTGTGGTGTATGGTATTGATGGATTTATCAATATTGTATCATCCTTGCATCCCTGGAATAAATCCCACTTGGTCATGATGGATTATCTTTTTGATGTATTTTTTTATTTGTTTGGCTAATATTTTGTTGAGGATTTTTGCATCTATGTTCACTAGGGATATTGATCTGTAATTTTCCTTTTTTGTGGTGTCTGTCTGGTTTGGGTATTAGAGTTATGCTGGCCTCATACAATGAGTTTGGAAGAATTCCACCCTCTCCTACTTTTTGGAATATCTAAGAAGGATGCGTATTAGCTCTTCTTTAAATGTTTGGTAGAATTCAGCTGTGAAGTGACCTGGACTAGTAGTTTTGTTTTTTGGAAGCTTTTTTAATTTCAAATTCAATTTCATTGGTGGTAATTAGTCTGTTCAGATTTTCTGTTACTTCCTGGGTCAGTCTTGGAAGGTGGCATTTTTCTAGGAAGTTGTCCATTTCTTCTAAGTTGTCCAATTTATTGACATATAATTTTCCATAGTATTTGCTAATAATTCTTTGTATTTATGTGGTATCTGTTGTGACTATTCCTTCTTCATTTCTGATTTTGTCCATGTGTGTACTCTCTCTTTTTTTCTTGGTAAGTCTGGCCAGGGGTTCATCTATTTTGTATATCTTCTCAAAGAACCAGCTCCTGTTTTCATTAATTTCTATTGTTTTATTCTTCTCAATTTTATTTATTTCTGCTCTAGTCTTTATTATGTCCGTTATTCTACTAACTTTGGGTTTCAGTTGTTCTTCTTTTTCTAGTTTCTTTAATTGTGAGTTTAGACTGTTTATTTGAGATTGTTCTTATTTACTGATGTAGGCCTCTGTTGCTTTGTACCTCCCTCTTATAACTGCCTTTGCAGCATCCCACAGATTTTGGGCTGTTGAAATTTTGTTTTCATTTGTCTCCATGTCTTGCTTGATTTCTGTTTTAATCTGGTCATTGATCCATTGATTATTTAGAAGCATATTGTTTAGCTTCCATGTCTTTGTAGGCTTTTTTGTTTTGTTTGTGTAATTTATTTCTAGTTTCATACCATTGTGGTCTAGAAAGCTGCTTGATACACTTTCAATCTTTTTTAATTTATTGAGGCTCTTTTCATGGCCTAGTATATAATCTATGGTGGAGAACATTCCATGTACACTTGAGAAAAATGTGCATTCTGCTGCTTTTGGGTAGAATGTTCTGAGATATCTGTTAAGTCCATTTGCTCTAACGTATTGTTCAATGCCTCTATTTCCTTATTTATTTTCTGTCCAGTTGATCTGTCTATTGACATGAGAGATGTGTTAAAGTCTCCTAAAATGAATGTGTTGCATTCTATTTCCCCCTTTAATTCTGTTAGTATCTGTTTTATATATTTAGGTGCTCTTATGTTGGGTACCCAGATATTTATAATCTCTTGTTGGACTGACCGCTTTACCATTATGTAATGTCCTTCTTTGTCTCTTGTTACTTTCTTTGTTTTGAAATCAATTTTGTCTGATAGAAGTACTGCAACTCCTGCTTTTTCTCCCTATTATTTTCATGGAATATCTCTTTCCATCCCTTCATTTTAGTCTGTGTATGTCTTTGGGTCTGAAATGAGTCTCTTGTAAGCAATATATAGATGGGTCTTGTTTTTTATCCATTCTGCCACTCTGTGTCTTTTTATTGGTGCATTCAGTCCATTTACATTTAAGATAATTATTGATAGTATGTACTTACTGTCATCGTATTAATTGTTTTCTGGTTGTTTTTATAGCGCCTTTCTGTTCCTTTCTTCCTCTCTTATACTCTTCTCTTGTTGGTTGATAGTTTTCTTTAGTGTTCTTATTGGATTTCTCTTTTTTAATTGTTTTATGTATTATGTATTTAAGTTTTTGGTTACCAAAGGTTCAAGGATAGCTTCCTTACTATATAATAGTCTATATTAAAGTTTCTGATTGCCCTATTTCAAACACAGTCTAAAAGTACTTTTTTCTTCTTCTTCTTCCTCCTTCACATTTTATACATTCGATGTTATAATCTGCACTTTTTGTGTATTCCTTGACTGATTTCATATGTAGTTGATATTGCTCCTTGTGTTTTGTTTTAATTTCATGTTTGCCTTGTAAATAATTGGTCTACTACCTTACCTATGGGTTTATTTTCACTGGTGAAAGCTATTTAGCCTTAGGAACATTTCCATCAACAGCAGTCCCTTTAACATATCATTTAATACTAGTTTAGTTGTTATAAATTCTCTGAGCCTCTATTTATCTGGAAATTGTTTAATGCATGTTTCAAATTTAAATAATAATCTTGCTATGTATAGGATTCTTGGTTGAAGGTCCTTCTGTTTCAGTGTTTTAAATATTTCATTCCACTCCTTTCTGGCCTGTAAAGTTTCTGCTGAGAAGTCTGTTTATAGCCTGATTGGATTTCCTTTATAAGTAATCTTTTTTTCCTTCTCTGGCTGTTTTCAGTACTCTCCTTATCCTTAATCTTTGCCATTTTAATTATTATGTCTTGGTGCTGTCTTCCTGGGGTTCCATTTGTTAGGGGCTGTCTGTGCTTCTATAACCTGAGTGTCTATTTCCTTTCCCAGATAGGGAATTTTTCAACAATTATTTCCTCAAAGAAATTTTCTATCCATTGTCCCTCTCTTCTTCTGGTATCCCTATTATGCAAATATTGCTTCATTTGGATTGGTCGCACAGCTCTCTTATCATTCTTTCATTCCTAGAGATCCTCTTTTCTCTCTTTTACTCAGCTTCATTGTGTTCCTGTTCTCTAATTTGCATCTCATAGACTGTCTCCTCTACCTGCAGCAATCTGCTATTCATTCCCTCCATTGTATGTTTCATTTCAGAGACTGTGTTCTTCAGCTATGACTGGCTCTTTTTCAGCTCTTGTATACTTTATTGAAGTCCTGCCTGAGATCTTCAGTACTCCTGAAAATCGGTGAGCATATTTATGACTGTTACTTTGAAATCTTTATCAAGAATATTAGTGATCTCCATTTCATTGAGCCCTATTTTTGGTTTCTTGTCCTGTAGTTTTGTTTGGAATAAATTCCTCTGCCTCCTCATTTTGTCAGAGTTTCTGTTTCTTCCTTTGGATTAGATGGATCTGTTATGCTTCCTGGTCTAGAGAGTAATAGCTTTATGAAGGAGGTGTCCTGAGGTGCCCAGAAGCTCAAGATTCTTTACTAGCCAGTGCCTGATTCTACTTTGTGGGACCCCAGTCGCTGTTGGTGTGCAAAGGTTGGGGCTGCCTTTCTGTCTGTCTACTGGTAGTGGTCTCAGTCTGTGTGCTGGCAGTTTGCCTAGCCACCTTTGTGATTAGAGCAGCAGCCTCTGCCGGGATCTTGTGAACCAGGCCACCCTTTGCCTACCCTACACTGGTGGCAGAGATTCACAGTTGGTAGGTTGTTGTGCAGCTCTGGGGCAGGGCAGGATGCATGGCACCAGGCTTCAACACCTGTGGGGTGGAAGTTCTCTGGGGTGGCTCCTGCATGTACCTCCCCTGTTGGGATGAAACAGGGCCAAGAAAGCTGGAGTTTCCCTATGCCTGCCTGGCAGCAAAGTTTGACACTGCTGCCGGGTCCAGTGGGTTGGACTGCTGGCAGTGCACACAGGAAGGTGCCTCAGGACTGAGTTGCCTGCAATGGGGATGCAGCTTCTGGGGCTCCCAAGAGTGCCCATCCTGTTGGGCCAAGTGAGGGCTTGGGAATTATCACCCACCTGCCCTTTTTCCTGATGAGAGAGCTCTGTCCAACTCTCACCCATTTGGCACCCCTTCTGCTGCTGGCAAATCTTTCAAACTGCCGCCTCTGCTTTTGTCTCATGGGAACTGGTGGAGCATGCCTGTCCTCCACAAGCAGCTGGAGTCTTAGCCTCCCAAAGTGTTCTAACTGTCCCTGATGTCTAGCCCCACTAATTGCCGGGACCCAACGTAATGTGAATTGGTGATCCTAGAGCATATCCCCAGACCTGGTGTGCAGAGTTCCTGGGTACCTATCCCCTCTCCATTCTGTTCCTCTTCCACACACCTGTTGGCTGGGATGGGGGAAGGGCTTGGATCCCACCTGATAATGGCTCTGCCACTTGACCCTTTTTTGTGTGGTCTTCTCTTCTTCCCCTGGTGTAAGTGGTCTGTTCTGCAGTCTTCAGGTTGTTTTAAGGTTTAGTTGTATTTGCTGTAGTTACTTCCTTTATGTATTTGTGGGAGGAGGTTTCTGCCTTGCCTTCCTACTCTACCATCTTTTCCTCCCTTAACTGTGGCAATCTTAACTGAATCTGCTTACCTTATGAGACTAGTTGATGATGATATTTTGGTGTCCATGTTTTGGATTTTGGTGTGTTTTATTTTTAATCTCTGAATTAGTGCTGTGATCAGGCAAAAGAATTTTATAAAGGTTCATAAAGCACACAAATTTCTGGCTTGACTAAACATAAGCTATAGTAAGGGAATTTAAATTTTCCTCTGGACACATTGCCTCAGGCAAATATCTACTTTTACCTATGTCCAGGATAGTCTGATTCATTACTTACTAAAACTGCAATTTACCTTATATCTGAAAATGCTAATTATATCTACTTTTTCTATATGTACTTCAATTGCAAAACAAATGTCAATCTAAAACTAAAAATAAGTCATCTGCTCTAGTTATTCATGGCCTAAGTATTTTCTATATGAAATTCCTTACAATAAATAGTAAGGTCTTGCTACTTCACTAATTAATTAAACAAAACTTAAATAGAGTACCTGCTATGTACCTAGCACTGTACTAGGTGTTTTTGATCTATCAGTGTATAAAATAGAAAAAAATCCAAGTCCTCATAGAGTTTATATGCTAATTGGAGGACAGAATATAAAATATATAGGGTCATTATATAGCATATAAGAACATAAGAAGTGTGGAGGAAATACAGTAGACAAAGAATGTGTACGTGACAACAGTTGCTATTTTAAATAGGGTGGTTAAGGAAGGACACACTGAGAAAGTGGTATCTGAGCAAGAAGTTAAGGTGGTAAGGATGTAAGACCTGAGGATATTTGAGAGAAGAGCATTTTAGGCAAAGGGAATGGCATGTATGAAAGGTGTGAGATGGAAATAGGCCTGGTGTGTTTGTGAAAAAACTATACCAGTGTGACTGTAGAGAATGCATGAAGATGGTAAATGGGATGAGAAAATTAAGGGGCCAGATAATGGCTTATGAGTGTGATGGAAAACCACTGGCGGACTTTGAGCAGATAGACATGGATGGCATGTTTTTTTTTAATATAATTTATTTTATTATCATTAATCTACAATTACATGTGCAATATTACGGTTATTAAACTACCTCTTCATCAGGTCCCCCCCACCAACCCCATTACAGTCACTGTCCATCAGCGTAGTGAGATGCTATAGAATCACTACTTGTCTTTGAGTTGTGCTGCCCTCCCCGTGCCCCCCCAACATTACATCTGCTAATCGTAATGCCCCTTTTTCCCTCTTATCCCTCCCTTCATGCCCATTTTCCCCAGTCCCTTTCCCTTTGGTAACTATTAGTCCGTTCTTGGGTTCTGTGAGTCTGCTGCTGTTTTGTTCCTTCAGTTTTTTCTTTGTTCTTATACTCCACATATGAGTGAAATCATTTGATACTTGTCTTTTTCGGCTTGGCTTATTTCACTGAGCATAATACCCTCTAGCTCCATCCATGTTGTTGCAAATGGTAGGATTTGTTTTCTTCTTATGGCTGAATAATATTCCATTGTGTATATGTACCACATCTTCTTTATCCATTCATCTACTGATGGACACTTAGGTTGCTTCCATTTCTTGGCTATTGTAAATAGTGCTGCGATAAACATAGGGGTGCATCTGTCCTTTTCAAATTGGGCTGCTGCCTTCTTAGGGTAAATTCCTAGGAGTGGAATTCCTGGGTCAAATGGTATTTCTATTTTGAGTTTTTTGAGGAACCTCCATACTGCTTTCCACAATGGTTGAACTAATTTGCAGTCCCACCAGCAGTGTAGGAGGGTTCCCTTTTCTCCACATCCTTGGGATGGCATGTATTTTTAAAGAACTGTTCTATCTGCTGGATTGAGAATAGGTTGAAGGTAGAGCAAAAGCCAGAGTACAAAGGCCAGTTAGAACAATCCAGGCAACATCTTTGACCAGGGTGGAAGTGGTGAGAAATGGTCAGATTCTGAAAACATGTTGGAGATGGAGCTGATAGGTGTTAGATGTGCAATATGAAAAAGAGAGGAGTTGAGGATAGTTGTAAAGCATGCTACAGGAAGTATTCAGTTGCTGTTACTGAGATGGGGAAGGCCATGTTCTAACATGAATATGAGCTTCTGGGTTGACAAATGCAAATTTATTTCTGAATAATGTTTCATTACTTATCAAAGTATTTCACTGTGAGAGAGAATTATTTATAACTAAAAAGCCATTTGAATCAGTGTATTTTTTTAATTTCTGAGGATCTGGTAAATGAAAAAAAAATCGTTCTTAAAAAAGCACTTCTATAATTGTTAAGTGTAACCTGCAATCTTTGCTCTCGTTGAGCTACTTCAGTCCTTGTTGTCTCATTGTGGGTACAAAGTGCTGATGATACATGCTGCTTCTGTCTGTATAGCACTTTAATTGTAGGAATTATCTCTTAGCTTATCCATCCTCTGATTTTTAATTATCTTTAGAGACAACTATACATAGAATATCCACAATGATTACCCCTAAACTGGTAACTCCTAACCCTGTTCATTATGATGCAAACAGTAAGAGAATATATTCTCCACTCTGTCTCACTGGGTATATTTCACTGTAGTGTCTCTTTCCATTTCTACAAATAATCTAAACTTAAAAATATATGCTCTTCTCTTCCCTTTTTGTTCCTTGAAAAGTAAAATTCTTTGATTTCAGAGCTTTACTCTTATTTTAACAATGGGCCTACATTTTATTCTGGTATTCTTTTAAGTGCATATTTTAACTTACATATTAATTAATTCTAACTTAGCCTGAGTATTTTATGAGTACCTACTATAAACTCAGATTATATAAAATTATACAAATAATAATTTTCAAAAATGTAATCACATTATTCATCCAATATATACCATTTGAACCACTTTCTTTTTTTCATGTAAAGAGGAATCTTGTAATACTAGATGCCTTTCTATCACCCCATGAATGTATTATTGGGTTGTTTCCAATTATTATTATTTTCAATTGTTATTACTTAAGTTCCAAGTGGAACCTACAGCTCCATTATTGAAATGAACCCTTTGTCAGCCCAACAAGAGGATATAACCATTATAAATATCTATGCACCCAACATAGGAGCACCCAAATATGTGCAACAAATACTAGCAGAATTAAAGGGGGAAATAGAATGCAATGCATTCATTTTAGGAGACTTCAACACACTGCTCACTCCAAAGGACAGATCAACCAGAAAGAAAATAAGTCAGGAGAACAACACATTAGAACAGATGGACCTAACAAACATGTACAGAACACGCCACTCAAAAGCAGCAGGATACATATTCTTCTGAAGTGCACATGGAACATTTTCAAGAATAGATCATATACCAGGCCACAAAAAAAGCCTCAGAAAATTCAAAAGGATTGAAATTGTACCAACCAGCTTCTCTGACAACAAAGATATGAAATTAGAAATAAGTTATGCAAAGAAAACAAAAAAGCCCACAAACACGTGGAGGCTTAAAACATGCTCCTAAATAATCAATGGATCAATGACCAAATAAAAACAGAGATCAAGCAATATATGAAGACAAATGACAACAATAACTCAACACAACAAAATCTGTGGGATAAGTGAAGGCCAAGCTAAGAGGGAAGTATATTGCAATACAGGCCTACATCAGGAAAGAAGAACAATCCCATATGAACAGTATAAACTCCCAATTAATGAAACTAGAAAGAGAATAACAAATGAGGCCCAAAATCAGTGAAAGGAGGGACATAATAAAGATTAGAGCAGAAATAGATAAAATTGAGAAGAATAAAACAGTAGAAAGAATCAATGAAAGCAGTAGCTGGTTCTTCAAGAAAATAAACAAAATAGATAAACCTCTAGCTAGACTTATCAAGAAAAAAAGAGAGTCTGCCCACATAAACAGAATCAGAAATGAGAAAGGAAAAATCACTACAGACACCACAGAAATACAAAGAATTTTGAGAGAATACTATGAAAAATTATATGCTAACAAACTGGATAACCTAGAAGAAATGGACAACATTCTAGAAAAATACAACCTTCCAAGGCTGACTCAGTAAGAAACAGAAAATTTGAACAGACCAATTACTGGCAATAAAATTGAATTGGTAATAAAAAAAAAACTACCCAAAACAAAATCCCTACACCAGATGGTTTCACTGATGAATTTTATCAAACATTTAGGGAAGATGTAATACCCATCCTCCTTAAAGTTTTCCAAAAAGTAAAAGAGGAGGGAATACTTCCAAACTCATTCTATGAGGCAAGCATCAGTCTAATACCAAAACCAGACAAAGACACCACAAAAAAAGAAAATTACAACCAGTATCCCTGATGAACATAGATGAAAAAAATACTCAACAAAATATTAGCAAATCCAATTCAAAATACATTAAAAAGATCATCCATCATGATCAAGAAGGATTTATTCCAGGGATGCAAGGATGGTACAACATTCAAAAATCCATCAACATCACCCACTATATCAATAAAAAGGACAAAAATCACATGAGCATCTCCACAGATGCTGAAAGAGCATTTGGCAAAATTCAACACCCATTCATGATAAAAACTCTCAACAAAATGAGTAGAGAGGGCAAGTACTTAAACATAGTAAAGGCCATATATGACAAACCCACAGCCAATATCATACTTAACATTGAAAAGCTAAAAGCTTTTCCTCTAAGATCAAAAACAAGACAAGATTATTCCCACTCTTCCAACTTCTATTCAACATAGTAATGGAGGTCCTAGTCATGGCAATCAGACAACACAAAGAAATAAAAGGCATCCAGATTGCTAAGGAAGAAGTTAAACTGACACTGTTTGCACATGACATGATATTGTACATAAAAAACTAAAAAATCCACCCAAAACTACTAGAACTAATAATTGAATTCAGCAAAGTTGCATGATACAAAATTAATACACAGAAATCTGTGGCATCCCTATATACTAACAATGAACTAGCAGAAAGAAAAATAAGTAAAACAATTCTGTAAGACTGGAGGTATCAGAGGAAGGGATGGATCTCACTGGAGGAACGTGACATGAGCCAAATGAGGAAGAGAATAGTGAATGTCACTCAAATGATTCAATGGAAGGTCCCTAGCTGCAGGTCCCGCCTAGAACAGGCCTAGCAGCACTCTCTCCCCAGCAACCCAGCATGACCGATCATCGGTGATCACAACACCCACACCGGCCAATTAGTTCTGTCCATACCCTCAGAGCTCTCCCAACCCCCCTTGATAAGCCTGTCACCCCCTCCTGCTGGGCGTGACTTCCCTGGCCTATGGACCCACGGACCAGTGAACCTCGCCCGGGATTACGCTAATAAATTTTTTTGGCCCCTTTGTTGCTGCTTGCCTGGTCTGGTTTCGTCTACCTTACATTTTGGTGCGAAACCCGGGAGAATGGGGAGGGGCCACAGTGGGCTCCCCCCTCCTCTACCAATCTGGGACCTCTCTCTGGAACAGGATCTGATCCCAAGGCCTCAGCCAACTTAGTGAGTCCCTTGTCTTCCCTGCTCCCTCCTCCTACCCTCCACAGAGTGCTCGGTCCAAAATCGCGGCCTCGGGCCAGCATCCCCCCGGCCTGTGCCTATTTGGCTCTGGTATAGCAGAGACGTCCCTATCTCCAAACCGCCAAACCTGTTTTTTTTCCGTCCCTAAACAGAGTAGATCCGGTATGCTAGACCTACTCATTTAAGGACCCGGGGATGGAGGAGATAGTCATGGAAAGCCAGCACTGAAAACCTGAGGCACAGACCCCATTGAAGTGTCTTATTTCCCATCTCACTACTCTGGGATTATCCGAAGATATCCGTAAACGGAAGCTGATCTTCCTTTGTTCCCGGGCCTGGCCCCAATATCCTCTGGTTAACCAGCCTTGCTGGCCCCCCGAGGGAACTTTTGATTTTGGCCTCCTCACCGATCTAAGTGACTATTGTCACCAGACTCGGAAATGGTCCAAGGTTCCCTATGACCAGGCCTTTTGGGCATTGCGTTCCCGCCTAGAACTCTGTGTCAAGTGTTCCTCCGTCCAGGTCCTCCTGGTCAGGTCCCCCGATTGGGGCTACCAACCTCCCACTGCGCCGGAATCTTCCTTTACAGATCCCCCAGAAGACCTTTGCCGCTCCCCTCCAGCACCTACCCCTCCTTCTCCGTCTCTCCCGTTTCCTTCTCCGTCTCTCCTGTCTCCTTCTCCGTCTCTCCCGTCTCCTTCTCCTCAACCGTCTGCCCCTTCCCAACCCCCTCCCTACTCGCCCTCCGGTGCCCATGCCTCCTCTGTTCAGTTCTCTTCTGTGCCTACCCTTGTGTCATCTCCTGTCTCACCCCTCCCCTATCCAGTTCCCCCCAAACCGCCATCTTTAATTCCTCCTTTGTCTTCAACTTCAGTCCCCCAAGTTCAGTCAATTCCCTTCCCCCACCTGCCTCTGTTCCTGCCACGGGGACACAACTACCCACCTCCAGTCCTACTGACGTCACATCTAACTCCTCCATTTCCGATCTTACTCCTGCCACCCACAAGTGATACCCCCCTCTTCCATCAGCGCCGACATCTTGTCCTTCTCCTACATCGCTTCCTACCCCCACCCCACCACCATCTTGTCCTTCTCCTACATCGCTTCCTACCCCCACCCCACCACCATCTTATATCCCCAAGCCGCCTCCTAACTGGGCCAGCCCTCCGGTCACTAGATCCCGGGCCCAATTACTGGCCCCCCTTCGGGAAGTAGCTGACGTTGAGAGATTAGTTCTAGTACATGTGCCCTTCTCCCTGGGAGACCTGTCTCAGATAGAAAAACACCTGGGCTCATACTCTGCCAATCCAACTGCCTGTACTAAGGCGTTTCGGTACCTCACTCAAGCATATGACCTCACATGGCATGACCTCCACGTAATTTTAACCTCCACTCTCACCCCCAAGGAGCGTGATTATGTCACCTCAGCAGCTCGAGACTACGCTGACCAGGTACATAACTCTGACCAATCTTTACCAGTCAGGGCCACGGCAGTGCCTGCCAAAGACCCACAATGGAACCATCAGGATAATGCCACAGGTAGGACTAGGAGGGATCAGATGGTCTGCTGTCTTATTGCAGGTATGGGTAAGGCAGCTCAAAAATTGTTAACTATGACAAACTCTTACCCTCCACACTTGTTTAGATCCTTCCTCACCACCGGGGTCCACGGTCCTGGCTATGCACTTTATCACCAGTCTGCCCCGGACATCCGGCGTAAACTAAAAAAGGCAGAAGAAGGCCCCCAGACTCCACTCTGAGACCTGGTAAATATGGCCTTTAAGGTTTATAATGCCTGAGAGGAGGAAGCCAAAGCCATTCAGGCCCAGAGGCTAAAACAGAAAGTGGCCCTTCAAACCCAAGTCCTGGTTGCTGCCCTGTGGCCAGCACAAAAGGGGCCTCAGGGCCTCCGCCTCAGGAAACAATCTGAGACCCGCATGCCTCCGGGAGCTTGCTTCAAGTGTGGCCAAGATGGCCACTGGCAAAACAATGCCCCAACCCCAGGCCACCAACTCGACCCTGCCCTGTCTGCAGACAGGAGGGTCACTGGAAGTCGGAGTGCCCCCTTGGGATGAGCCATCCTCTGGTGACAGAGTTTTGCAGGGGCCGACTCCTCCGATGCACCCCTCTTCAAAACTCCTAGGTGTCCTGGATGACTGAAGCCGCCTGGACTCGGGCACCCCAATCACCCTTGCCGAGCCCAGGGCTACACTGTGAGTAGTGGGTAAGTCCATCTCCCTTTTAGTGGACACGGGGCTACCTATTCTGTTTTACCTTCCTTCCACGGGCCTTTACATCCTTCCCAGGTCTCAGTTGTGGGCGTCTCTGGGACACCCTCTAAACCTCTAGAGACAGGTCCAGTGTCCTGCCTCTTTGAAGGCCACCTCTCACTCATTCATTCTAAGTCATTTCATCATGTCCAGCCCTGTTGCTGGGAAGGGACCTTCTATATAAGCTTGGGGCATCTATCTGTCTCCCGTCACACTGAGCCCCTTCAATTCCAATCCTTCCCCTTGCCCAGGCTGTCTCCTCCTCTGAGCCCTCATCCGACTTCCCTGTTTCCCCTGAGAAGGTAGACACAGTGGTCTGGGACACTTCCACTCCAGTAGTGGCCAGCCACCACACCCTGGTCCTCATTCGTCTGAAGGACCCCTCCTGCTTGCCTTCTCGGCCTCAGTTTCCTATGTCATACAACCAATGCAAGGGTCTTCAGCCCATCGTCAATTGGCTTCTCACCGAGGGTCTCCTGGTTCCCACCAGTTCCCATTGCAATACTCCTATCCTCCCAGTCAGAAAACCATCTGGTACTTATTGACTGGTACAAGATCTATGGATAATCAACTCCGCCATAAGGCCACTACATCCAGCAGTCCCTAGCCCATATACTCTTTTATCTCAGATACTCCCCACTACCACTCATTTCACAGTCCTAGAACTTAAATATGCCTTCTTCACCATCCCCCTACATCCTGATTACCAGCCGCTTTTTGCCTTTACTTAGGAGGATCCAGACACCCACTGAAACCAACAGTTAACCTGGATGGTTCTGCCCCAGGGATTCCGTGATAGCCCTCACCTTTTTGGCCAGGCATTAGCCAGAGACCTATGACTCTATGACTCTGGGTGCAGCACCTTCCTCCAGTATGGTTCTGCCCCAGGGATTCCGCGATAGCCCTCACCTTTTTGGCCAGGCATTAGCCAGAGACCTATGACTAATGCAGCCCCTCAAAAAAAATCTTCCTCCAGGACATGGCCTCCCTCCTTAACTTCCTGGCACAACAGGGATTTAGGGTCCCCCCTTCCAAAGCTCAACTCTCCACACCACAAGTCACCTACCTAGGGGTGGCCCTAACCCCCACCTCCAAGGCCTTCATGGTGGACCGCACCACCTCCATCAGGACACTCCACCCCCCACCTCAGTTGCTGAGATCTTGTCATTCCTTGGACTGGTGAGTTTCTTCAGACATTGGGTCCCCAACTTTGCTATACTTGCTAAACCACTGTATGCTGCAGCCAAAGAGACCCCCACTGGGCCCCTCACTTCCCCCTCAACAGTAGATCATGCTTTTGAAGATTTACAGAGCTCCCTCCTCGCTTCACCCCCTCCTCATGCTACCCAATCCTCACAAGCCTTTTATCCTGTTCACTGAAGAAAAAGCTGGAGTGGCAAATGGAGTTCTAGTCCAACTAGTAGGGCCCTAATACTGACCAGTTGCCCTTCTATCCAAACAGTTAGACCCCACTGCCCAAGGATGGCAAGCTTGCCTCTGAGCACTGGCGGCGGCAGCATGCCTATCCAAAGAGGCCTTAAAACTCACCCTGCAACAATCCATCAGTCTATTCTCCTCATTGTCTCCAGGACCTCCTGAGCCATAAATCATTAGCCTTACTAAGTGCCTCAAGAATACAGCAATTCCATCTCCTGTTTATAGAACACCCACAACTATCTCTTTGGCCTTCACCGCCACTAAATCCGGCCAGTCTTCTCCCCTCTGTCAGTTCCTCTGTCCTACCTGACCACTCCTGTGTGGAACTGGTGGAGGCCCTGTGCCTCCCATGCACGGGTCTCCTAGATGAGCCCTTACCCAACCCCGACCTTACCCTTTTCGTGGATGGCAGTTCAGCTAAGGGATGAGATGGGTGTCACTGGGCTGCCTATGTGGTAGTCTCTTCATCTACAGTAGTAGAAGCACCTCGCTGCCGCTGGGCACCTCCTCTCAAAAGGCAGAATTGGTGGCTCTCACCCGGGCTCTATAATTGGCCGCACGCCTTAGAGTCACTATCTACACAGATTCTAAGTATGCCTTCCTTATCGCCCACAGTCATGTGGCAATCTGGAAGGAAAGGGCATTCTTAACCACCTGGGGAACTCCAGCAGACAATGGTAAGGCCATCCACCACCTACTCTAGGCCCTACAGGAACCAAAAGAAGTGGCCATTGTCCACTGTCGAGGTCATCAGATAGGCACGGACCCTGTCACCCAGGGAAATGCCCTGCCGACACCACAGCTCGCCAACTTACCTCAGCCCATGACTCCACCCCCATCCTGTTTCTTTCCCCCTCCCTAGCTCCCAGGTACTCAGAAAACGAGCGACAACAACTCCCCAACTAAGGGGCCATATCTGGACAACAAGGATGGATCTCCCTACACAATAGATTAGTCCTCCCCAAACAACAGGTTTGAGAGATCATAGACTCAATCCACCAGTCTCTACATATTGGCCCGGAGGCCATGTACAGGTTTCTCTCCCCAATTTCATCATCACAGGGTCTCCGGAAAACCATCAACCAAGTACACACAGCCTGCAGCCCATGTGCTCACGTGTCTTCCCAGGGAGCCTTCCGACTCTGGACAGCAGCCCATCAACTGCGGGGATGCCTTCTGGGACAGGATTGGCAGATGGATTTCACTCATATGCCATCCCACAAAAAGTACTGATACCTGTTAGTAATGACTGATACCTTTTCACGTTTGATCGAGGCCTTCCTCACGTGCTGGGAAACAGCATCTGTAGTAGCTGAGATGCTGTTGGAACACATCATCCCCTGGTTCAGCCTCCCAGCCTCCATCTGATCAGACAACAGTCCGGCATTCATCTCCAAGGTCACCCAACTAGTGGCCGAGACTCTCAATATCACCTGGAAGTTACATATTCCCTACCACCCTCAGTCCTCGGGTAAGGTAGAACGGGCAAACGGTCTCCTGAAGGACCAACTAACCAAACTCTCCTTAGAGATAAAGATCTCCTCACTGTCTCTACTACCCATAGCCCGTACCCAGATACAAGCAGCCCCTCAGGGACCGGCTGACCTTAGTCCGTTTGAGTTGATGTATGGCAGGCCTTTCTTAATCAACAACCCCTTCCTATCAACCTCCTACCTGCCTTATCTCTCACTCCTCAGACACCTCCAGTGGGAACACGCAGACCTTGCACTCTCTCAGGTAAATACGCCATCTGTGCCACAGGCAACCGCTGCCCTCCAGCCAGGCGACGAGGTCCTCCTCTGGGAACTCCAGCCCTGGTCCCTCCAGCCTCGCTGGACGGGGCCTCATACTGTAATGCTCACTACTCCCACTGCTGCCAAATTACTGGGACATGCCTCGTGGTATCATATATCCAGACTCAAATGGGCCCCCAGGGACAAAACATGGCAGAGCGAAGAAACAGCACCCCTCCGTATCCGTCTTACATGGTCTGAGCCTGACAGAATTCCCAACACCAAGATCTAATCAAAATAAGACTCTCTTATTTTTCACCCTAACCCTCTGCTTCTATCCCAAAGCCCTCCTAGGCTGCAAGCCCCCCCCCCCCCCAAATAGCAGCCCCATGGCAATGGGAACTAAAAGATCAAACCACTGGTAAGATTATTCAGACTCTACCACCCACTATACAAAAACCCCAATTTAATATAGACCTCTGTCAGCTGGATAGCGGGCTAAATCTATGGCAAAGACATTGGGCCACCCAGGGGGTACCTTAACATGGGGGGGAGGCATGATGATTACTAATAAAGACATAGAGAGAGATTTTAATAACCAGCCGTACTGCAGATCTCCACAGGAAGGACCCAATTTCAGGTGTGGCAGTTCTATGCTTGCCTGGCAACAGGTAACCCTGGGTACCGTGGGGACGGACAATACTAGTGTGCCTCCTGGGGCTGTGAAACAGTGGCATCCTGGGCAAACCATGACCCATTCTTAAAAATAACCCGAGGAAAAACTCTCTCCCCATGCAAGAGAGCCGGCTCGTGCAATCCTTTAGTCCTTGAGCCACAGTTATGGAACTTTGTGACTAATCCGTGGGACACGAGCAAAAGCTGTGGATTCTGATTATATATCTCAGGACAAGACCCTGGAACGTCCTTTACCATATGGCGATATGCCCCCCCCACCAAAGCCCCCTAACCTGATAGGACCTATCAGCGAGATTCTGGCCCCATGACTGATAGACATAGAGATGATAGGACCTATACAACGACCCCAGCCATGGCCATCACAAGAAAAAACCACTATGACTCACAGCCCCAATTGCCAGCCAAGACCACCACAAAAGACACAGGGGGCCTCCCAACTCATAAAGATCTAGACCACACCAGCCAGTGGCTTCCAATGCTCGAGAGTGTCCTTCTAATCACAAATCAGACAAATCCTAGGCTGGCGGCCAATTGCTGGCTCTGTCTGAAATCAAGACCACCCTACTATGTTAGAATCGGGTTAAATGCCTCTCTGGGGGATTTGGATACACAGGTCATGACTGTTAATCTTACCCAGAGCCTTATACAGTGTAAATGGGGCCAAAAGATAACCTTAGGAGATATACAAGGACAAGGGCTCTACCTAATATCAACAAATTTCCCCCTAAAAACATCCCAGTATCACAGGTCTTGCCTTATGCACTATACCCCCTCCCACTCTGCTTCACAAACAATTTTTAGAGCTCCCCCATCTACATAGTTGGCTTGCACCTCAGGCCTAACTCCGTGGGTAAGTGCTGCCAGCCTATCTTTTCAAACCCGGCCGGAACTGTGCATCCTGGTATACATACCACCACAAGTATATTTCTATAGTGGAGAAGAAGGAAGACAACACATACAAACAGGTTATAGGTCACCCCGGCCCAAGAGGGCAACCCCAATTCTCATCCTGTTGCTGGTTGGCTTGGGAATAGCAGAGTTCACAGCAGTTGGAACAGCAGCCATAATAACAGATGATAACAACTACAAAAGACTTTCCCAACAGGTCAATCAAGACTTAGGATATCTAGAATCCTTGGTAACAAAGCTAGAAAGACAGGTAGACTCCTTAGCAGAAGTGGCTTTACAGAACCAGAGAGGCCTAGACCTGCTGTTCATGAAGGAAGGTGGTGGTCTATGTGTTTCCCTGGGAGAAACGTGCTGCTTCTGTGCAAACCAGTCAGGGGTAATTCGGGACACCCTGGCTGTGGTGAGACAAAATCTCCAAGGCAGAGATCGACAAAAAGCTGAGATCTCGGGTTTCCCAATATTGGGATGGTGGAATTCCCAGCTAATGACCTGGCTCCTACCTATCCTAACTCCCCTAGCCATCCTTCTTATTCTTTTATCATTCACCCCTTGTCTCCTCAGATTTTTTCAACAGCGACGGGTGGAAATCTTCTAAGTTATGGTTAACCAGATGCTGTTACACCAGTACTCGCCCTTTCCCTCCAAACCAACACAGGCCACATACCAGCTGTAACTTCCCCACGCCGCCCCTCCTCAGCAGGAAGTAACTAGAACAAGCCAGCACCCCCTATGACAAAAAGGCTGGAATGTAAGACTGGAGGTATCAGAGGAAGGGACAGATCTCACTGGAGGAACCTGACATGAGCCAAATAAGGAAGAGAACAGTGAATGCCACTCAAATGATTCAACAGAAGGTCCCTAGCTGCAGGTCCCGCCTAGAACATGCCTCGCAGCACTCTCTCCCCAGAAACCCAGCATGACCAATCATCAGTGATCACAACACCCACACCGGCCAATTAGCTCTGTCCATACCTTCAGAGCTCTCCCAGCCCCCCTTGATAAGCCTGTTGCCCCTCCTGCTGGGCACGAATTCCCTGGCCTGTGGATCCACGGACCAGTGAACCTCGCCCAGGATTGTGCTAATAAAATTTTTTGTTCCCTTTGTTGCTGCTTGCCTTGTCTGGTTTTGTCTGCCTTACAAATTCCATTAACAATTGCATCAGAAAGAATAAAATGCCTGTGAATAAACCTAACCAAGGACGTGAAAGACCTACACCCTGAAAACTTCAAGACACTCATGAGAGAAATTAAAGAAGATACCAATACATGGAAATACATCCCGTGCTCATGGATCAGAAGAATTAATGCTGTCCAAATGGCCATCCTGCCTAAAGCAGTCCACAGATTCAATGCAATCCCTATCAAAACACCAACAGTATTCTTCAATGAACTAGAGCAAATAGTTCTAAAATTCATATGGAATCACAAAACACTCCAAATATCCAAAGCAATCCTGAGTAGCAAGAATAAAGCTGGGGGAATTATGCTCACCAACTTCAAGCTCTACTACAAAGCCACAGTAATAAAGACAATTTGGTACTGGCAGAAGAACAGACCATAGATCAATGGAACAGAATAGAGAGCTCAGATATAAACCCAAGCATATATCATCAATTAATATACAATAAAGGAGCCATGGATAGAAAATGGGGAAATGACAGCCTCTTCAATAGCTAGTGTTGGGAAAACTGGACAGCTACATGTAAGAGAATGAAACTGGATTACTGTCTAACCCCATACACAAAAGTAAACTCAAAATGGATCAAAGACCTGAATGTAAGTCATGAAACCGTAAAACTCTTAGAAAAAAATATAGGCAAAAATCTCTTGGACATAAACATGAGCAACTTCTTCATGAACATATTTCCCCGGGCAAGGGAAACAAAAGCAAAAATGAACACATGGGATTATATCAAACTAGTAAGCTTCTGTACAGCAAAGGACACCATCAGTAGAACAAAAAGGCATCCTACAATAATGAGAGAATATATTTGTAAATGACATATCTGACAAGGGGTTAACTTGCAAAACATAAAGAACTCACACACCTCAACACCCAAAAAGCAAATAACCCTATTTAAAAATGGGCGGAGGATCTGAACATATACTTCTCCAAAGAAGAAATTCAGATGGCCAACAGGCACATGAGAAGATGCTCCGAATAGCTAATCATCAGAGAAATTCAAATAAAAACCACAATGAGATATCACCTCACACCTGTTAGGATGGCAGGCAACAAAAAGACTAAGAACAATGAATGCTGGTGAGGATGTGGAGAAAGGGGAACCCTCCCACGCTGCTGGTGGGAATGTAAGCTAATTCAACCATTGTGGAAAGTAATATGGAGATTCCTCAAAAAACTAAAAATAGAAATATCATTTGACCTGGGAATTCCACCTCTGGGAATTTACCTAAAGAATACAAGGTCTCAGCTTCAAAAAGACATATGTACCTGCGTGTTTATTGCAGCACTATTTACAATAGCCAAGATATGAAAGCAACCTAAGTGTCCATCAGTAGATGAATGGATAAAGAAGATATGGTACATATACACAACGGAATATTATTCAGCCATAAGAAGAAAACAAATCTTACCATTTGCAACAATATGGATGGAGCTAGAGAGTATTATGCTCAGCGAAATAAGCCAGGCGGAGAAAGACAAGTACCAGATGATTTCACTTATCTGTGGAGTATAAGAACAAAGAAAAAACTGAAGGAACAAAACAGCAGCAGACTTACAGCACCCAAGAATGGGCTAACGGTTACCAAAGGGAAAGCGACTGGGGAGGCTGGGCGGGGAGGGAGGGATAAGGGTATTAAGGGGTATTACGATTAGTGCACATGTTATGGGGGGCATGGGGAAGGCAGTATAGCACAGAGAAGACAAGTAGTGACTCTATAGCATCTTACTATGCTGATGGACAGTGACTATAATGTAATATATGGTGGGGACTTTACAATAGGCAGGAATGTCGTAACCACAATGTTGCTCATGTGAAACCTGAGCATAAGACTGTATATCCATGATACCTTAAAAAAAAAAAAAAGACCACAAGCACGAAGTTAAGGAAGTTCAAGTGCACAAAAGATCATTATTTCCAGACACCTAAAGACATCAGAAGATTTGTGTCTTTTTTTTTATTGAGGTATTATTGATATACACTCTTATGAAGGTTTCACATGAAAAAACAATGTGGTTACTACATTTACCCATATTATCAAGTCCCCACTCATACCCCAATTCAGTCACTGTCCATCAGTGTAGTAAGATGCCACAGATTCACTGTTTGCCTTCTCTGTGCTACACTGTTTACCCCGTGATTCCCCACACCATGTGTACTACATGTAATACCCCAAAATCCTCTTCTCCCACCCTCCCCACCCACCCTCCCATGCCCCGAAGATTTGTGTCTTGATTCTTGGCAGCCCAAACAGAGGTTTTGATAGAGCAGTGAAAAATTAGTGTATAATTCCTGAACGAAAGTATCCAGGAGAAGTTAAGGGAGATCATTATTAAAGGGGAAAATCTCTGAGTGTACAAATTCTAAAGTGAAAGAAAAATAGAATGAAATGTAAGGGGAGATAAATCTGAGAATTTGTTCCCTTGAGAACTCATTGATTTCATGTAGCAGTGGTTTTCAGACTTTCCTGATTTTCACATTTTATGTGGTGACCAGACACAAATTTTGTATTTTAAAACTGAAAGAAAAACTTATGAAACAATACGTAAATTTTCTATGTACATGATAGTTTCTATTCCATTTCATTAAAAAAATAAATAAACACCGATTGACACCCACTAAACTGATTTCATGAACTATTAATGGGTCTGACATGCTGTTTGAAAAACATCGTTCTAAGGTAAATGGATAAGGAGCCCCTGGCTCGCTTAATACAAATGTCTCTGCTCCTCCTCAGTAGGCAGTGGACTGAAGGAGACTGTCCCATGGACAATGGTGGAAAGTGCCCAGGCTACTTAACCCATAAGTTTGATGTCCTAAGTTTTACCTTACCTTTGGGAGCTCACAATGCTGTCACTACCAAGCTGGTCTCAAGGAGACCTACTCTTCCCTTTTAGCCTCTTGTCTAAGGTGGACAGAGCTCTTCTCTTAACACCTTCTGGCCTAGTGTAGCAAAATCAGGCTGAAACATTTAAGTAAGGTTTTACCGAAGGTTGAGGAATAGCAAGAGGGAAATGGACAAAAGGAGTAACAGGAACCTAGATATCTTTTGTTAAGATAAGGCTCCTTCTCTAGCTTTGGTGCCTAGGCCTGTCTGCCTCTGGGCTACAGAGGTCATCTGTTCTTTTCCTTCCAGGAAGGGCCTGAAATGAATTCTCAAGAGAACAACAGAGTGACTCCCGGCCAAATACCTGCAGATCCCTGTCCTGGCCCTCTAGTCTCTGGTTTCCTGTTTCACTTTTCACTTCTTTCTCTGATACTTAGCAAAATAAAAGTCCAATTCTTTGCTGGAATCTCTCAGTCCCAACCTCAGCAGTGTAACCTCGTCTGTGGCTTCATCCTTTTGAGATTTTAATGCAACAGCTTAACATCATTAGAAGAGATGTACATAAAGAAGTCTTTTGGTGAACCCCCAAAGGACTCATTAAAATCACTATGTTCAAACTTCCTGAAAGTGAGTACGTTTACCCTGGCCCTTCTGAAAGAAGACTATGGTAATTTCAGATGAAACACAGATATGATTAAAACAGCAAAAACACCACGCCTCTCTATTTTAATTTTCTTCCCTTTTTCCTTCTAAAGAGAACAAGTTTCGGTATCAGGTGCGAAGTTCAACTCTCCTTACCTGAAGGGCAAGTTCCTGATTCTCTCTGAACCCAAGTTTACTCAGTAAGATGGACGTAAGTAGTACTCACTTACCAGGGTTGTAAAAAGAAGGGTTCAGTGAGCTAATCAGAAAATAAGTAAAATTCACTTAGCAAAGGATCAGTAAATGATAGCTGCTGTTTATCTTAGGTCAGTTGAAGATAGACAAGAAAACAAACATTGTAAACTCCTTGGTTAAAACATTCGTTTTAGGCTGCATGATAGTTCCTGGTCTGATGTTTTCCTTGGGGAAACGCCTACTAGAAATGCCTGTATCCAGAAGGATACTGCTGTATCTCTTCTGGTCTGCTAACTCCTGCTACAACACAAATTGTGACTGTACATGCAGTAGATATGAAAGAAGACAAAAGGGAAAATACAGGCTTCCATATATTTCTTCCCATTCTCATCATGCCAAATTTAGGGCCTCAATAGGCTCAGGCCATTATAAGAGGTCTTGTGCCCAGAGTCTAATCAAACATGTGATGCAGATGGATTTCCTAAAGCCGAGTTCTCATTGTGTCACTTCACTGCTCAATAAATTACTTTGGCTCTCCACAACCTACCAAAGAAACTCTCAACAGTACATATTATGGCATGGAGCATACCACATGAAGTAAAAGCCTCAACTTGCTTTAAAAAAAAAATCCATTTTTATTGTTGAAATCAGTTCACTTTTTTTTATTTGAAAAACTTTGTTTCTTAAACTGGATGGTTGGTATACGGGTTTTGTTGTATTATTATTATTGTGGTAAACAGTTACTCCTCATTTCCCCATCCTCTCCAGCTCTTGGGAATCAGTAATCTGTTTCCTGTTATTAAGGCTTTGGAGTCTCTGCTCATTTCAATAAATGGAATCATACAACATGTGGCTGCTTGAAACTATCAACAAAACAAAAAGGCAATATATTTGCACAACAGGAGAATATATTTGCAAAGGACATATCTGACAAGGGGCTAATATCCAAAATATATAAAGAACTCATACAACTTGTTAAAAAGAAACACACAGGCCCAACATGGTGCCACTTCGGCTAGGCCAAGTCACCAAACCAGGGCTTAATACCTAAACTTAATTACTGTTTCAACCTGCCTCAGAAATGTAGTCAGTCAGGAATTTTCTGGTAAGCATAACCATAAGATAATCTACCACAGGAGGCCATCTTCCTTAAAAGAAGAGGCAATCTTCATTATAAGAGTCTCTGCTCTTCCACATAAGAGAAAGTGACCTTGCCTGAAAAAACACCTTCTTTTCCTTTGCGAATTACTTTACCCCCACCCTCCTGTCTACTAAAACCTTCCATTTTGTACAATTCCTTAGGGAACCTCACCACTTGCTAGAGGGGATGCTGCCCTTTCAGGAATCACTTAATAAAACCAATTAGATCTTAAAATTTATTTGGATTAATTTTGTTTTTTAACAAACTGAACAACAAAAAAGCAAATAATCTGATTAAAAAACGGACATAGAACCTGAATAGACATTTTTCCAAAGAAGACATACAGATGGCCAAAGACACACTGAAAAGATGTTTAGCATCACTAATCATCAGGCAAATGCAAATTAAAGCCAGAGAGATATAACTAATACCATCAGAGTGGTTAATATCAACAAGACAAGAAATAACAAGTGTTAGTGAGGATGTGGAGAAAGGGGAATGCTTGTACACTGCTGGTAGGATTGTAAATTGGTGCAGCCACTGTGGAAAGCAATATGTAGTTTTCTCAAAAAACTAAAAATAGAAATACTACTCAACCCAGCAATTTCACTTCTAGGAATTTACCCGAAGAAAACAAAATAAATAATTCAAAACTATATGAACTTTGTTTATCACAGCATTATTAAAGCTAGCTAAAATATGGAATGGAAGCAACCTAAATGTCCATCTACAGATGAAGGGATAAAAAAGAAGCGATACATATATACAATGGACTATTACTCAGCCATAAAAAAGAATGAAATCTTGCCATTTGCAACAACATGGATGGGTCTAGAGTGTATTATGCTAAGTGAAATGAGTCAGACAGAAAAAGACAACTGCCATATGATTTCACTTGTATGTGAAATCTAAAAAACAAAACAAATGAACAAAATAGAAATAGACTCATAAACACAGAGAACAGACTGGTGGTTACCATAGCAAATAGGGGTGGAGGGATGGATGAAATAGGCAAAGTAGAAAAAAATTATTGAGTTGATAGAGTTCTTTATATAACCTAAATATAAATCCCATATCAAAAATATGATGTATAAATATTTTCTCCCATTCTGCAGATTGTCTTTTCACCTTATTGATAGTGTCATTTGAAGTAGAAACATTTTTAAGTTTGATGAGCCCTATTTATCTATGTTTTTCTTTTGTGCTTATGCTTTTGGTGTCACATGTAGGAACCAATTAACAAATTTGATGTCAAGATTTATTTCCATTTTTTAACATAGCTGTTAAATTTATGTCTTTGGTCCATTTTGAGTTAATTTTTGTATATGGTGTGAGGGAAGAATCCAACTTAATTCTTTTGCATGTTGCTATCATAGACATATAGATTCATTTGTGTATTTATTTTGTACTTTAAAAAAATTGTTCCTAATTATTTCTGATCTTAGGGGGAATCATCTGGTCTTTTACTCTTAAGCATATTGTTAGCTGTGGGGTTTTCATTAATGCTTTTTATCAGGTTGAGGAATTCCCTTCTTTTCCTAGTTTGTCAGCCGTTTTAATCATGAAAGGTATTGGATTTTTGTCAATGCTTTTCTGCATCTATCGACATGAGCATGTGGTTTTTTTCTTTTAATTGTGTTGATAAGGTGTACTACATTTATTGACTTTCAGATATTAAACAAATCCCAGTTTCCTGAAATATAACACATTTGGTCATGATGTATAATTCTTTTTATAGGTTACTGACTTTTGTTTGCTATTGTGCTAAGGATTTTTGCATTCATATGCATAGGGGAATATTGGGTTTTAGTTTGCTTTTTTGTGGTATCTTTTTAATTTTTATATTGAGGTAATATAATAATATGCACAAATCTTAGTGTACAGTTTGATATATTTTGACATATGTATACACTCATGTGACCATTGCCCAGATCAGATTTTATGATGTCTTTGTGTAGTTTTATTAGAGTAATACTAGCCTCCTAGAATCAATTGGGAAGTATTCCCTTGTCTTCTATTTTTGTAAGAGTGTATGAAGAATTAGTATTAATTCTCCTTTAAATGTTTGGTAGAATTCACCAGTGAAGTCATATGGGTCTTTACTTTTCTTTGTGGGTAGATTTTTTATTGTCAGTATCTTTTTTATGGGTATTTTGAAAGTATCTGTTTTTTCTTGAGTCAATTTGGTAGTTGGTCTCTTTATAGCAATCTGTCCATTTCATATAAGTTTTCTAATTTATTGGCATAGGATTGTTCATATTACTTTATAATCCTTTTTATTTCTGTAAGGTCAGCAATAATGTCCCTTATTTCATTTTTTATTTTAATAATTTGTATCTTAAAAATTTTTTTCTTGGCAATCTAGCTAAAAGTTTTTCGGTTTTGTTGATCTTATCAGAAGACCAGCTTTTGTTTTATTTTTCTCTATTGCTTTTTTACTGTCTTTTTCATTAATTTCCTCTCTAATCTTTATTACTCTCTTCCATCTGCTTGCCTAAGATTTAGTTTGGTTTTCTTTTTCCAGTATCTTAAGATGGAGGGTTAAGTTACTGATTAAAGATCTTTCTTTTTTAATATAGGCATTTTCAGCTATAAATTATCTTTTTAGCACTGTGTTAGATGCATTCCATAAGTTTTGTCATGTTGTGTTTTCATTTTTATCATCTCAAAGTTTTCTTTAATTTCCTTTTGCTTTCTTCTTTGACTCTTTGTGTATTTAGGAGTGTGTTGTTTAATTTCAACATATTTGAGAGTTTCCCCAAATTCTTCCTGTTATTGATTTCTAATTCCATTCCATTCCTTCTTGTTAGAAAATTTACTTTGTATTATTTCTGTCCTCTTAAATATATTGATATTTGTTTTACAGCCTAGCATATTATCTATCCTGGAGAATCTCCTCTGGGCACTGGAGAAGACTGTGTTTTACTGTTAAGTGGAGTGCTCTATAGATGTCCACTAGATCTAGTTGGTTTATAGCATCGCTCAAGTCTTATTTTCTTACTGCCCTTCTATCTAATTGTTCTATCCATTTTTGAAAGTGGAGGTTTTGAAGTCTCCACCTATTACTATAGCACTATTTCCCCCTTCTTTCTGTTTTTCTTGATGTATTCTGATAATGTTGTTAGATGCATATACATTTACAATTGCTATAACTTCCTGACAGACTGACCCTTTTATCATTATGAAATATCCCTCTTTATATCTAATTACATTTTTTGTTCATAGACGTTAAGTCTACTTTGTCTGATATTAGTACAGTCACTCTAGCTTTCTTTTGCTGTTTGCATGATACACCCTTTTCCATTCTTTTACCTTCTACTTGTAACTGAATCTAAAGGTTTCCTGTAGACAGTATATAGTTGGATGTTTTTTAGAAAACATCTAGTGTGACAATGTCTGCTTTTTTATTGGATTGGTTAATCCATTCACATGCAAAGTTATTGGATTGGATTTAAACTTGCCATTAAAATTTTTGTTTTCTATATGTCTTGTGGGTTTTTCATTGTTGTTGTTCCTCTTATTTTTTAATGCACAAAAAGGGAGTTTCAAGACAGGTAACTGAATTGTTCCCTAGCCAGTATACCCTGGGCATCCAACCTAATGTTGAATACCATATTATTATAGATACTAGATGATAAATACAGCAGAATCTTGCCCAGTGGTTTTTAGAACATGGACTCCAGACCAGCAGAATCAACATCAATTGGGAATTTGTTAGAGGAAAAAAGTTAATCTCTGTGATAAAACTTGGGTTTGAATATTAGTTCCACACTTACAGCTGTGTGATTTGGAACAAGTCACTAAACCACTGATTCTTGTTTCCTCATTTAATAACCCTACCCTACAGCATTGTTGTGAAGACTAAAAGAGATTGAGATAATGTAAATAATTAAGATGATGTACATAATAATGTAAATAATTCTACTATTAGGCCAGGACTTCCATAATGTTGATTTTCTTTCCAATTGCTAATATAATATGTAATATAATATACAAAAGCTTCTGTTTTCTCAGTATTTTCAGTGTACCTATGAGGGGTTTAAATTGCTTAAACCACTTCTCATTTTAGCAATTATTGGGAAGGAAAAATGCAGAAAAAGGAATAGAAATAGAAAACATGAGGTTGTGTGGTAGTTTAGCAGAGAAAAAGAGAAATTCAGTCTGAGATAACTTCCAAGGAGTTCAGAAAAATTAAGTGGCAATTTAAATATTACCCTGGATGTTGACATATGCTCAAGGCCTGAAAATATAGCAATTTTCTGAAAATCACTGTTCTATGAATCTTTTGCTTTTACTGAGAGTATTGCAATAATCCTGTGAGAAGATAGGGCAGGCATCACTATCACCATTTTACAGGGACCTAATATTAAGAGGGATTAACTGACTTGCCTATGATTATGACTAGTTGGCGGAGAAACTGGGATTGAAGCTATGTTAATTAATTTCAAATTACATAGCATCACAGTTTCTGAGAAGGTCTCAAGAATGTACTGAAAGGATAAAGGTTACTATACATCCAAATAATACTACTGAATAAATAAATATCTGATTTATAAATAAAAATCTTATTGTAATAAATACCATTGCAGAGATCCTATTTAAGAGGAGACTCTGCTATTTGTAATACAGATCTCTGGAGCAGGGGTAAGAAATGTGTATGTGAATATTTATTCTGGTCAAAACTTTAAGGAACATGACCATTGTTTTTGAAGGCTTTGTAATTTGACTTGACTATACATAGACTTTATGATAGTATATACATTGTTGTTTTACTGTACAATTTACAGATGTCACTGAGTAGAATTCACATATAGATTAGGTAATGTATAAGCATGCAGACCTACATTACTTAATCTCTTTAGCATACTAGGATTCTTGAGAGAAGAAACTATATTTTCCCACCCAATTTCATAGTGTCTACCACTAGTGAATGAATAAATACATAAATGAGTGAATAAATCATCTTTCATTTACTTCCCATTTTGTAAAAACCAATTTCCTCTATTTCTGACCCATGAGCCTACCAGTATCTCCTATTATTCAAAAATATTTCCACCCAAGCCCAGTCGAAATTCCATTCAAAACCAAGCCACTGATTTAATCTCCATACCACTGATTTATTCCCTAAGTAACAGATCAAAGTGATTGTCATAGACATCTGGACCCTGACTATGTGAGGGTCTCCTGAACTGCTCACATAAACTTCCATATCACCACTCCTTTATCCTGCTCAGTTCTGTGAATCAAGATTCTGCTCAAAATCAGCACATTACATGTTCTTTCTGGTGCTTCCCTTTCCCAAGCTTTTTATTTCTGCATTACCTTCCATGCAACAATTACAGTGCTACACATTTTAATACAGAGATGAACTTTGTAATTAGCCAGTTAAGATACAAAAATGAAGACTTCCGGGAAGATGGTGGCATGAGCAGGGCGGCACAAATCTCCTCCAAAAACTATATTTATCTATGAAAATACAGCAAATACAACTATTCCTAAAAGAGAGCCCAGAATACACAGGAAAGTGCACAGCGTGCAGCTACACCTGAGAGGACACGGCACCCCACGAGGCGGGTAAGATACGGAGCCACGACCCAGCAGGACCCGAAAACTCACCCACCCCAGCACACCAGCGGGAGGAGAGGATTCAGAGCCAGGCGGGAGTGGAAGTACACCCGGGAAATAACCAGCCCCAGTGATCTGCGCGGGGAGCACGGACACACATCGCGTGGTGTAGCAGAGATCAGAGAGATAGAGGGTGCAGGATCTGAGCCGGGGACATGCCAGGGTGCTTGCAGCTGGCTCCCGGGAAGAAAAAAAAAAAAAAAGAAAAGAAAACTGCGCGCTTTTTTCAGCAGTCTTAAAGACACAGGAGCCCAGCAGAGGAGCCAGATCGCTCCGGCACACTCAGCCCAGCAGGCTGGGAGTCCTAGGGAGTTTCGGACCCCTTAGCTGGTGACTGGGAAAGGGTGGCAACACTTAGACTTCCCACATGGATCAAGAGCCTCCCATTCGTTCCCAACCTGGCCAGAGGTATAAAGGACCCTGCGGAGCAGTGCGGCCATGGCTGCAGAATAGTGGAGCAACAGCATCATCTACAGCAACCCACAGAATTTACTCCCGGTGGGCGTTTTTTTTGTTGTTTCTTTTTGTTTTGTTTTGTTTTTTCTTCTTTCTTTTTTCTTTTCTTTTTTTCTTTTTCTTTTAAGTCTTAAAGAGCCCAGCTGACATACGTGGCAACTACCAGCGACCACTTCTGTAGCCATGAAAAGACAGAGGAATATGGTCCAGACTAAGATCAACGAGACAACCCCAGAGAGGGAGCCTGAAGGGATGGAAATACACAGTCTTCCTGAAAAAGAATTCAGAATAAAAGTCATAACCATGCTGATGGATCTACAGAGAAATGTGCAAGAACTGACAGAGGAACTGAGGGAAGTGAGGAAAGACAATGCAGAAATCAGACAAGCGATGGACGAGCTTAACAGCAGACTGGATGAGATGCAAGAGACTGTTAATGCAATAGAAATCAGAGAAAAGGAATACAGAGAAGCTGAGGCAGAGAGAGATAAAAGGATCTCCATGAATGAAAGAGTATTAAGAGAACTGTGTGACAAATCCAAATGGAACAATATTCACATCACAGGACTACCAGAGGAAGAAGAGAGATAAAGGGACAGAAAGTGTCTTTGAAGAAATAAATGCTGAAAACTTCCCGATGTTGGGGAAGGAAATAGTCTCGCAGTCCATGGAAGGCCACAGATCTCCCAACACAAGGGACCCAAGGAAGACAACACCGAGACACATAATAATTAAAATGGCAAAGATCAAAGAAAAAGACAGAGTATTAAAGGCAGCTAGAGAGAGAAAAAAGATCACCTACAAAGGAAAACCCATCAGACTATCATCAGACTTCTCAATAGAAACCTTACAGGCCAGAAGAGAATGGCATGATATATTTAACGTAATGAAACAGAAGAGCCTTGAGCCAAGAATATTGTATTCAGCACGATTATCATTTAAATATGACGGAGGGATTAAACCATTTCCAGAAAAACAAAAGTTGAGAGAGATTGCCTCTCATAAACCACCACTACAGGATATCTTAAATGGACTGCTCTAGAGGGAAGCACCCCTAAGGCTAAAAAGATGTCACCAGAGAAAATAAAATCATAGCAAAGAAAAGAGACTATCCAAATACTAACTAAATGCAAAGAATAAAATACCTAGTGTATAAAGAATGGAGGAGGAAGAATAAGAAGGGAGAGAAATAAAGAAACATCAGACGGTGTTTACAATAACTTAAAAAGAAAGTTAAGTTAGATTGTTAGATAGTAAAGAAGCAACCCTTGAACGTATGGTAATCACGAATCTAAAGCCAGCAATGGCAATAAATACATATCTACCAATAGTCACCCTAAATTTAAATGGACTGAATGCACCAATCAAAACACACAGAGTAAGAGATTGGATAAAAAAGCAAGACCCATCTATATGCTGCTTACAAGAGACTCACCTCAAACCCAAAGATATACACAGACTAAAAGTGAAGGGATGGAAAAAGATATTTCATGCAAACCACAAAGAGAAAAAAGCAGGTGTTGCAGTACTTGTACCAGACAAAACAGACTTCAAAACGAGGAAAGTAGCAAGAGATAAAGAAGGACATTACATAATGATAAAGGGGTCAGTCCAACAAGAGGATAAAACCATTTTAAATATATATGCACCCAACACAGGAGCGCCAGCATATGTGAAACAAATACTAACACAATTAAAGGAGGAAATAGACAGCAATGCATTCATTTTAGGAGACTTCAACACATCACTCACTCCAAAGGACAGATCAACCAGCCAGAAAATAAGTAAAGACACAGAGGCACTGAACAACACACTAGAACACATGGACCTAACAGACACCTACAGAACTATGCACCCAAAAGCAGCAGGATACACATTCTTCTCAAGTGCACATGGAATATTTTCCAGAATAGACCACATACTAGGCCACAAAAAGAACCTCAGTAAATTAAAAAATATTGAAATTCTACCAACCAACTTCTCAGATCACAAAGGTATAAAACTAGAAATAAATTTTAGAAAGAAACCAAAAAGGCTCACAAATACATGGAGACTTAACAACATTCTCCTAATTAATCAATGAGTTAATGACAAAATCAAAACAGAAATCAAAGAATATATGTAGACTAATGACAACAACAAAACAAAGCCACAACTTCTGTGGGACGCAGCAAAGGCAGTTCTAAGAGGAAAGTATATTGCAATCCAGGCCTATTTAAAGAAGGAAGAACATTCCCAAATGAATAATCTAAAGACACAATTACTGAAATTGGAAAAAGAAGAACAAATGAGGCCCAAAGTCACCAGAAGGAGGGACATAATAAAGATCAGAGAAGAAATAAATAAAATTTACAAAAATAAAACAATAGAAAAAATCAATGAAACAAAGAGCTGGTTCTGTGAAAAAATAAACAAAGTAGACAAAACCCTACCCAGACTCATTAAGAGAAAAAGAGAATCTACACACATAAACACAATCAGAAATGAGAAAGGAAAAAAAATGATGGACCCCACAAAAAATACAAAGAATTATAAGAGAATATTATGAGAATCTATATGCTAACAAGCTGGAAAACCTAGAAGAAATGGACAACTTCTTAGAAAAATACAACCTTCCAAGACTGACCAAGCAAGAAACAGGAAAACTAAACAGACCAATCACCAACAACGAAATTGAAGCGGTAATCAAAAAACTACCCAAGAACAAAACCCCCGGGCCTGATGGATTCACCTCTGAATTCTACCAGACATATAGAGAAGAAATAACACCGATTCTCCTTAAAGTTTTCCAAAAAATAGAAGAGGAGGGAATACTTCCAAACTCATTCTATGAAGCCAGCATCACTCTAATACCAAAACCGGGCAAAGACCTCACCAAAAAAGAAAATTACAGACCAATATCCCTGAAGAACGTAGATGCAAAAATACTCAACAAAATATTAGCAAACCGAATTCAAAAATACATCAATAGGATCATACACCATGATTGAGTGGGCTTCATCTCAGGTATGCCAGGATGGTACAACATTCGAAAATCCATCAACATCATCCACCACATCAACAAAAAAAAGAACAAAAACCACATGATCATCTCCATAGATGCTGAAAAAGCATTTGACAAAATTCAACATCCATTCATGATTAAAACTCTCAACAAAATTGGTATAGACGGCAAGTACCTCAACATCATAAAGGCCATATATGACAAACCCACAGCTAACATCATACTTAACAGCGAGAAGCTGAAAGCTTTTCATCTAAGATCAAGAACAAGACAGGGATGCCCACTCCACTGTTATTCAACATAGTACTGGAGGTCCTAGCCACGGCAATCAGACAAAACAAAGACATACAAGGCATCCAGATTGGAAAAGAAGTCAAATTGTCACTATTTGCAGATGATATGATACTGTACATGAAAAACCCTAAAGACTCCCCTCCAAAACTACTAGAACTAATATCTGAATTCAGCAAAGTTGCAGGATACAAATAAACACACAGAAATCTGTTGCTTTCCTATACACTAATGATGAACTAACAGAAAGAGAAATCCATTCACAATTGCATCAAAAAGAATAAAATACCTAGGAATAAACCTAATGAAGGAAGTGAAAGACCTGTACTGTGAAAACTACAAGACACTCCTAAGAGAAATTAAAGAGGACAACAACAAATGGAAATGCATCCCATGCTCTTGGGTAGGAAGAATAAATATTGTCAAAATGGCTATACTTCCTAAAGCAATCTACAGATTCAACACAATCCCTATCAAACTACCAACAACTTTCTTCAATGAACTGTAACAAATAATTCTAAAATTCATATGGAACCACAAAAGACCCCAAATAGCCAAAGCAATCCTGAGGAGGAGGAATGAAATGGGGAATTACGCTCCCTGACTTCAAGCTCTACTACAAAGCCACAGTAATCAAGACAATTTGGTATTGGTACCAAAACAGACCCACAGACCAGTGGAACAGAATAGAAAATCCAAACTTTAAGCCAAACATATACAGTCAATTAATATTTGATAAAGGAGCTTTGGATATACAATGGGGAGATGACAACCTCTTCAGCAGCTGGTGTTGGAAAAACTGGACAGCTACATGTAAGAGAATGAAACTGGACTACTCTCTAGCCCCATACACAAAGGTACACTCCAAATGGATCAAAGACCTGAATGTAAGTCATGAAAACATAAAACTCTTAGAAAAAAACATAGGCAAAAATGTCTTGGACATAAACATGAGTGACTTCTTCATGAACATATCTCCCCGGGCAAGGGAAACAAAAGCAAAAATGAACAAGTGGGATTATATCAAGCTGAAAAGCTTCTGTACAGCAAAGGACACCATCAGTAGAACAAAAAGAGATCCTACAGTATGGGAGAATATATTCATAAATGACGTATCTGATAAGGGGTTGACATACATAATTTTTAAAGAGCTCACGCACCTTAACAAACAAAAAGCAACTAATCCAATTAAGAAATGGGCATAGGACATGAATAGACACTTCTCCAAAGAAGAAATTCAGATGGCCAACAGGCACATGAAAAGATGCTCCACATCGCTAATCATCAGAGAAATGCAGATTAACACCACAATGAGATATCACCCCACACCAGTGAGAATGGCCAACATCCAAAACACAAACAACAACAAATGTTGGCGAGGATGTGGAGAAAAGGGACCCCTCTTACACTGCTGGTGGGAATGCAAATTAGTTCAACCATTGTTGAAAGCAATATGGAGGTTCCTCAAAAGTCTCAAAATAGAAATATCATTTGACCCAGGAATTCCACTCCTAGGAATTTACCCTGAGACTGCAGCAGCCCAGTTTGAAAAGACAAATGCACCCCTATGTTTATCGCAGCACTATTTACAATAGTCAAGAAATGGAAGCAACCTAAGTGTCCATCAGTAGATGAATGGCTAAAGAAGATGTGGTACATATACAGAATGGAATATTATTACGCCATAAGAAGAAAACAAATCCTGCCATTTGCAACAACATGGATGGAGCTAGAGGGTATTATGCTCAGTGAAATAAGCCAAGCCGAAAAAGAGAAGTATCAAATGATTTCACTCATATGTATAGTATAAGAACAAAGAAAAAAAGTGAAGGATCAAAACAGCAGCAGACTCACAGAACCCAAGAACGGACTAATAGTTCCAAAGGGAAAGGGAGTAGGAAGATGGGTGGGAAGGGAGGGATAAGAGGGAAAAAGGGGCATTACGATTAGCAGATGTATTGTTGGGGGGGCATGGGGAGGGCTGTACAACACAGAGAAGACAAGTAATGATTCTATAGCATCTCACTATGCTGATGGACAGTGACTGTAATGGGTTTGGTGGGGGGGACCTGATGAAGGGCGTAGTTTAATAACCATAATATTGTACATGTAATTGTCGAATAATGATTTCAAAATAAATTATTATAAAAAAAGATAGAAACAGAAATGAAGTCTATAAAATTCTTATTGACGTAAATGTATCGCTAAAGAGTGGCTGCTGGAAAAAAGTTCCCTTTTTGGATAAAAAAGTGAAGGGAATGGGAAAAAAGCAAAGAAAAACTTTTTTGAGCACCTACACTTTGTCAGGCAGTGTGCTCTGTCTTTAATTTTCACAAAAATTTTAGAAGCAAGGCAGACAAAGACTTATTGTTCCTACATATCCATTCTTGGAAAGTAATAGAAATTTTTGTAGGCACAAGTCTGTATAGCTAAGGTTTACATTTCCAGCCTCTCCTGCAGTCAGGGACAGCAAAGTGATATGAGCCAAAGGAGATGTGGAACTTGAGGATGGTATTCTCTAAGAAAAGGAACATGCCTTCCTCTTTGCCTTTCCCTCTTCCTGATGACTAAATTTTGACTTTTCATCTTGGAACACATGGATCAGAGCAACATATTATGGATGGTAGAGTAATAAAACTGATGAAACCACTGAAATCTAAATCCTCAACACTATGAAACCTATGCATCAGTCCTGGACTGTGTATATCTGGACAGTCACATAGTAAGAAATAATTTCTCCCTTGTTTAAGCCACTATTATTTAAGTCTTTGTTATGGTTCCCGAAACAAGTCGTTGCTTAGGTCCCTACGCAATCAATGTGAGTGGTGCTCCCTTGAGCTGTGCAGCACAGGGGCCTTGAACTGAACTGCCAACTAACAGTGTATGGAGTAACATTCAGAAAGATTAAAAACTTTCCAGAAGTCAAACTACTGAATGATAAGGTAAAACTGAACCCAGATCTACATGATACCCAACAGTGGCAATACTAGATTGTAGCCCTCAATTTTCATTCTGTGAAATTCTGTTGACCAGAGGGGAATTTCTACATTGTACTCTTATAGGGTGAGGAAAGTGGTTTCAATTTCCACCTCAAAACAGCAACTATGGCTGTGTGGATATTGAAAACAAGTGAGTGGCCCCTGGACACATGCTCTACTTAGTAACAGCAATAGTACTAAGGGATCTAGTTTGATGGGGCCATTGTGCTTTTGTAGTGACACTAATATCACAGTGTACAGATTTAATCTCAGCTTTCCGTCTCAATTCTCTTGCTTTGCTTCCTGGAACAGGTTCCTTCTTTGATTTTGCCATCCATAACAAAACATGCAGGCTGGGGTTGGCAGGGGAATTATTCCAACAAGAACAACACTTCACATTCAACAAGTTAAGGATAGAGAGGTGTTGACATGAGTGTGATTAGCAGCTGATTTTGTTTTGGAAAGAGAGAGAAAAGGGTAGTTACTAGTTACTGAGTGCCTACTTACACAAAACCCTGTGCTAAGTTTCTGATATATGTTTTGTTTACTTCAACTTTACAAAACTACAGGAGGTAGGTATTATTTCTATGTACTGATGAGAAAACAAAGACAATATAAAGTCACATAGTGGTGAGAGAGCAGTGATTTGAAACCAGGTCTGACTACAAAATCCATGTTCTTTCCACTGCATCTTGCTGCCTTTAAACTTTTAAAAGTCCTTTCAGAACTTTATTTTCTCATTTTCAAATACATTATCGCCTCTATATAATTCTGAAGATTATCTTGGGACTTTACAAATTTTATCAGGCTTTTAATTCTTTGGCACGCCCACTAAAATACTCTGCAGCTTTCAGGGAATCCAGAAGATGCTTTGCTATAGTGCAATAAAAGGTGCCAGCTGGCAACAAGACAAGGAGCTTAAGCCAGAATGTAAATCAGCGTACTACTTCCTTAATAGACAAAGTTTTACTATGGGGAAAAAAGGTCAACTGAACTAAACAATGTGTTTAGTGACACACTTGATTTCATTTTATCAAAAACTCCTCATCTTATTGCCACCTGATAATCATTGGTTGACCTGTAACTATTCTGGTGACTGCTTGGGGAAGCACTGGTGTAGGCATTTAAATAATCCCAAGTAGAATACCTCTACAATGAGAACTCGGTATTATATATTATTTTCATACTGTCAATAGGAAAGCGAGGAGAAAAGCTATATTCCCAAAGAAAATGGGAATATATCTGCTGTAAGTAAAAATATTTATCAGGATTCATCCTTTAATTGAATCATTCACTCATTCATTCAAGACTAGTATACAATGAAAGATTATTTGGGACAGAGTCTGCCTTCTCTGTAGGTAGTAGGAAAGCATCAAGAAACAAATCATTATTATACAATGCAATCATCTGTGATGATTCTTTTTCTCCCCACACAATAATTCATCAGCAAATTCTGTGGTTTCTATCTTCAAAACATAACCCAGAATTTCCATTGCATCCTTCCCCAAGGGCAACTGAATTAACAACTCCAGAGAATTTCATTTGCCTCTCAGTCCCAAGGAATGGCATCCTGTTTCCAATGCTCCCTCTGTACTTCCTCCTCTCCATCATAGACCAAGCTACCATCATCTCTTTTAACTTCTCCTTGATTCTACTCTTACCGTACTACACTGCATTCTCCACACAGCAGCCAGTGTCACTTCACCACTCAAAATCCTCCAATGGCTTCTCAGCCCACACATAAAAACATCCAGAGTCCTTACTGTAGCCTACAAGCCCCCACATTATCTGAAGTAGGCAACAAAGTCATTCTAAAGATAATAGGGGAAAGGACTGAGTTGGGAATGGGAAGAGTGAGGTGAGGAATTGGAACAGTCATATATTGAGAGACAGGGGAAAGGGAGCTGACAGGTAAAAGGATGGACAGGGGCCCCAAAGACCCAACTAATATGTGGTACCACTAATTTCTAGCAATTCCAGTCTGAAATGTACAATTTTCTCTGCTCATGCTGAAGAGTAAGGGTAAATATAAGGGCAGAGAAAATGCATCTCAGTTTTTGCTGCAAAACAAATTCTCCCAACACTTAGTGACTTAACACAGTAAACATGTTTATTTTCTTATCATTCTATGTGTCAGATGGGTGGTTCTGTTCTGGGCCAGCTCAGTTGGACTAAATGGTCTAGGGTGGCCTTACCCAAATACCTGATGGTTGGTAGACTGGTTTTTCTGGAGATACCTCAGCTGGGGCTACTTATTTCTGTTTCAAATGAACTCTTATTCTCTAGCAGACTAGCTCAGGCTTTTTAGTTAACTCAGTGTTCTAAAGAGCAGAAAGAGAGCAAACCACATATGGGCCAATATTTTTTAAGCTATTGCTTGAGTTATAGTTGTTAATGTCCCTTGACCAGAGCAAGTAATATGATCAAGACAAGAGACAATGTGGGATGGGACTGCACAAGGTCATAGACACAGGGAAGAGTGAAAATACTGGGAAGAGTAAAAAAAAAATACTACACAGAAGGTAGATTGCATACTAGGCTTAGGGTGTTCTGGGCAGGGTTGGAGAAGGGTAGATTGCAAGGAAATAGTTTGAATGAGAAAATATGTTGTTCAGATTAGCAACCATGGGCTACAGATGAGAAGGAAAGGAAATGAGATCAGGAGGTGTTTACGGACTGGGAGGAAATGATGTTAAACAATTCTAGAGCTCATTCCAACATGTGTTGGGCTCTTTCCCACATCTACAAGAAATTGGAGTCAGATCCCACAGATGAAGGGCTCAGTACTACAAGACCACTGTCCCCCTTCAGACACTAATCCCAAATCCTGTATCACCAGTACCTCTGACAGGCTATAGATCTGAGGTACCAAAGATGCCCTCCTTTTTTGCTAGATCAGCTCACAGAACTCAGAGAAACATTTTATTTACAATATTTCTAGGTTCTTATAAAAGGGTATAGCTCAAGAAGAGCCAGATGGTGTCCATCAATAGATGAAAGGATAAAGAAGATGTGGTATATATACACAAGAGAATATTATTCAGCCATAAAAAGAAAAGAAATCCTGCCAGTCTTGCCAATGGGTTTCAGCCCCGGGCAAGTTCGCTGTGGATTCAATGTGACCAAAGAAAATGACAGCAAAAATACCCAACTTTTTTTCCATGGTGGCAGGTCAATAACTAAAACCCCATTCACTCACAGCAAGTCCTTATGCAGCAAGCCAATCTCTGCCTCTGGCCCCTCTGCCCACACAGCTGTCCTCTGGGCCCCTCTGCCCGCATGGCCATCCTCTGGGCCTCTCTGTATGCACAGACATCCTCTGGGCCTCTGTCCTTACCACTGCCACCACTCCAGCCTCTGCTCTCCTGAAGCCTTGCAGCCATGCCACTGTGTCACACAGAGCACTGGGTGGAGCTCTTTATATAGAGTCAATAGCAACATATTGCCCACACATGTGTAGTGAGCTAGCCAACCAGGGCCAGGTGAGAATCCTGGCCACAGGAACTTTCATTTTAGCCACACCATCATTTGCAACAACACAGATGGATCTAGAGGGTATTATGCTCAGTGAAATAAGCGATGTGGAGAAAGACAAGTACAATATGATTTCACTTATTTGTGGAATATAAAATAAAAAACAGGACATGGGAAAGAAAGATAGCAGTGCCAGAAGGCAAGGCAAAAACCTCCCAAAATCACATAGAATACGAAAGTATAGCAAGTACAACTAGGCCTGAAATCAACCTGAAGACTGCAGAACTGATCACCTACATCTGGGGAAGAAGAGAAGATCCAACAGAAAAGAGGCAAAGCCACGTTCTGGAGGGACCCAAGCCCTTCCTCAATCCCAGCCCACAGGAAGGAGGAAGAGGAACTGAAAAGGGAGGGAGTAGAAGACCAGAGCCTCTGCACACCTGGCCCTGGAGACCTGCTCCAGGAACAAAAAGCCCACATTGCATGGTGCCTTGGTGATTGGTGGGGCTGGACAACAGGGATAGGCAGAACACTCAGGGATGCTGAGATCACAGCTGCCTATGGAGAAAAGGCACACTCTACCAGCCCCACTGAGAAAGAAAGCAGACAAGGCACTTAGAAAGACATCCCAGCAGTGAGAGGAGTGCCAGTGGGTCAAGTATTGTACAGTGCTCTCTGTTTAGGAGAAAGGTCAGGTGGACAATACCTCACCAGCCTGCCATCAGCCACCAGGTTGGGAGCCCTCAGGAACGTCACACACTCCATCCCCCTCACTGACAACACAGCCTGGAGACTTCTCACAGTAGCATGTGGCCTGCTGGCCAGCAGTGAAATCAAACTTTACTCCCAGGTAGGCAGGGGGAGAACCCCCAGTGTACTCAGCCCTATTCGGGGCCAGCCGGGAAGCTGTGTGCAAGAGTAAGCTCTAGGACTTCTTTCCTGCTGGCAGGAGCTGGTCCGACTGGCTGTGCCTCTGCCATCATGGCAGGCTGGAGGAAGGCTGGCTCCACCCACTGCAACTCTGGCCCCGCAGCCCTGAGCACCTGCATGCAGCCCAGTCCTGGGAGCTGCCTGGGCCCCTGCCATCACGACAGGCTGCAGGAAGGGTGGCTCCACCCACAGCCACTCCAGAGAGTATTCTTCAGCTCCCCTGTTCAGATGACAACCCACACAGCCCACCTGAAATCACAGCACTATAAGCAAAGCAGACACATGCCACATCTACTGCATGTCAACAGCTGGGGCTCCCGCACAAGAAACTGAGCTTCTGGGCACTAGAGGGTGCCTCCTATACAAATCTATTATGATAAAAAAATACTAAAAAAAATGAAGAGTCAGAGGAATTGGTCCAATCAAAAATTCAAGAAAAAAACACCAGAAAGAGGGTTTAGTGAATCTGAAAATACCAATCTTATTGATAAATATTTCAGAATAAAAGTCATAAACATGCTCATGGATTTATAGAAAAGTACCCAAGATCTCAGGGAGAACTTCAACAAAGAGATAGAAATCCTCAAAGAAAGACATTCAGAGCTGAAGAATACAGGATCTGAAATGAAATATACAACGGAGGGATTTAAAAGTAGATTAGATGAGGCAGAGGAGACAGTAAATAAAATAGAAATTACAGAACAGGAAAACAAAGAAGCTGAGGAACAGACTAAAAAAATGATCTCTAGGAATGAAAAAATAATAAGAGAGCTGTGTGACCAATCCAAACAGAACAACATTAATATTATAGGGGTACCAGAGAATAAGAGAGAGAGAGACACAGGGAATCTCTTTGAGGAAATAATTGTTGAAAACTTCCCCAATCTGCAGAAGGAAATAGGCACTCAGGGCATGGAAGTGCAGAGATCATCCAACAAAAGGAACCCTAGGAAGACAACATATAATAATTAAGACATAATAATTAAAATGGAAAAAATCAAGGACAAGGAGAGAGTACTGAAAGCAGTCAGAGAGAGAAAAAAGATCACTTATAAAGGAAACCCAACCAGGCTATCAGCAGACTTCTCAGCAGAAACCTTACAGGCCAGAAGGGAGTGGCATGACACATTTAATGTAATGAAACAGAAGGGCCTCTCCCCAAGAATACCCAGCAAGATTATCATTTAAATTTGAAGCAAGGATTAAACAATTTCCAGATAAGCTAATGTTGAGAGAATTCACTACCACCAAACCATTTCCAAAAGATCTCTTAAAGAGACTGTTCTAGATGGAAATGCTCCTGAGGCTACATAGCTGTCACCAGAGAAAATAAATCCACAGTAAAGATAGTAGGTGAATTAATTACTAAGCAAATACAAATTTAAATCAACAACTCACAAAGTTAGTCAAGAGATACACAAAGGGCACAGACTATGACACCTAATATATAAAGATTGGAGGAGGAAGAAGAATAAAAAGTGGAGAGAAAAAAAACCCTTTATATTGTGTTTGAAATAGAGTAATAAGTGATTTAAGATTGGCTGTTAGATATTAAGGAAACTATCCTTGAACCTTTGGATATAAACATTATAAATATCTATGCAACCAACATAGGAGCACCTAAATATGTGAAACAAATGCTAACAGAATTAGAGGGGGAAATAGAATGCAACACAATCACTTTAGGAGACTTCAAAAAATTTTTTATTTTGTTATCATTAATCTAGTTACATGTGCAACATTATGGTTACTAAACTCCCCACTTCATCAGGTCCCCCCCACTTACCCCATTACAGTCACTGTCCATCAGCGTAGTGAGATGCTATAGAATCACTACTTGTCTTCTCTGAGTTGTACAGCCCTTCCCTTGCCCCCCAACATTATGTCTGCTAATTGTAATGCCCCCTTTTCCCCTTGTCCCTCCCTTCCCACCCATCTTCCCCAATCCTTTTCTCTTTGGTAACTGTTAGTCCATTCTTGGGTTCTGTGAGTCTGCTGCTGTTTTTTTCTTTCAGTTTTTTTCTTTGCTCTTATGCTCCACATATAAGTGAAATCATTCGATACTTGTCTTTTTCCACTTGGCTAATTTCACTGAGCATAATACCCTCTAGCTCCATCCATGTTGTTGCAAATGATAGGATTTCTTTTCTTCTTATGGTTGAATAATATTCCATTGTGTATATGTACCACATCTTCTTTAGCCATTCATCTACTGATGGACACTTAGATTACTTCCATTTCTAGACTATTGTAAATAGTGCTGTGATAAACACAGGGGTGCATCTGTCTTTTTGAAACTGGGCTGCTACATTCTTAGAGTAAATTCCTAGGAGTGGGATTTCTGGGTCAAATGGTATTTCTATTTTGAGTTTTTTGAGGAACCTCCATACTGCTTTCCACAATGGTAGAACTAATTTGAACTCCCACCAGCAGTGTAGGAGGATTCCCTTTTCGCCACATCCTCGCCAACATTTGTTGTTGTTTGTGTTTTGGATGTTGGCCATCCTTACTGGTGTGAGGTGATATTTCATTGTGGTTTTAATTTGCATTTCTCTGTTGATTAGCGATGCGAAGCATCTTTTCATGTGCCTGTTGGCCATCTGAATTTCTTCTTTGGAGAAGTGTCTATTCATATCCTCTGCCTATTTCTTAATTGGATTATTTGCTTTTTGTTTGTTGAAGTGCATGAGTTCTTTATATATTTCGGATGTCAACCCCTTATCGGATATGTCATTTATGAATATATTCTCCCATACTGAAGGATGTCTTTTTGTTCTACTGATGGTGTCCTTTGCTGTACAGAAGCTTTTCAGCTTGATATAGACCCACTTGTTCATTTTTGCTTTTCTTTCCCTTGCCCGGGGAGATATGTTCATGAAGTCGCTCATGTTTATGTCCAAGAGCTTTTTGCCTATGTTTTTTCCAAGAGTTTTATGGTTTCATGACTTACATTCAGGTCTTTGATCCATTTTGAGTTTACTTTTGTGTATGGGGTTAGACAGTAGTCCAGTTTTATTCTCTTACATGTAGCTGTCCAGTTTTTCGAACACCAGCTGCTGAGATGAAGAGGCTATCATCTCCCCATTGTATATCCAAGGCTCATTTATCATATATTAATTGATGATATGTGTTTGGGTTAATGTCTGGATTTTCTATTCTGTTCCACTGGTCTGTAGGTCTGTTCTTGGCCAATACCAAATTGTTTTGATTACTGTAGCTTTGTAGTAGAGCTTGAAGTCTGGGAGCATAATTGCCCCTGTTTTATTCTTCTTTCTTAGGATTGCTTTGGCTCTTCGGGGTGTTTTATGGTTCCATATGAATTTTAGAACCATTTGTTCCAGTTCATTGAAGAATGCTGTTGGTATTTTGATAGGGATTGCATTGAACCTATAGATTGCTTTAGATAGTATAGCCATTTTGACTATATTAATTCTTCTTATCCATGAGCATGGGATGTATTTCCAGTTATTGGTGTCTTTAATTTCTCTTAGGAGTGTCTTGTAGTTTTCAGGGTATAGGTCTTTCATTTCCTTCGTTAGGTTTATTCCCAGATATTTTATTCTTTTTGATGCAATTGTGAATGGAATTGTTTTTCTGATTTCTCTTCCTGTTAGTTCATCGTTAGTGTATAGGAAAGCAACAGATTTCTGTGTGTTAATTTTGTATCCTGCAACTTTGCTGAATTCAGATGTTAGTTCTAGTAGTTTTGGAGTGGAGTCTTTAGGGTTTTTTTATGTACAATATCATGTCATCTGCAAATAGTGACAATTTGACTTCTTCTTTACTGATCTGGATGCCTTGTATTTCTTTGTTTTGTCTGATTGCCGTGGCTAGGACCTCCAGTACTATGTTGAATAACAGTGGGGAGAGTGGGCATTCCTTTCTTGTTCTTGACCTTAGATGAAAAGCTTTTAGCTTCTCGTTGTTAAGTATGATGTTGGCTGTGGGTTTGTCACATATAGCCTCTATTATGTTGAGGTACTTGCCCACAATACCCATTTTGTTGAGAGTTTTTATCATGAATGGATGTTGAATTTTGTCAAATGCTTTTTCAGCATCTATGGAGATGATCATGTAGTTTTTGTTCTTCTTTTTGTTGATGAGGTGGATGATGTTGATGAGATTTTCGAATGTTGTACCATCCTTGCATCCCTGAGATGAATCCCACTTGATCATGGTGTATGATCTTCTTGATGTATTTCTGAATTCTGTTTGCTAATATTTTGTTGAGTATTTTTACATCTATGTTCATCAGGGATATTGGTGTGTAGTTTTATTTTTTGGTGAGGTCTTTGGCTCGTTTTGGTATTAGTGATGTTGGCTTCATAGAATGAGGTTGGAGGTATTCCCTCCTCTTCTATTTTTTGGAGAACTTTAAGGAGAATGAGTATTATTTCTTATCTATATGTCTGGTAAAATTCAGAGGTGAATCCATCTGTCCCAGGGTTTTTGTTCTTACATAGTTTTTTTTATTACTGATTCAATTTCTTTGCTGGTAAATGGTCTGTTTAGGTTGTCTGTTTCTTGCTTGGTCAGTCTTGGAAGGTTGTATTTTTCTAAGAAGTTTCCATATCCTCTCGGTTTTCCAGCTTGTTAGCATATAGATTTTCATGGTATTCTCTTATAATTTTTTGTATTTCTGTGGGGTCAGTCGTGATTTTTCCTTCCTCATTTCTGATTCTGTTTATGTATGTGGATTCTCTTTTTCTCTTATTAAGTCTGACTAGGGGTTTATCTATTTTGTTTATTTTTTCAAAAAACCAGCTCTTGGTTTCATTGATTTTTTTCTATTGTTTTATTCTTTTCAATTTTATTTGTTTCTTCTCTAATCTTTATTATGTCTCTCCTTCTGGTGACTTTGGGCCTCATTTGTTCTTCTTTTTCCAATTTCAGTAATTGTGTCTTTAGACTATTCATTTGGGAATGTTCTTCCTTCTTTAAATAGGCCTGGATTGCAATATACTTTCCTCTTAGAACTGCCTTTGCTGCGTCCTACCGACGTTGTGGCTTTGTGTTGTTGTTGTCATTAGTTTCCATGTATTCTTTGATTTCTGTTTTGATTTCGTCATTAACTCATTGATTAATTAGGAGAATGTTGTTAAGTCTCCATGTAATTGTGAGCCTTTTGTTTTCTTTGCACAATTTATTTCTAGTTTTATACCTTTGGGATTTGAGAAGTTGGTTGGTAGAATTTCCATATTTTTGAATTTACTGAGGTTTTTTTTGTGGACTAGTATGTGATCTATTCTGGAAAATGTTCCATGTGCACTTGAGAAGAATGTGTATCCTGCTGCTTTTGGGTGTAGAGTTCTGTAGATGTCTGTTAGGTCCATCTGTTCTAGTGTGTTGTTCAGTGCCTCTGTGTCTTTATTTATTTTCTGTCTGGTTGATCTGTCCTTTGATGTGAGTGGTGTGTTGAAGTCTCCTAAAATGAATGCATTGCTGTCTATTTTCTCCTTTAATTCTGTTAGTATTTGTTTCACATATGCTGGCGCTCCTGTGTTGGATGCATATATATTTATAATGGTTATATCCTCTTGTTGGACTGACCCCTTTATCATTATGTAATGTCCTTCTTTATCTCTTGCTACTTTCTTCGTTTTGAAGTCTATTTTGTCTGATACAAGTATTGCAACACCTGCTTTTTTATCCCTGTTGTTTACATGAAATATCTTTTTCCATCCCTTCACCTTTAGTCTGTGTATATCTTTGGGTTTGAGGTGAGTCTCTTGTAAACAGCATATAGATGGGTCTTGCTCTTTTATCCATTCAGTAACTCTGTGTCTTTTGATTGGTGCATTCAGTCCATTTACATTTAGGGTGATTATTGATAGATATGTGCTTATTGTCATTGCTGGCTTTAGATTCGTGGTTACCAAAGGTTCAAGGGTAGTTTCTTTACTATCTAACAGTCTAACTTAACTGTCTTCTTAAGCTGTTATAAACACAGTCTGATGAATCTTTATTTCTCTCTCTTCTTCTTCTTCCTCCTCCATTCTTTATATACTAGTTGTTATATTCTGTACTCTTTTACATTTCCTTTGACCGTTTTTGTGGATAGTTGTTTTTACTTTTTGCCTTTAGTTAGTATTTGCAAAGTCTGCTTTCCTTGCCATGATTTTATTTTCTCTGGTGACATCTTTTTAGCCTTAGGCATGTTTCCATCTGGAGTAGTCCCTTTAAGATATCCTGTAGAGGTGATTTGGGAGAGGCAAATTCCTTCAGCCTTTGCTTGTCTGAAAATTGTTTAATCCCTCCCTCAAATTTAAATGATAATTGTGCTGGATACAGTATTCGTGGTTCGGGGCCCTTCTGTTTCATTACGTTAAATATATCATGCCATTCTCTTCTGGCCTGTAGGCTTTCCGCTGAGAAGTCTGATGATAGTCTGATGGGTTTTCCTTTGTAGGTGATCTTTTTTCTATCTCTGGCTGCCTTTAATACTCTGTCCTTATCTTTGATCTTTGTCATTTTAATTATTATGTGTCTTGGTGTTGTCTTCCTTGGGCCCCTTGTGTTGGGAGATCTGTGGGCTTCTGTGGCTGAGAAACTATTTCCTTCCCCAGCTTGGGGAAGTTTTCAGCAATTTTTTCTTCAAAGACACTTTCTATCCCTTTTTCTCTCTCTTCTTCCTCTAGTACTGTATAATTAGAATATTGTTCCGTTTGGATTAGTCACACAGTTCTCTTAATATTCTTTCATTCTTAGAGATCCTTTTATCTCTCTCTGCCTCAGCTTCTCTGTATTCCTGTTCTCTGAATTCTATTCCATTAACAGTCTCTTGCACCTCGTCCATTCTGCTCTTAAGCCCATCAATTGCTTGTCTGATTTCTGCATTGTCTTTCCTCACTTCCTCTCTTACTTAGCTCTTGCATATATCTCTGTAGATCCATCAGCATGGTTATGACTTTTATTCTGAATTCTTTTTCAGGAAGATTTTGTAAGTCTATCCCATCAGGCCCCCTCTCTGGGTTGTCTGGGTAATCTTTGTCTGTACCATATTCCTCTGTCTTTTCATGGTGATTGAAGTGGTGGCTGGTAGGTGCCCCATGTGGCAGCTGGGAGAACAAAGTCCCTTCCTGCTTGTTGTTCTCCTTGCCCTTCTCCGGGGCCGGAACTGGTTTCTCGCCCACCACGAAGCAGTCTCTGGGACAATCCCCGGAGCTGCCTGTGTGCGTGTTTGCCCTCAGCCTAGCCTATAGCACTGCGGGGGTTTGAAGTCTCACTGGGTGCCTTCTGTTCCTCTTAGTGCTTTCTAGCCCTTGATGTGGGTCTTGGGGTGCCTCCTGCTGAGCTGCGCGCCAGCTCGGAGTAGGTTCTGTGAAGTTGCTATGGGCGGGGCTGCTCCTCTGCTGTTCCGCAGTAGTGGCGGATCCTAGACCCTTCGTGGCGCTGGCCAGGGGGTTGGGGGGTGAACGAATGGCAGGCTGCTGATCTCGATGGGAAGCCTTGGCATGGCTGCTTTGCCCGGCCACTGGCCAGGGGGTCCAAAATTCCCCAAGACTCCCAGCCTACTGGGTTGAGTGCTCTGGTATGATTTTGTTCCGCTGTTGGGCCCTTGTCTATGTAAGACTTTAACAAAACAAAAAAACAAAGAAAACAAGAACAACAACAACAAAAAAAGCGCCCACTTTTCTTTTGTCCCAGGGAGCCAGCTGACGGGACCCACTTGCAGTCTCTGTCTTGGATCCTGCACTTCCGTTTCTCTAATCTCCGATACACCATGCGATGTGTGTCAGTGCTCCCGGCGCATATCACAAGGGCTGGTTATTTAGTGGGCCTGTGCTTCCACTCCCTCCCCACTCTGAATCTTTTCCTCCTGCTGGTGCACTGGGGTGGGGGAGTGCTCGGGTCCCGCCGGGTCGCGGCTCTGTATCTTACCCGCTTCATGAGGCACTGAGTTCTCATAGGTGTAGCTGTAGCCTGGATGTTGTACTGTATCTTCTGGTCTCTTTTTTAGGAATAGTTGTATTTGTTGTATTTTCACAAATACATATGGTTTTGGGAGGTGATTTCCACTGTCCTGCTTATGCTGCCATCTTCCCAGAATCACTTTTGGAGACTTTAACACAACACTCAAACCAAAAGACAGATCCATTAGACAGAAAATAAGTAAGGAGAGAGAGGCACTGAACATTAGAACAGATGGACCTATCAGACATCTACAGAAAATTCCACCCAAAAGCAGCAGGATACACATTCTTCTCAAGTGCACATGGAACATTTTCCTGAATAGATCACATAGTTGGCCATAGAAAGAGCCTTAATAAATTAAAAAAGATTGAAATTGTGCAACCAGACTCTCAGAACCCAAAGGTATGAAACTAGAAATAAATTTGCAAGGAAAACAAAAAAATCCCACAAACACATGAAGACACTTAAATAATCAGTGGATCAATGACTGAATTAAAACAGGGATCAAGCAATATATGGAGACAAATGCAAATAACTCAACAGCCCAAAATCTCTGGGATGCAGTAAAGGCAGTTCTAAAAGGAAACCATATAGCAATATAGGCTTACCTCAAGAAATAAGAACAATTGCAAATGAACAGTCTAAATTCACAATTAATGAAACTAGAATAACAAGAACAAATGAGGCCCAGAGTCAGTAGAAGGAGGGGCCTTGTAAAGATCAGAGCAGAAATAGATAAAATGGAGAAGAATAAAACATTAGAAAGAATCAATTATTACTACACTGATGGACAGTGACTGAATTGGGTTATGAGTGGGGACTTGATAATATGGGTAAATGTAGTAACCACATTGTTTTTTCATGTGAAATCTTCATAAGAGTGTATATCAATAATACCTTAATAAAAAAAAGAATCAATGAAACCAGGAGCTGGTTCTTTGAGAAAATAAACAAAATAGATAAACCCCTAGCCAGACTTACAAAGAAAAAAAGAGAGTGCACACACATAAACAGACTGAGAAGTTAAAAAGGAAAAATCACCATGGACACCATGGAAATACAAAGAATTATTAGAGAACACTATGAAAAATCATATGCCAAAACACTGTATAACCTAGAAGAAATGGACAACTTTCTAGAAAAATACAACCTTCAAAGACTGAACCAGGGAGAAACAGAAAATCTGAATAGACCAATTACCAGCAATGAAATTGAATTGGTAATCAAAAAACTACCTAAGAACAAAACCCCTGGCACACATTGTCTCATGGCTGAATTTTATCAAACATTTAAAGAAGAGCTAATACTCATACCCTTAAAATTTTTCCAAAAAATAGAAGAGGAGGGAATACTTCCAAACTCATTCTACAAGGCCAGTATTACTTTAATACCAAAACCAGACAAAGATACAACAAAAAAAGAAAATTACAGACTGATATCCCTGATGAACATAGATGCAAAAATACTCATCAGAATATTAGCCTAACCAAATTCAAAAACACATCAAAAAGATCATGCATCATGACCAAGTGGAATTTATTTCAGGGATGCAAGGATGGTACAATATTTAAATTAATCAACATCGTACACCACACCAACAAAAAGGACAAAAATCACATGATCATCTCAATGGACGCTGAAAAAGCATTTGATAAAATTCAGTATCCATTCACAATAAAAACTCTCAACAAAATGGGTATATAGGGCAAGCACCTGAACACAATAAAGGCCATATATTCCAAACCCACAGCCAACATCATACTTAATGGAAAAAAGCTGTAATCTTTTCCTGTGAGATCAGGAAGAAGACAAGGATGTCCACTCTCAGCATTTTTATTAAACATAATACTGGAGGTCCTAGTCATGGCAATCAGGCAACACAAAGAAATAAAAGGCATCCAGATTGGTAAGAAAGAAGTCAAACTGTCCCTGTTTGCAGATGACATGATATTGCACATAAAAATCCTAAGGAATCCACTCCAAAACTACTAGATCTAATATCTGAATTCAGTAAAGTTGCAGGATACAAAATTAATACACACAAATCTGTTGCATTTCTATACGTTAATGGTGAACTAGCAGAAAGTGAAATCTGGAAAACAATTCCATTCACCATTGCATCCAAAAGAATAAAATACCTAGGAATAAACCTAACCAAGGAAGTGAAAGATTTATACTCTGAAAATTATAAGACACTCATGAGAGGAATTAAAGAAGATACCAATAAATGGAAACACATCCCATGCTCATGGGTAGGATGAATTAATATTGTCAAAATGGCCATCCTGCCTAAAGCAATCTACAGATTCAATGCAATCCCTATCAAAATACCAACAGCATTCTTCAATGAACTAGAGCAGATTGTTCTAAAATTCATATGGAACCACAAAAGACCTGAATAGCCAAAGCAATCCTGAGAAGGCAGAATAAATCAGGGGGAATTACGTTCCCTCATTTCAAGCTCTACTACAAAGCCACAGTAATCAAGACAATTTGGTACTGGCACAAAAACAGACCCATAGACCAATGGAACAGACTAGAGAGCCCAGATATTAACCCAAGCATATATGGTCAATTAATATATGATAAAGGAGCCTTAGATATACAGTGGGGAAATGACAGCCCCTTCAACAGCTGGTGTTGGCAAAACTTGACAGCTACACGTAAGAGAATGAAACTGGATTATTGTCTAACCCCATACACAAAAGTAAACTCAAAATGGATCAAAGACCTGAATGTATGTCATGAAACCATAAAACTCTTAGAAAAAAACATAGGCAAAAATCTCTTGGACATAAATATGAGCAACTTCTTCGTGAACATATCTCCCCAGGCAAAGGAAACAAAAGCAAAAATGAACAAGTGGGACTATATCAAACTAAAAAGAGCAAAGGACACCATCAATAGAACAAAAAGACATCCTACATCCTACAGCATGGGAGAATATATTCATAAAGGACATATCCGATAAGGGTGTGACATTCAAATTATATAAAGAGCTCTTGCACCTTAACAAATAAAAAGCAAATAAGCCAATTAAAAAATGGGCAGAGGAGCTGAACATACACTTCTCCAAAGAAGAAATTCAGATGGTCAACAGGCACATGAAAAGATGCCCCACATCGTTAATCACCAGAGAAATGCAAATTAAAACCACAATGAGATATCACCTCACACCCGTTAGGATGGCCACCATCCCAAAGACAAACAACAACAAATGCTGGCGAGGATGCAGAGAATGGGGAACCCTCGTATACTGTTGGTGGGAATTAAAACTAGTTCAACCATTGTGGAAAGCAGTATGGAGGTTCCTCAAAAAACTCAAAATAGAAATACCATTTAAACCAGGAATTCCACTCCTAGGAATTTACCCTAAGAATGCAGCGGCCCAGTTTGAAAGGACATATGCACCCCTATGTTCATTGCAGCACTATTTAGAATAGCCAAGAAATGGAAGCAATCTAAGTGTCCAACCGTAGATGAATGGATAAAGAAGATGTGGTATATATACAGAATGGAATATTATTCAGCCATAAGAAGAAAACAAATCCTACCATTTGCAACAACATGGATGGAGCTAGAGGGTATTATGCTCAGTGAAATAAGCCAGGCAGAGAAAGAGAAGTATCAAATGATTTCACTCATATGTGTAGTATAAGAACACAAGAAAAACTGAATGAACAAAACAGCAGGAGACTTACAGAACCCAAGAATGGACTAACGGTTACCAAAGGGAAAGGGCCTGGGGAGGATGGGTGGGAAGTGAGGTATAAGGAGAAAAAAGGAGTATTACGATTAGCATACATAATGTAGCAGTGGGGGGGCATATGGGGAAGGCGGTATAACACAGAGAAGGCAAGTAGTGATTCTATATCATCTTTCTACAGTGATGGACAGTGAATGTAATGGGGTATGTGTGGGGACTTGATAATAGGAGTAGTCTAGTAACCATAATATTGCTCACGTAATTGTACATTAATAATAGCAAAAGAAAAGAAAGAAAAATAAATAAAAAAAGAATATGGAACACAGTGCTGGTGCTCAGCAAACGGTTGCTGAATAAATGAATGAATAAAATGAACTAATAAATGAGACCTTAAAAAGGAAAAGAAAATGATGCTGATAGTAAATGGTAGTTTTGTTTTTGCTTTATAGCTTGATGAAATTTAGAAATTATAGTCCTATTCGTTCTCAAAGTTATTTTGAGAATCTTGACTGATCCACAAAGTCCTCCAAATTCTGTGAACAACAGTGACGTTGTCTAATTCGTTAACCCAACAAATATTATGTACTAAGAAATGGTGCACTGTGTGCCCTTCTGCTCACGCTGAGAAAGGGACACATTTTAATTAATAGTTACTAAGAAGGTAAGTAGTGCTAGCTGTTCTGCGTGCAGGTCTGAGGGAAAGCCTGTTTGTCTGGGGAATCAATCCCTTACTCAAAAGAAGCAATGATGATGAGCTGTCTTGGAAATGCACAGGTATTTGCCTGGTGATAAGAGAAAGGAATAAAGACAAAATTGTTCAGTTCAGGGCGTTTTAAACAGTTCTAGATGGCTGGAGTTGGGATACCTGGTAAAGAGTAAGATGTGGTAAGGATGAAAAGGGATTAAGTGAGTAGGGTGAGATAAAAGAGTTTTTGTAGGCTTGGGTAAGGCCTTTGATGTTTTCTTTTTTAGATTGTAGTAAAAAATATGTAACATAAAATTTACTATCTTAACCATTTTTAAGCACACAGTTCAGTAGTGTTAAGTATCTTCATGTTGTTATGAAGTAAGGACTCTTGAGTTTATCCAATAAGCAACTGAATTAATGGAATTATTTAAATATTTCAGGATAGTTTCAGAGATTTAGGAAGATTGTGGGGGTAGTAGGAGGTAGGGGATGGAAGCTAGGACTGGAAGGGATTACAGAATAAAGGCTTGTGAGTGGCAGGCAGTTTGTAGCTTGGTCAAAGTTTTGCTGTGGTTTTTTTTTGCCTGAAGAGAAGTTAGAAAAGTGAACTCCACATACCACTGGCTGAGTACCAAGGCTGCATGGGCCAGCTTCCCAGGAACTGCACACTTGACGCTAGGGGGCCACATCTAGCCAGGATGTATTTTGTCAAACCCCTACAATTAAAATTAAAAAAAATTGTTTTTTGGATTAGCTGTAAAAATTGAAAAAATTAAGAGATTTCACATGCAAAAAATGTCCAGCTTTTCTTGAAAAATCAAAATATCTGGAAACACTGGATTCATAGTCCCTCAAAGAAACAATCAGCAGAGTTAACTCTACCTCTTTCTTTCTTTAAACTTTATATTAATGTGTAAAAAAACAGAAAAGTATACAAATAAGTGTACAGCTTGATGGATGTTCACAAGGCGGACATACCACACTACCCACCACCCGTATCAAGTAGAACACCACTACCATCTCCAAAACTATACTTATTTAATCCTACTAACATTCCTGAGGTAGATTTTATTACTGTCTCCATATTAAAAAGGAGAAAACTGAAGGTCACAGGCTAAATACTGTTGAATGACTGGCATTTGAACCCGCATCTGCTTTTCGGAGTCCAGATTCCAAGCTCTCGAGGAGAAACAGGTGTGAAAGTGAGGGGGTAAACTCAGGTTGGAGCAATGTTGAGCGGGCGCCTCCTCCCGCGGACACCTACTTCAGGCGTCAGGGCCACAGGAGCCACCAGCGGGGTGCTGCGCGGCCTCCTCACACGCGAGGGCGCCGTCGTGGCTACAGCCTCTTTCTGTTGTCGCGACATTCTTGAGGCCGGAAGAACGAAGGCTGAAAGGTCTCGTAGTGGGCGCGTCCACCCCTACTTCTAAGTTCTCGCGCGAGTCGTACTTCCGCCTTTCTGGCTTTCTGAGCAGCACCATGGCGGTTGGTAAGAACAAGCGCCTTACGAAAGGCGGCAAAAAGGGAGCCAAGAAGAAAGTGTAAGTGGCGACTGTTATGGTCTCCCGCTTTTGGGGGTCCTGCTGGAGCCAGCGGGCGGGTTCTGGGTCGCGGCGGGGACCGGATGGCGAGGATGTCAGTTGGATTGCGCGGGCCGTACCGGGGGTGTACCCTCCGAACCGCGGCTTGGCGGATCTGGGTGCTGCGTCGCGGCGGGCTTGTTACATTTCCCCTGGTTCTCTGGGCCTCGTGCGCGGTCCTGAGCTAGATTCTGTCGCTACTCGGGCATGACCTGTCCCGTATCGGGGGCCCACGGGTCTCGTAAATCCCACGGGTAATGGATGTCACTCCAGGAGCTGGGGTCGAGACAGGCACTGTTGGCCACCCAGGACACCGCATTCCTCCTGCGCTTGGGCAGGATTGAGCCGGGGTTACCTGTACTGTCTTCGCGTACCAGTAAAGTCCAAAAGACGGGCGTGTTACTGGAGGCATGCTGCCTGTAGAAGCACCTGTGGGGCGGAGAGTGTGGGGGGCATAACTTTGATCAAAGTATCCTGTCTGTACAGTGAAACATCGTGGTAACAGCTAGATTTAATGTGCGCCCGTCACCTCAGTGTGAGAGGAATAGGTTGTGTCTACATGCCAGTTAGCTCTTTAAAATCATTAGGCTGAGTTAAGTTAAAAAAAACATGATCAGCGATAAAACTTACGCTTTTTAAAAATACAGGGTTGATCCATTTTCTAAGAAAGATTGGTATGATGTGAAAGCACCAGCCATGTTCAATATAAGAAATATTGGAAAAACACTAGTCACAAGAACTCAAGGAACCAGTGAGTATCTTATTCTTGGTTTGTATTTTTCCTAAACTGACACTATGTATCTCCGTCTGTCTCCTGTAGTGAGAGACTTTAAGGAAATGTCAGGTCACAGTTGCAGTTTGGCCACCGAGGTGCTTGTTTTTGGTACACTTAATAGCAAGGAGGTGCTTTTAGAATTACTAAGAAAACGTGCACGGGTAGTTTTGAGCTGCTAATGAGCACTGTCAGTAGGTTACTGGTGTCTCTAAATTGATTTGGTTAACAGAAGTCAAGGTCTTTACAATTTACCATTAACCTTCTATCTAAGCTCAGCTTTATGCATGAACATTGTCTTTGGTGACTTGATTTTGCTTATGTGGTCCCTGCTGTTAATAAGACATTTTTTTCTTATTTTATAGAAATTGCATCTGATGGCCTCAAGGGTCGCGTTTTTGAAGTGAGTCTTGCTGATCTGCAGAATGATGAAGTTGCATTTAGAAAATTCAAGCTAATTACTGAAGATGTTCAGGGTAAAAACTGCTTGACTAATTTCCATGGCATGGATCTTACCCGTGACAAAATGTGCTCCATGGTCAAAAAATGGCAGGTGAGAAAATAATTCTGTTCCTGAGAGCGCATGGTGCTGTGGGTTTGCATGACTGAGGACATCATGGTGTGATGACAGCAGGGAGCACATCTGCAGTTGAGGTTTAGATTTCATTTAAATCCTTGATGTTTCCTTGCCATTACTGGCTCCAGATTTGTCAGTTTTAAACTTGAGCAGCAGCAGTGAGCAAGCCATGATCCTCTTACTTATCTGTTTAAATTCAAGATTTAATATTGGGTTATCAGAGTTTTTTTACTGCATGGATTAGTGACGGGTTGAGGAACATCTGGGTTCAGGTTTTCAGTTTTGCGTGTCTTCAGAATATCTTTGGGCCTCAAAATCTGTGAATTTTATATTTATAGTGAAAGAGTGGATTGGGCCAGTCTTGATTACCTCTGGCAATAGAACATAATAGGAGGTGCAGAGCCTCTGATGTAAGGTGGAAATTTTGGCTCCATTTCCCTTTGGCAGGAAACGTAAGTCCTGTTAAGCCTTGGTTTTTTCATTTAGGTCATATTACTGCCTAAATTTAAACAGTGAAAACTATCTTTAGTAACAAAAAATGAACTGCTGCCTTAGCATTTAAATCTTATAATCTAGCTTAAAAAATACAATAGTTACAGCAAAGGGACCTTAAAATATTTCCAAAAATACAACCAATGCAGCTACTTCCTGTATTAATACTGTTTACTAAATGTTTTTTGTGTCAAGCTGACCTAAGCATATTTATGTCGATCTTTTATTTCATTTTCATAACTCCATGAGATTATACTCTGACCTATGTTTGCAGAGTTGACAGTTAATTTGGGGAGGGGCAGGCTGTGAAGACAAGTATGTATATGTGAAAAGTGTGGGGGTGAGTGCTGTTAGCATAGTAACGGATGAGTTTGGATAAGTTACCTAGTGAAGAAAAGGGAAGACATTTGAAAGGACTTAGTATTTAACTAAGAATAGTAAGAATTTGGGTAACTATTGGTAGGTTTGTTTCAAGAAAAACAATTCTGTAAATTAGGTGTGTGATTTATGTCATACTTTATAATGTATAATGAGTATGTGATCTTCCAGTGTTTTCATATTGGAATTTGAGGGCTAAAAACTGATAATGTTATATCCTGGTATTTTGAGACTATCTTTTTTTTTTTTTTCACTTAGACCATGATTGAAGCTCATGTTGATGTCAAGACTACCGATGGTTATTTGCTTCGTCTGTTTTGTGTTGGTTTTACGAAAAAACGCAATAATCAGATCCGGAAGACCTCTTATGCTCAGCATCAACAGGTCCGCCAAATCCGGAAGAAGATGATGGAAATCATGACCCGAGAAGTACAGACAAATGACTTGAAAGAAGTGGTTAATAAATTGTAAGTATTTCTTTTCCGTCAAACAACACAATCCTGAATCTCTGATAATCCCTCAGATGAGGGAAAGCATGTGAGACAGTGGGGAGTCTGACTTGTGTTTAAATCCTGTGAAACCTACATTCCTAGAAATGAACAGCATGTGAAGTGCTCAGTAATGGTGTTTTTTTTCCTTTTTTTGATGAAGATAGAGTGAGGCTGAAACAAGAAATGCTTTTGCCTTAATTAGAAAATACACTGAATAGACAACTGTCCATAATCATTGTATGGGAATAAGTGATGACAAAATGTTTCGGTCCCAGATGATGTCTAGTGATAACACTGTTAACATTTTTCTGATGTTCCCATGCAGTTGGCAAAGGGTGTAATGGAACGGGCATAAGGCTTGGACTAAGAAGGCTCAAATGCTAACTGTGCTACTTAATACCTTATTCTAACCTTGGCCTATAAAGGGGCAGTAATAGACTGTCTTACATGAGGATTTAATGCAAATCAAATGCGATGGGTATTATATGCGTAGGCTTATTATCTGTCATTACTGGTTTGCAGGATACCAGACAGCATTGGAAAAGACATAGAAAAGGCTTGCCAATCTATTTATCCACTCCATGATGTCTTTGTTAGAAAAGTAAAAATGCTGAAGAAGCCCAAGTTTGAATGTAAGTGAAAAATCACAGGACTCCTGAAAGAAAAAACTGTGGCTAAATAGGTGATTTGGTGTTTTGTTTTGAGGCCAGATAATGTCTTTTTTTTTTGGTCATACCTGCATACTGATTTTGGACCATTATTTCAAGATAAAATTAACAGAATTTCTTCTTTATTTCAGTGGGAAAACTCATGGAGCTTCATGGTGAAGGCAGTAGTTCTGGAAAAGCTACTGGGGATGAGACAGGTGCTAAAGTTGAACGAGCTGATGGATATGAGCCACCAGTCCAAGAATCTGTTTAAAAATCAGACTTTAGGTATCAAATAAAAAGTCTTATTTGTGATGTTTCATTCTGATCATTCTTTTAAAATAATCTGACACCTTGCTGAAATCATACTCTGAATTTGATAGTAATGTGACTTTTCTAACCTGTTGGATGGATTTTAATCATACAATCCATTTTATCTATTGCTCTTAGTTACTGAGTAGCTGAGAAAGGGTAGTGATATGGAAATGTTAAAGCTGATTTAACAAAAGGAAATCTCTAATTACATGGCTCTTAAGCCATCTGGAGGCTTATTAAAACATTACATAGCCTTGCCCCCATAGTTTTAATTCAGTCTAGGGTGAGTCCTGGGAATTTGCGTTTTAATAAGTTTTCCTGGGATGCTGATGGCCAAAGACCCTGCTGCAAGAACTGCTAGACTGAATAGGAAAAGCCCATTGGCTTTTAGTCTGTTTAATCCAAATGCTGTCTTGCCAGTAGCTATGAAATAGTCCATCATGCACTGGCATAGGCCTTGTGTGGTTTTATCAAAACTCCACCAATGGATATGTAAAATTCAGGAGGCTGCTCACCAGATAGAACTTCTTGGGTCTGTGTTGGGTAGACTTAACAATGCTTAATCCCTCCAGCAGTCAAGGAAAAACTGCTCTTTAATCTGGCACCACCTAACAGGAGGCCCAACTCCTTGGATGCTTTGACTATAATAGACAGTATGTGTGCCTCACTAAGCAAGCCTTGCTGTTAAGTAAAATGTTCTGGAGTAGTTTTGATTTTGCATGAAACTGGTGACAAATGTGGAAAACTGTCTCCCACCCCATCACCTGATGCATAGCTGCTGGTTCAGTGGGGCCTGACTTCAGAGATTCCCCCAAATACCTGGGTCTCAATCCCCAGCAGCTTGGCTAAGTTAAAAGCTTACGGCACCCGGTGTGCTGCTGTGGCTCCAACCTCAGCAGCTTTGCAGAACTGAAGTGAACGTGGTCACTGCTTAGTGGGGCTGAACTCAAAGCTGTTCTCTTTAGATCTGGCCAGTACTAATTGATAAAAAATGGTCATTCCCTTTGCTGTTGCCCAAGGTCTAGCCACCTGGTCCACCACTTGCAAGACTATCCACACAGATTAAAGATAACCTTTTTAGGGCTGTAAATTGTGGCTGCTGATTGGACTGGTGGGGTCACTGATGTAGATGCCTATGGTAAAGGCAGTACCATGATACAACTTAGAAAAATCAAGGTGCAGATCAACCCTTCACCACCGATTGCTTCTTGCACATGGCAACTTGTCTACCATGGTGGATGTGCACACGGAATAAGTCTCTCATGTATGCCAGACTTGTGATTCCTGCCCAAAGTTGGCCCATTTGTCTTGAGGTAAATGAGGCCATATTACACAGAATAACTACCAACTGACCACTGGACCTTTGCCCACCTCTGGGTGACGTGGTGCCTTGGTACTGTTGATAACATTTTTAGGTTACCATGTTTTCCAGTTCCATCAAGTAGCCCTCGAGACTAATGTGTCCTACTAGTTTTCCAGAACACTTGGAATTTACATCAGGGCACTTGTCACAAAGGCCATCCAGAATGAGCCAGTATTTCACAGCTCTACCATCCACATATAACCTGGTGGTGGTGAGCATTTAAAAGTTTTGACTCTTACACCCTCACCTGTTACCCACCTGAGGGAGGTAATTTGGTCCCAGAACACAGCAAATCCCAGAAAAGTATCTTCTCTTGGCTGCCTCCTGGGTGATAATTAGGAGAAAAGGTCTAGGTGAAAGTACAGATGATTGGAGAAAAGATGAAATTACAGGTACCAATTTTGTGACTGGAGGAAAGGGGAACAATGCACAATTTGTTCTTAGATTAGTTTCTCAGCCTCGGCACTACTATTTAAGGCCAGATAGTTGTGAAGAACTGTCCTCTATGAATTGCAGGATGTTCAGCCATATGTAGCAGCTCCCGAATGTGTACTAACTCACAGATGGCTGGCTGGTCACATGCCTCTGAAGCTGAGTGGCCTTGAGTAATGCTAATAATGGCAACTGCAGCTCCAGCTACTGACACTGTCCATGTGACTTAACCAGTGTGATAATCCAAATCAGGTTTAGCAGTAAGTCCCAAAGTGACTGCCCTTTTGGGCTGTAAGTTTGTATGTGGGGAAAAACGGGTCATGAGGTAGTTTTTAGCTGGGGACAGGTGTTGCTTTTTGGCTCATCTACTGCCCCTCTAATTATAATGGCAACAAAGACTGGCAGATAGTTTAAACTCACCTGCAACACATCAAAATTAGTAATAGCCTGGCTTTGGAACTCACCATGGTTGTGATTCCTGCCCAAAGTTGGCCCATTCAGACTGCTCCCCAATTGGACTTAGAGTTGGCCAAGTCTGGGACCCTAGAGAGAATGACTGAGGTCAGTTCCACAGGTTGGCTTCATCCACTGCTTTTAAGTCTTAACTGACAATACCTCTAATTAAGTGTTCTTTGAGAACCTAACCTCTGTTGGTTAGATCAATCACACTGGCTGATAGAGGAGCATACTCGTGTAAAAATTCAACTTTGGCTAAGATGTCAGGTCGAAGAGTGAATCGTGAGAGGCAATCTGCTGTACGGCCCAGGTGCTCCTGTGTGTTCTGGTCAGGCATGCCAAGAAAACGATTCTCTGCTTTTCACCTGGGCCATTTCTCAGGCTTGTTTGCATCCCTGGGAGCAACTTTGAGGAATGAGGTAATGTCTTCCCCTAGGAAAAGTTGGCTTGCTTCTACTTATAGAAGTGGAAATCTTAAGTGTTCCTGTTTCTGTAATGTAACCCACTTTGTGAGAGGCCCTCAGCATCATCTCTGTGGGATTTGGGTGAAATAGGAAGCTGACACAAATGAACACAAAGATCTGTCTTTTGCTTTGCTGTGAGTAATAAAGTCCTTTGTTTCTGACCCAGGGGTCTCATGTTTTTTTGCCAGCATCTATGAAAGTGTGGTAGGCTAACTTTTTAGCTTACAAGTTGGGTAAAATGTCAAACACTACACATTTCCTGACACTTTCTCCTTCCCAACTATTTTGAAGCAAATCTCAAATATGAAATATTAATATTTCAGCATGTATCTCTCAATTCCTCAAAAAAAAAAACAATCCAATTAACACTCCTATACATTTCAATAATTCCTTAATATTATCAAATATCCAGTAACACCAATAGATGATTCTGTTGTACATAATGCTGTGATAGGGAATGCAAATGTGAAACCTTCTATTTGTAAAGACCATTCATGAAGTCAAGGTCAAGAAGTTACTGCAGGTGTCATTAACTTAGTCTGTTTGCAGTACTGTAATTATTTTGCATCAAAAAATATTACTATAGTGGCTGAAACAATACCAATAGAATGATAAAACCAAATGTTGGTAAGGATGTGGAGTAACGAGTTCTCAAACACCACTAGTGGGAGTGCAAACTGGTACAACTATTTTGGAAAAGGGAGCTTTTTAAAGAAAATCAAATATTTTTATTTTACCACTTAACAATTCTAGGTATTTATCCAAGAGAAATGAAATGTGCACAAAAAAACTTGTTTAACAATGTTCATACCGGCTTTATTCATAATACCTAAAAACTGGGGGAAAAAAGCCAACAGGAGAATGGGCAAACAAATTGTGGTATATTCACATGTTAAAATACTGAGTAATAAAAGGGAATGAAATACTGTTACACAACCGCATGGATAAATCTCAAAAATACGTTGAGCAAAAGAAACCAGAAAAAAAAATGTTATTCCAACTTAGCAGAATTCCAGAACAGGCAAAATGAATCTTTGTGATAGAAAACAAAACAGTGATTGCCTCTGTAGAGGGAAGGGGATAGAGGTGAGGATGTGGTGACTGCCTGGAAAGGGGTATGACGGAACCGTTCTACGCATTTACTGATGGATATATGTGTATGTAATTGTCAAAAACTCAGTGAACTGTATTCTTAAATCTATGCATTTAATACAAATTATAGCCTAATTTAAAAAATGTGGGCCTAGCCGTTTAGGTCAAGGACTTCTGTGTGCCCCACTCTGGGGTATGCTTTCCACATGATGAACTCACCCCTTCGTACCTACGCAGGTCGGAAACCAAACCTCAATACCTTTCATTGTCTTCATGGGTTTCTTGGCAATCATGGTATCGAGAACCTTGGCTCCACATTTGGCTCTGCATGGTGGCCTGGCATCACTCCCAGGAATCAGGTGGCCAGATCCAATCATGATGTCCAACATTCCAGTGTTCTGGTTAGTATCACTGCCATCTATAGCCTGACAGTAGCGATCCTCACTGCCAACTCCTAAAGAAGGAAATCTTACTTTCTCAGTCTGGGCACCAGCTTGAGTGATTTGGCTGCAGGCTTCACGCAGAGCATCAGTGTGCAGGATCTGTCCCATTTGTGAATGTGATCCTGCTTTTCATTTTCCCTGAGGGACTCAGATTGTGTGGTCACATCCTTACTCATTCTCTTTTGTAAAGGAGTCCCTCTTTGTACCTGTCAGAATATGACAGAGGCCATCCACCCCCATCCAGCAGTAACAGCCTGACACACCTGCATAGGGCCAATCATCCCTTGGTCGTCTGATAGATGCACGATTGCCTTACTGCTTTATTTTCTGCTGCTCTCTGGCCTTGCTGACTCCCTCGTTGCAGTGGACAACTCTCATAGCCCAATCAGGTCCCTCTTACGAGCAAAGATGCAGGCTTCTGCCTGCTCCTTCACCTTCATCTTCCCTTGGAGTGTTCTATATATGCACGAATTGGATAATTGTTTTCACCACTGCATGTTTATTTTTTAATAATTTTGGCATTTCACATGTCTAAAGACAACACACCACAGTCTCCCTAGTATAATCTTAGGTATAGTACTACACTGAAGAGCCACATGCTCTGAGGATCTTTGGAAGTAACAACTCTGCTCTTCAAGTGTTGGCCACTTGGGGACCTAGTGAACTATGTGACCGGCCTCAGTCATCCTTTCAATCAGGGCTCTATCTAATAAAAAACTGGGATATGATTGGAGAAATAAATGTAGAGGTTCCTTTTAATTGTAAAGAAGAGCTAACTATGGGGCCAATATCTTGGTATTAAGACTGTCAGTCAATTTCTGTTAAAAGAGGATAGATAGATGGATGACTCGTAGGTAATTCTCCTTTCTGAATTACAAGTTTGAATCATTACTGCTCCTAAAATATATATCACTGAGTTATTATTTTCCAGTATCTGAAGATAAACAATCCATGGTATACATACAATTAAGATTCCTTTTTTGAAAACCCAGACTGTGTCCCAGACTCTGAAATATAAATTTATTAGCTTAACATTGCTTGAGCTAATCTAAAAGACTCCAAAACACTGAAACAGTATTTTGCACTGCATGTGTATGAAAACCTAGGCTTAGGATTGTTCTGCTGTTACTAACAGCACAGCCCTATAGACATACCTTTTCAAGATCCGATGTTTCAAGCATTCAAATAGTTTCTATTAAATAGAAAAAGGAATCCCCAAAAGGATCAGTTTGTGTTTGAGTTTCTAAGTAACATCAATCTGTCTACATAAAACTAAAAAGCTGAGCAGGAATTTTCTTTTCTTCTTGAAAGATAAATTCAAGTTTGATTTATTCTCTGCAACTAGTTCTAATCTTAAGTATTATATCTAAGAAGTCATAAATTTTATAGGCCAATAAAGCAGATCAATTCTACTTAAGTGCTAAAGAGAAATGTTATCACTTTACCACATCAAATTGAAAAAGTAATGAATTGGGAATCAGTTAAGCTACATTTTACTTTAGGCTCTGCAATACCTGTATGACCTTAGGCAAAATCATTTGACCTCTACCTTTTGAGCTCTGGTCTGAAGACTCTTCAGTGGTTTAAACGGATGAGCTTGCAATTAGGTGAGAGGCCCCTAGATGGTGCTGTTGTTCTAAATTAGGCTTTGTATTTTTCCCCCTAATTACGGTGAAGTAAAAAAGGCATAGGTTAGAAAATGATTTCCTGTTAGCTCTGAAAAAATGCACTGTTAAGATTTCATTCCGTGGCATTCAAAATGGTACTGAATTATGGATCATATGCCCATGTGCATTTGACATTAATTGAATAAACTATTAATAATGATTATACCAAATATCCCCTTGTAATTAGCCCATATATCCATCATTGTTTCTCCATATACTATCTAAGCTTAAGAAACCAAATAAAAACTAAACAATGATTGTTAAGAGTACTGAAGTGTAACAAACCTTACAGAAAAATGGTATTTTTTTCAAATGCCATTCTAACAAATTTTGGTAAATGCTCTGATTTTTTTCATTACATTTCAGACCGTATTCTAAACCTATAATTTCCATGAGCACAATGACAGATACATTACCTCTTCAGCAATATAAAGAAGAGTACCTTTTAAAGAAATTTGTTGTCTTTTGGTGTTCAAAGGGTAAATATATTACGTGACTTCTCTAGTTTTAACACACCAAAGATAAAGGATTTGAAAATCCTAGTTTGAGGAAGCTTGAATGAACAGTATCAGGTTTTCACCTAAAATTCCTGAAAAGAAAGATACATTCCTATTTCTCTTCTATGAAACTGAGTAAAAAAATTATATTTGATCAAGATAGAGAAAAAATATCCATGAAAAGTTATATAACCGACACTTTTGTCTTCTTGTCAGTTGAGTGGGGAATAAATGGCAAGCAAAAAATGTTGCATGATGGAGTAAAATAACATAAAATTGTGAATTTTGTTTCAATAAAGATTTTGTCAACAAATTAAAGAGGAAAGACTGGATCTTGATGGATCCAAGACAGCATTGCTATATGTAAGTTATCCATCCATCCATCCATTCATCCCACCCACCCACCCACCTTTATTGAGCCTACACAGTGCACAAGCCTAGAGATACAAAGATAAGATGCCACCTCCATCTTCAAAAAACCCAGTCTAGTATGAGAAAAGGACTTTTAAAAGTTCAGTTCAGTTTATTACAGTGTCAAGTAGATTTACAACTATTGCACTTATCATTCTGCTGACAGAAGGCCAAAATTTAAGAGGGATATTATTCTCCAATAAAGCTAGGTTTTCACGATCTTTGATGTAAGATGTTAAAATTACAAAGGCAAAGTAATATACCTCACGTCGTACTGTACTCCCCCCAACCCCCACTTCCTACTGTTGTACAACTTGCTGCAAATGGGAATTTAGCTGGGATAATGCTTTAAGCCCTCCATTTCTCATGAAATTACCCTTGAGTGAAATTTGACGTTTTCTTTATACTGTCTTCTTTACTCAAAACATGCAGAAAAAACAGCTCCCATACTCCAATATCATTTGTAACCATGTAACTGGGAGATGAACTTTAATCAAAGACAAAGTAAATATCTCTTCCCTTATAGAACCCCATGTGATGTTCACATAATAGTTTGACCACTGGCTGCCTATTTTGGGACAATAGGAAACAACAATAAAAGCTAAAAAGTGGGCCAGCATATGAAACTCTTATCAAAAATAGAAGAAAGTCATGAACATTGTTGGGAAAATGTTTTACATTTCCAATGAAACTCTATTCCACTGATCTGTCTGGAAGATTGTCTTCGACCTATTTGGCTTTAGCCCGTAAACTGTAATTGATTCAGTCATATAAAGAGCCACTTTTACCTTAAGCCTGGAATGAATAACAATGGATAGCAGGAAAGTGGTTTTTTATTTATTCTAATAATTGTGCAGGGATGAGCTGGGGAAAAAAAACTCAAAGTATCAGCCTTCAGTTTTCTTGCATTATTTTTCATTCTGATTATACTAGGAAGAAATGAGCTGTGGAGGTTTGGCACTGTGTTCAATCTTAACAGTTGCTTTGTATTCTGAGATATATGTGATTTGTAATGTACCACTATAACAGAGACAGCTTTTGTATATTACTGGGGTAACACAAAGAAAATGAATTTTTCTTTGGGTACCAGTAATTGTCAAAAGAATGCAGATTCAAAAAATGTGCTTTTATAATAACCCTGTTAACATAAAGTATACATGGAGGAAAGAATTAAGTACAGCACATATGTGGAAGGAAGGGTTAGTTGTATTAACAAAACCTTTCAGGATGGTTTTGGTTCTCTTGACTATATCAAATTTCAACCCCCTTCAAATTCTTGGACAAAGTGGAGACAGTAACACAAGGAGCATTTGGTGAGCATGAGATGATTCACCACATGCTTACAAGGCTCCAACTAGTCAAGAAATTACCCATTCCTGAAGCAAGAATTTGCCCTACTAATAAGGATGTGCTTAAGCTGTGAGCGTTAATTTGAATACCAAAAATGAAATTTAGATTACCAAACATATTCTGATAGTTACAGCATGTAAATCTCAAATGTCCTCTTTTTAAACCAAAGTAAAAAATGAAGAAGCACAGTTAATTTATTTGTGGTGATACAAATAGATGGCCAAGTACAACTTTTGCTTGTGAGTGTCCCCATGCTGCCACGTCACCAGGCACTTCCCTGGGGAACATGTATCTGTCCTGCTAGATGTTCTCCTCAGTAACATATTTGCTCATAGGTTCCACGTGCACATTTCTACTGGGAATGATAGCTAACCACAAAATCTAGACATTTTCTGCTTTCAGAAAATTCTAGTGTACCATGTACAGCATAGATATTTTTAAAAAATAGTGCAAAAACATATCTGATAGTCAAAGTGATAGTTCAAGTGAGTTCTTGTGCCAAGGAACACAGTTAAGCTTCACCTTTAGCTGACTTATAAAAACTGAACGTAGGTTTTGGGAAATATCCCACATTTTCCCATTAGTTCTCCACTCATCCAGTCATCATCTACAGATTCCAGCTCTGTTAGTATATCTCCAGCCTGTAAGAAGACAGGAATTGGAAATCATTTTTAGTTTCTTTTAAATATGAGCATGGTAAGCAGCCCACCTGGAGAAGCATGTATAATCTCTTTATATAACTTCTTCATCCTGATCTGCTGAGGTTAAATGATATACCACAAAGATTATCTACACCTAATGATAATGATGTATTTGCTTATATGCCTCCTTTCCTCAAAGCCCATTCTTTTGCCATGTTGCCCTTGCTGCTACTTGTATTTTCCTGCTTGTATTTTGTGCCCCCCAAACCCACATTCCTAATCTAAAGTTCTCCCTTAATAAATAACAATACCAGCTATTTTACATATATATATATATATATATATATATGTAAAATAGCTGTATATATGTATTTTACATGTATATATATATATGTAAAAAATATATATATATTCATCTAGTAATTATTCACTGTGCACACGCTATGTGTCAGACACTGTTCTGGGCACTATGGATACAGCAATGAATGAAGACCTCATGCTAGAGTGGGGAGACCAAGAAATAAGCTGGCAGAGGAGGACAGAAAGTATGGGGTTGCTATCTTGTTAGGGCAGTCAGGAAGGTTCCACTGCAGGTGGCATTTAAGTGAAAGACAATAAGCCAAGTGCTTGCTGTATGCCTTGTCCTATTCTACATACTTTACAGGAATTGATTCATTTAAACAACATTGCTATCCTAGATGTGGGTACTATTACTATCCCCATTTTAGAGAGATATTTACAGATTTTCTTATTAAAGAAATTGAAGCTCAGAGAGATTAACTTGCTCAGTGTCACCTGTCTTGTTAGTGGTAGGGACAGGATTTGACGTGTGATTTCTAAGTGTGTGATCAGCCTATACTGCTAACCATTGAGCCTCATGGCCATCACATTTTTACAGCGGATCTTTTTACTTAGAAAGGCTTTTAACTGTAATTGCCTCTTCTCAGCATCCCGAGCATTTTGTCTTCTACATTTACTTTTCCACATAATGGTAAATCTCCTCTACCATTTGGTTTATTCTACTCCTCCGTGGCCTCGACAGCGAATTTACATTCTTTCCTATCTTAAAGAGCTTCTCACTAACCCAGAACACTGATTTATCATTATCAGGTCAGGCAAAAGGGCTGTGAGTCTTATTCATGCGTGAATTATAATTCCCCAACAGATGAAGATGCACTTTTTGAAATTATCTCCTGAAACTATTTTGTCCCTTATGGTTTCTAACCATATATGAAATCTGGGTTTAAGATTCTATAATGATTCAAGATGACCCTGGTGACTTTTATGAATCTCTTTATCAGGCTAATTGGACTTATTTGTAGTCCTCACACACTGCCCTCTGAAAAATGGTTTGATTTAAGGCCTTTCTTTATGGAAAACAGAAAGGAAAAATGATGACTATCAAATGTCATTAATTATTTTATTCAGCTAAAATCTGTAAAAATTCTGGTAATTCAAAATTTCTTTTATACATAAGTTTCCTCTGGTTCCTAAATTATAACACAGTGGTTGACTAAAATTATTTTTCTTAGTTCTGGGCCTTACGTACAATACCATGTCAGTTTTCTGATGGCTAGGACAATCTAAAGAAAAAGCTTTATCTCCTAATATTCTGTGGCTATTTAATTAATTACTAATGATCAACAAGTATAGAATCTCTTACCTAAAAAACTCTAGAACTATCTCAGAGTCAGTCATCTGTAAAATGAAGACCACCTATTTTTTGGAGGATGCTGTGAATTCTGTTATCTAGGCTGGTTGCTTGCCCAGGGGTCACTCCAGGCGTGGGTGCTGCCCGCTGGTCTGCACGGTGGGGTGGGGGCCGTGCGGAGTCATGTCTCCAGTAAGGAGGGAGGTGCTGCTTCACTCCAGAGAGCCCACGTGTGTACCCCCGAGGCTCCTGTCCGTGGAGCACAGTAACAGAAGACTGCTTTGAAATGGGCACCTAGAGTAGGGATGGGGGTGCCCTCTGGGGAATGGGGAAGCCTGGGGCCGGTCTTGTCAATCTAAGCTTCCTGTGACGCCTCATGGGCAACAGGACCGACTTCTTAGCACCAAATGAGCCAAGAGAGGAACTTGTAGATCACTTTGCCTGATATCCTCATTTTATGGATGAGGAAACTGAGGCTTGAGCAGAGCCATGACTCATCTAAAGTGACCAGACCAGTGAGGGGCAGAGGTCACACGCTCCTGACTCCTCACCACACCTGTGGCCACACAGGACCTTCCCTGCAGCTACCCTGGCGGCTTTTCCCATCTTACTGCAGACTAAGTCCATGCCCCAGTCCCTTTGCACGCCTTACCCCGGCTCCTCCTAGACCAAACCAGACATTCCCATTCCCACCCAAGCTGCTCATTCCTCCCTCTGGGCTTGTGCCCACACTGTTCTTCTGCCTGGCCCTATGGCAGTTCCTCACTCACCCCACTGGCTTGCCCTACAACTCCTCCTCATCCTTTACAACCTAGATCAAACATCACCTCCTCCAGGAAACCTCCCCTCATCTCCCCAACTGGAGATGCCCCTTTCTCCTCTTTATTCCTGAACCCGTTTTTGGGGCTTTTCTATAGGACCAGTTATCTGCTTTCTCTCTCCTTATCACAGCAGTTCACAAAGTGCACATTTCCCTGGGGACAAGAGGAAATGAGAAGAGGGAGGGCCATAAACACCCTCCCCACCTAGTTTGGACACAAGAAATCTAAGACTCAAGGATGTTAGATAACTAATGTATGAGTCTGGGAGCAGACGTGGGTAACGGGGCCTCTGACTCCCACACCGTTTGGACAGGAGCCAGCTTGCTTCCTCTGCAGAACCACCTCTGCTGTCTCTGGGGACGGAGTCCCTGGAGTTGTGCAGTGCACAGCCTGTGTGACTGTATTCCTTGGCCCTGCCTTTGTGCCTGGCTCAGTAAGGCAGATGCTCAATAGATGTGGGTAGACTCAGTACAATCACAACTCAGAGACAGCTCTCTTTTTCTTTTCCTTCCTTCCTGAACCTGTTCCCCCCACCCCACCCCTGCACTTTAACTCCCTGCGTTTTCCACTGAATTTTTCATTGGGAAGGCGCACATTTAGAGATGTGAAGCACACAGTTTGCTGGGCCTCGGCTTTGATGAATCTTTGATGCTGATGCTGCAGCGGGCTTGGGGAGGGAGAGGCGAGTTGGGGAGGGGCTTATAAAGGACGATGTCCCCTCCCCTCCCCTTCCAAGGGCCTGGTGGGCTCACATATGCCCTGCACTAGGAACTTGTATCTGTGTGCTGGTGTTGGTGGTGGTGGTGAGAGCACGCAGGCTGTAAGTGGGAGGGGCAGGAACGAGCCTGGGGGCAGGGCAGCTGGAAGTGCATGCTACCCCATGCGCCCACTCTGACTTCAGCCCACCCATGTCCCCTTGCTTCTCCACTGGCTTGTAGGTCATTCTAATTCCTAGCTGTGTGGCTTCAGCAGGTCATTTATCCTTTCTGGATCTCAGTTCTTCATTCCTACTTCCTAAGGCCACTGTGAGTAGCTGAGACACCTTGTTTACTGTCCCTGACGCACATCCCATGCTGATTAAATATCAATGCCCTGCCCCTCCATTTAAAGCCACTCAGAGCCTGGCAGGACTGACCCTCAGCTTCATGCCGTCTGCACAGACAGCAGAGGATAACCAACATCCAGAGAGCTGTCCTTGGCATCTCAAGGCCTGAGTTTGAGTTTTGGCCTGATTCAGGTTGTCCATGTGGCCTCCAACAGTCCTGCTGGGAAAGAGACCCCTGCCGGAGGCACGGGTGAGCCCTGTGATGCCCAGCCCAGGTGCCCGGCCGGACTGAGGGGATGATGGCAGCCGACACTTGGGCACGGCGGGAATGCCAGCCCTTCACCCATGACCTGCTGCTCTGCATGGCCTCTGTTAGGGCTCTAGGGTCATTACCATGCGGACACAGGGCACGACTTGTCCCTCTTTCTGCAATTTGCTTCCTATTATTGTCTCATGATTCACTTTTTACTAAAACGCACAGGCTTGGAGTCTGCCACGGGCAACTGCCTGTGCTCTGCTGGCTGGCCTTGCTCCTCACAGCCACTTCCTCCTCCCTAGCATTTCTCTGTTGGCTGAGGGGGAATGGCTCTCCTACCTAGGCAGGGTACCGTAGGCCAGTCCCTCTGCATCCTCTGGAGTTCCTCCAAGGCCCCTTCGGGAATTGCTAGCAGGAGACTGTTAGATGCTACTCTGGGTTCTCGCTGCCAGCATAGCTCTGCTCCACAGAAATCCCTCAGCAGGTGACCACCGAGGGCTGAATGCCCACTCACATGTTAGTCTGTATGCATTTGCACACCCCAAGGGGCCACCTGGCCTGGAAAGTCCTTCTGACTCTGGGGGCCGTGTTCTGTGTTTAGCCTCCCAATACATGATGCACCACGGAGGTCCTGCCCCCCGGTGGGGATGGGAGGGACTCCCTGACAGCCTCCTGGCTCTTCTCCCTGACTGCCTTCAGGTCTGGTTTCATGGGTTGGTCGACTGTCTGAGATTTCTCCCTCTGTCTGGGGTTAGCAAGATGCGTAAAAAGCAATCCTTCCTGCCTCTTCTTACCCCCACCCCCACCAGAGTAGTATCAGTCAGCCACACCTGTGAATTCTTTATTCGGATTGCTTTCCCCATCAACATCCCCAAGGGAAGGCCTGAATCACTCATGTATCCCTGGGCAGACTCTGCCTTTCAGAATTACTCACTTCGTGTGGGTCTGCACAAACAGAGGTAATGGGTGAGAAGAGGACTGCTCTTGGCCTCAGAGGGCAGGTCTGGGGAACTCCAGCAGGGCTGCAGATGCTGGGAGCAAAGGGGTCTCCTCTGGGACCTGACTGCCTGGGTGAGGTATAGATGGTTACTCAGTTACCTCTGGTCTGTGCGCACTGTCCTTCTTGCTGTCCAGACCGTCCCAGAATGTGTGAATGTCGGAGCCTGGTGATGCAGACTTGTGGTCACCGGCAAGAGGTTTGGGCATCCAGGGCCAAACTAGAGCGTTGTTCTGGGTTTGGCGGGGAGCTGGGAGCTGGAAAGCAAAGGGGCTGGCACTTTGTTAGGGATGACAGTGTTCACCTTTTGCCAGGAATTCTTTTGCTACCAGATAACAGCCAAGCTTAAATTTGGGTTCCAAATCTGAGCCCTTCTAATGGAGGTATGGGATACCTGGAACCCCCGCCCCTACCCAGGGTTAGCTCTGCATCCCCCACTGGGGCTGAACCCAGCTGGGCCACTCACCTCTGTCGCAGTCACATCCCACATCATCGTGGCCTGGGCGACACAGGTAAGTGCCTTGGGCAGCAGGATGTGCAGGTGAAAGGGTCAGGGATCTGGGATTGACTCGTGGAATGCTACTGTCCAGCACAGAGCCCTCTTGAGACCCTGTCTGTGTGGTGAGGGGTGGATGAGAGGTACCCTCTGGAACATTCTAGCTTTCTATCTCTGCCTCTTTGGCCACCCAGGGCAGCAGCCTCACCATGGTTCGGGTGCTGGCATTTGGGGAGGAGCTTCTGTAGGTCCTGTAGGGTGTTTGGACACAGGGCCTTGCCGAGGAGCAGGCTGAGTAGGTGGCTCCTGGTCGGGCCTGCTCTGTCCATTACTGGCCGGAAACCCCACCCTCACCCCTCCACCCCCACACCCATTAGAGAGCCTGTAGTTGGCTTTCAGAGGATTTCACCCCCAGGGAAGGAAGTAATACTTATGCTGCTGTCACTGACACTAGGATTATTTAAGAGGAGGGGACCCCAGGACACAGAGCATTTATGGGAGCGAGAGGGAGCTTGAGGAGCTTGAGAGGGGAGGATGGCTAAAAGACATACTCCTTTATCCTAATGTTTATCTTTGTAGGCAGACCTTCACTGACAGTAAGTTCTTGCACAAACCCAATTTTACTAGAGTTCACAGTAACTCTGGGTGGGAGGGTGGGGTTTGGTGCAAAGCTCCTCTCGCATGGCACAGGTGGGAACCCGAGGCTCCCAGTGACTTGCCCGAAGCTGCAGAGCCAAGATTCAGCAGAGGCGGGCCTTGTGGCTGTGAGTAAGGCACAGCTGGCCTCTGAGGCCCCAAGAGGGCTTGGGGTAATTTAGGGGAAGTCATGCAGGGTTCTGCAGCCACTGGGACACTTCAAGGTCAGCCCTGCCAGGGGTTCAGGGCTTGGGGGGCAGGGGGAGCTGGGGCTTTTGGTCTGAGAGAGGAAGCCTTGAGAGCCGCTGGCTGGGCCTAGTTGTGGGGTTTTAGAGATAAAAAAGGCTGAAAAGTGGACAGAGTCAACCCCATCTCCTCAGTTTATAGCAGAAATGACTGAGGCTCAGATGGACCAGGACCCTGAACAACGCTTCCAGCAAATTGGGAACAGGATGGACGCTGATCCTGGTCTCCTGACTGTTCTTTCCCTGTGGCCCTGGGCTTGTCTCTCTAATAGGTTCCGCCGCAATACTGGCAACTGGTTTTCTAATTTCCCCCACCTACGTGTATGTGGAAGCTTTCTCTTTTACTGTCTCCCTTGGACTTTTGAGTTTACATTCCTCTTTCTCTATCCTCTGACCTCCCACTTTACTGACTTCTCCAACAGCCATTTGCCCATCCAACCATCCATGCACTCATTCACTGAACAAGTATTTATGGGCATCTCCATGTGGCAGACTCTGTTCTGGGCCAAACAGACCTGGTGCCAGCATACTCTAGAAAAGGGGCAGAGACTTCAGATGGATAATCCCACCAACATGGAGTGAGGCCTGTGACTCATGCCAAGGAAAAGCACAGGGTACCAGGAGAGTGTTCCCCTAAGTCCTGGTCTGGGCTGGCGAATCAGGGAACCTTCCTGCAGAAAGTGACATTACTCTATGCCCCCCTTGACCCTGCCAGATCCTCAAGGTCAGGAACCTCAACATCCATCCCTCTGACGGCTTCTCAGCAAAGAGCACAGCAGCATCTCCGTGGCGCTCTGGGAAGCCCTGGGGACCGTGTCGGGGGTGGAACGAGTGAGGTCTCCCTGCTGACGACTTGGGGCAAGTTCTCTAACTTGACAGTTAAATGGCTCCTTCTGGCCTTTGATTGGCCCTCTGAGAATCAATGTCTCAGGACAGCTGTTCTGGCTGTTCCTTTTTCACCTTGTGATGCAAATGAATGACAGAAAGACTGTCTGGTATGAAGGGGTCATTTTTGTTGGAAGAGCCCTGGTTCTGGAGTCAGAAGACTCAGCCTCCGGTGCTGTTTCTACCCAAGTAGCTATGTGTACTTGGGCAAGCCGCCCTCCCGGGACCTTCTTGCCCTTGTCTGTGGCATGGGTCTGCCTGTTTCCTAGACCACGGAGAGGGCAGGTGCCAGTGCTTGTCACAGCTGAGTATTGAGACCTCTCCAGAGGCTTTTCTGCCAGGAGAAAAATGCTGGGTGGACTGAGTAGTAGGCTGAGGGTCTGGCAGGATCACGGGTGGGATGGAGCCCCCCAGCCAGGGCCATTAGCCATGCGAAGCCTGAGGCTCCTGTGCTGTGGGCTTCAGTTGGAATAAACAAGCAGCACTTGGGTGGAGGGGTTAGAGTAGGCGAGGGAGGGCCCAGCTGGTTCCTGGATGCAGGCATGGCTATTGCATGAGAAGACCCAGGGGGACTCATTACTGGCTCTGCCCCCACCGCTCCCCGCTCCCGATCGGGAAGCGCTGTACTTCCTGCAGGGCCATCAGATATTCAGAGCAGAAGACGTGGAGCTGCCAGGCCAGGGAAAGCAGCCCCTCCTGGCCTCCAGGTTATGCACAGGCTGGTGCAGGGGGCCCTGGAGCCTGTACACCCTCTTTTAATCCCCTTCCTCTTCCTGGACCCCCCTCCACCTGCTTCTGGCTTAACAGTTTTTCTTCTTTTTCCTTCTGTCCTGCCCTCTGTCAGGGCTCATTCTTCCCCCCTTAGCAGTCCTCTCTTTCCCTTTATTCATTTAGTGACTTAACTGACCTCCTCCTCATTACTGGGCCCGGGGTCTGGGCAGATGCCCAGGATGTTTGGTGGAATGGTTTGCAAGAGCTGGTTTTCCTCAAGTGAAAATACCACTGGAGTTCAATATATAAAGCAGACCAGGGAGAGCTGTGCCATCCTGGCCTTGCCCTCCTGGGCCCATGGGTAGGCGTGGGGGTGTCCTCAGACCCAGAGTGGAGAGGCGTTTGCCCAAGGTCACCCAGCAGTTTGGTAGCAGAGCTGAGACTGGAAGTGGGTTGCAAGGTTTCCTCTTCCCTGATGACCTGTGTCTACTCCTGTGTAACTCTAAGTTCTCATCAAGCTCCCCTTCGTCTCTGCCCACAGGTCTGAGCCTTTCTTTCTGCACACCGGGCTTGTGCTGGGACATCTCAGTAGCCTTCTGAATACGGGCTGAGGCCAGGGATTGACAGAGGACGCAGGTGGCATCCAGGTGAAGTGGATATGGAGGATAGCGCAGCCGTGACAAAGAAGCCCCCGGAGGAGACATTGATAGCCACTGGGTCTTGGAGGGGGGAGTAAGAAGAGAAGCAGAAAGTACAAGTAGGAAGAACCCCTTCTCCTTGTGCAGGAGGGCTATCATAAATAGATGTCAGGTATCCATCTCAAAGAATATCTCAGGCCCTGGCACACTGTTTAATCCATTCTACAGCTAGTGGGGGAGTTTTACTGTCCTTGTTTCCCCAGAACGAAACTGAGGCTTTGTGAAGTTCATTGACATGCTCAAGGTCATACAGCCAGTGGTAGTTCTGGGATCTGAAACCAGTCTGGCTCCAGAACCAGGCCCAAGCACTCCCTTAGAAGGGGTTCGGTGGCTCTGGGATGTGTGGGGGCGCCTGGAGCTCTTGCAGTACCAGCAGTGGACATGGCCCTTTGTCTTCCCTGCCCATATTCCCTACCCTAGACACCTCGTGATCATAATGACTCTGGCCTGTCCAGGGGATGAGAGGGGATCTTAGCAAGGAGGGCCTGAAATGCAGCACCCAGCTATCCTCTCATCTGGATGCCTCTAGTCATCTGCAGCCCCCAGACGAGGAATCATTTCTTGCAAGTTTCTGTAAAAGGCTGTTTGTTTGATCTTGGAAGCCACATCTGTACAGGCAGGGCCTACAAGATTCAAGACTCGCTGGTATACATTGTCAAGACATTTGGCCTGATGGAATAGTCGCAAGGATATTTCAAGGAGGCTGTGAGTGCCTCTGACATGTGGAGAATCTCCAAGCATTTATATGCATGCTCTTGGGGCCTCTCCCTGGAATTGGGAGCTGCTACCTCCCTGTCTCCTGATGGAATTGCTCTGTACATTTGGCTTTTCAAATCCTGGATATTCCTAGAGTCTAGAAGTACATTTTGGTGTGAGCCCCCTTGTAAGAAAATGAGAGCTATTTCCACCTCTTACCTCTGGCGTCAGAGGAAAAAAGATCCCCTCTCCTCTGGCAGGCCTGGGACCAGTAGGCATTGGGGACTACCTGCTTTTCCTGCTCACGGGCCCTCCCGAGAGGAGTAGTGAGTATTTCCCTCCTGACTGGCTTCTTTAAGTCCAGGAACTTGGAAAGTGGGAGAGAGAATTTCCTCATTTCATAAAAATTTAAACTAATGTACAGAGGCAGCCGGGTCCTACCTAGCTATTTCCTCTCTCCTGCCCAGAGATAATTATCTCTCTTTCTGGTGAGAGATAAGGTACTGGAAGAAAACAGACAGCTGATGGCGGGGGGATGGTGCGTTTGATGGGAGGAGTGTTATCTTGTGGAGAACTCATGGGGAAACTAGCATTGTGCCAGATACTTCATATAATGTCATTTCGTGCAATTTGTACAACGATCCGGTGAGCCAAAGGATTCCTTTCTCAGTTTCACAGGAGGGGAAACTGATGTTCAGAGAGGTGAAGTGACTTACTTCAAGTCACACAGCCGGTGGCCCAAACCTCAGTCCGTGTGCCGCGAAGGCCTGGGTTGTGGGTTACGTGGCTTCCCGCAGGAGCGGCAGTTGCTGACAGCCTCAGGGTGACGGGGCCAGGTCCTGGCCTGCTAGCCTGGGGACTCAGACCCTCCTCACTTGGGTCTGGGCGAGACCTATTCAGGGGCAGGTGGGTGGAGCTTGCTGATGCAGAAGCTGGAAGATGGCATCCACCCCATAAGAACCTAGTCCCTTTCTCTGAGCTTTAGGGGAAGAAGGCCTTGGACTCGAACCTGGCCAGTCTTGTTCTTGGATGTCCCCTGATTCATCCCATGCCAGGTTCAGGGAGCTCATGTGGTCTACCCCTGGCGTCCTCATTTGTAAAACAGGGCTTGCAGCAGCGTCTTTCTCTTAGGAGCAGCGTGGGGGGCCGTGAGACAATGATGTCTGTCGTGTCAGCCCAGTGCACGGGTCCTCTCTGTAAATCCTCTCTGGAACCACACTCCTCTAGATTCTGCGGGCTCACTTTGACGTATTGTCTGCCCACCACAGCTCTGTGCAAAGAAGGGGTCTGTCTGTCACTGTCACTGCTGGTGGAGGGGCAGGGTCTCCTTTGGCCACCATAGGGCGCTGCCTGTGCCCGCTCCTCAGATGTGTGTGTGTCAGCAAGGTCCCTCCCACCTTGGAGGGCCAGCTGCCCCGGGGAGCTCCCCGGCGGGTAAAGGCTGTGTGCTTCCCCTGGGAAGGCTGAAAAGAGGATGCCTTTCTCCTGAAGCCCAGCAGGAGGGGCTGTCACCAGGAATGTGACCAGGTTACAGAGGGGTCACAAAACCCAGTGCATGCCCATGGGTCTCAGAACTGCCTGGGGAATCATGTCCTGGGCTTCCCACAACTTGGAAAAGACATATGTGAGCCTTGAGGGAATTCTGAGTCATCTCAGCAGCGTGGACAGGGAGTCTGCTCTGACCAGGGCATGGCAGCGGCAGGCTGACCTCATGAAGGAAGCTTCTGCTCAAAGAAGGCATTCGGGCCGGCGGGTGTCCTGTATTGGGAAGGTCCCAGGGCAAGAGGGGGGACACAGTCACAGTGAGGCAGGGAAGAAACCCCAGGCCCTCAAGAGCTGCTCTGCCGTTGATTTCTCCCCACAGCCTGGGAGGTGTAGGTGTAGCTACTTCTGTGTTATCGGGAAGAGAAGTGAGGCCCAGAGAGGTATGTTCACACCTAAAGGCACACCAGTAGTGGAGAGACCTCAGGGAAACCAGACCTGTCTGGTTCCAAGGCCTGTCTCATGGCCTCTCTCCTTGGAGTTCGGGGTGCTGGTGCTGGACATGCCTGCTCACTACATCACCAGGGAGTGTCGGCTCTCAGGAATAAGCCGGGAGAAGCCGAGCGATAGCTGAACAAGCTGTGGGTGGATGGGAGCCACCAGCGCCTGGAGCTCATAGGGAGAAGGCCGTGACAGGGGCTCATGGGGCTGAATTCTCAGAGGTCTCTTTTGGCCTTAATAGTTGAGGAGTCTCTGCGGTAGAATTTGGGGCTGTATTTCAGACCACAGGTCATCTGTGCTCACCTCCACCTGTCCTGCCTGAAGGGCTCTGCCCGGCTTCCCCATCCTCTCCAACCCCTAGACCTGGAACCCAGACAGATAAGCACCTCCTGTGTTTTCAAGCCTGGCTGTACTGGACAGGTTAAAATGTTTTATCTAATTCGGCAAACATGCATGTGGCCAAGACAGAGTGTCTCAGTTCAGGGTTGGTGTGGGACAAATAATCAGGCCCATCACAGTGGGACATGTCTGTGAATGGAGACGTGAGGGGGCATTGAACCCAGCCTGAGGAATCAGAGAGAACTTCCCTGGGGAAGAGATGTTTAAAGAGGTTTGAAGAAGAAACAGCTGGGATGAGGACCCCCAGGCCCCTGTGCCCAGCAGGAGGACCAGGACACCGAGGGTACCCCCTTCTCCATACAACCAGACCTTTGGTTAATCACTGAGCTGCCAGCATTGCTGATGGCGAGGATGCCAACTGGGGGGATTTCTATGGCATGACGACTGTTGATGGGTTTGAATCAGAAACGTCTCATTAAAGCTGGGCAGTACAGAGCTTCAACCCTTCTGGAATTGGAATCTGGAGGGTAGGGGGAGTCAGGGAATCTGTGTTTTAAACCAGCAGCTTGTCTGCAGAGCCCAGTTTGAGAACATTGCTTTAAGAGGGGGACATGTTCTCCTTGAACCCAGCCCATGCCTGATACAATGGAGGCACTCAATAAATAAGAAGCAAAAGCAATGGAGAAAATAAAATAAAATAAAATACAACGAAAGAAAGTAAAAGAAAAGAGATGTATACTTTGTACTTCTCTGTATGAGCATATCTCTCTGGGAAGACAAACCATCCACATGGAAAAGACTCATGCTCTGCACAGCCTGAGAGCCACAGCGGATCTGCCCTGATTAGGCACTATGAAACGTTCGCTGTCCAGATCAGACAGGCAGGGCTGAGGGAGATCCTCGGAGGAGGAGTGGGACGCCGTGAGGCAGGGGACAGGACAAGTTCTCCACCACTCTCTCAAATCCAGTTCAGCCGGTACTTTCGGAGTGCCTCCTGGGTGCTGGCCCCAGGCTAGCTGCTGAGGGCATGAGAGAGAGAGACGGTCTGCACCATCTAAAAAGTAACTGTTTAGAAAGAGAGACAGACTTGTCAATACAGAACTACACCTGGGTGTGATACATACAGAGAGAGCGTAGCATAGCGATTAAAATCTGGGCTCTGGAATTGGGCAAACCCAGATCTCAGTGGCATCATGGCCCAGCTGGGGACCCTGGGGCGAGTTCCTAACATCGCCCAGTGTTGGGCCCTTGTCTGCAAAACGGGATCATTTTAGCACATAATGCAGACTGTCTACAGAGCGATGAGGGTGATGCATGGAAGGAGTTTGGCCCTGGAATCACTCAGATGTTAGCTCTGTTGATTACAGGGGACGGAAGAGAAAGTGATTAACTCTGTCAAGGGAGGGGTCAGAGGTAGTCAAGCCAGGACTGAGTTTTGAAGGGTGAAAATGAGTTCATTAGGCAGGTGAGGATGGAGGGGCTTTGGAGGCGGTGGGAACACGATGCACAAAGACTGTCTGAAACACGTAACGGTGTATTGTCTTCAAGGACATGGTCAGAGAGCCTTAACCACCGGGGAGTGGCTAGAGGTGAGAAGGATGGGAAAGGAGTGGGGATGAAGCTGTGGTCCTGCTGGCGAGGGTCCTGAATGCCGTATCACCGATGGGGCTTTCTGGATGCAGTCATGCTGCTGCTTTCTGATGCTGCCCTCATAGCAGATATTGCTAATCAATCACAGGAGCCAGGAGGTGAAGTTGGCATCATTATTGACTTTCCAGGCAGCTGCTACCGACTGATGGTCGTTGACCTGTCAGCTGAAGTCTGTTTGTCATCCCTGAGAGAGGACTAGATACTGGCTCCCCCAGAACCCACTCACACATCCCTGTCCCAGCTGGGAGTCTTATCGGGCCTTTCCTGTCTTTGCCACATTGTGGTGTGGGCTGGCAAGCCATAGCCTTTCCTTCTGTGAGGCCCGCCTTTGCTGGGCCCGTGTCCTACCCACAGTCTAGGAGGCGGCTGGAGCAGCCCGCTGCAGGGGGTTTAGCTGGCCTGGGGCTTTTCCACCCGGCCCTCCCTGCAGAGCACAGCGGTACGGCCCACCCTGACCAGGCTTCACGGCGATGTGGCTCTCTCTCCACCTGCAGCAGCTGTAGCCCAGGGTCACCACACTGGGCTCAGGGACAACTTTCAAAGCTCGCCCAAGTTGTTTCTAGTTTGGGAAGAACCTCAAGGGGCACGTGTAAGTGAGGGATGTGGTCAGGGTGGGGCTTGCTTGGAGACGGGCCCCTGCCGTGGGGGCCGGGAATAACCCAGCGGACACCACCTCGTACAGTCATGTTCCATTTTAGCAAACCTTATATGTGGAGAGGAAAGAATGAAGGGCAGACGGTTTTCAGACAGCCTGGATTCAAATCCTGGCTCTGCTTCCTACTGGCTCTACCACTCGTCTTCTCTGTGCTTCAGTTTTGTCATCCATGAAATGAGGATAATAGTAGCAATTACTCATGGGTTTGTTGCAAGGATTAACTGAATGAGTCTAAGGGAAGTACGGGTGCTTTGTAACCACAGTACAAAGATTAATTATTAGAAGGAAGGAAGGACAGAAAGTGTACACAAAGGGATTGTGAAAAGGAGACGTGCATCTGAACCCACCTTTGCAGTAGGTAAAGCTTGCTGCAAGCTCAGTGCTTCCCCTCAGCTCAGGGGCCCCGTGGCCTGTCCCGCCTCGCCATGTCACCCCCAGGACAAGCCTTGCTTCTCCTCGCTGACTCTGGCTTCCCCACTCCCCAAAGGCATGGGACTCCTGTGAATTCCCTCTAGCCTAGGGAGATAGGAAATTAATCTCCCTTTGATCTGATGCTTCATGTACCAGATCCACTCGGCAATTAGATAAGGAAATTAACCTGCCACGAATTTTCTGTTGGCCAGTTCTGGGTTTCAGCATTTTCAACCCTGCTTTTCCAACTGTCTTTAGCTGAGGGAAACAAAGACCTAATCTCTTCTCCAGCCTTGTTTATTCTGTGTCTTCAAAAAATGAATCACACTGGTATTTTGCTTTACTGGTTTGGGAAGGAGGGAGGAATGAGGTCCTCTCATCTCTCCCAGAGGGCATGGGCTCCAGCCCTGTCACTCCAGCCTCTCCCCAGCTTTCTGGGTGTGAGGGGATAAGGGGCCCATTATTTGTTTGCTCACTCAGAGTCTAAGCATATTAGTCGGTGACAAGGTGACTGACAGCTGGGCTGTGGAGGACTATGACCCTAGGATTCTCTGAGCATCTGCTGTGGCTGGGTACGGGGTAGGCTCTCATATTAGCTCCGTTAGTTCTCCCGAAACAGCAGGCAGGGGCCATATGATGCTCCCCATTTTACAGGTGGGAAAACTCAGGCTGAGGAAGGTTAAGTCACTTAATCAAGTCACAGTAAGGCAGCAGTGAAGCTGGGATTCCAGCTCAGCTCTGGCTTACTCCAAAGCCAGTTCTCTTTCTGTCCTGCCTGCAGCCTCCTGCGGAGAGATGAACGGAGCTGGACCCCAGCCCTGGTGAATGGGCCGGGGGCTGCCAGCCCGGCAGCTCCGTCCCTCCCTCGGCTGCGGGCGGACAAGGAGGACGTGGGGACAGTCAAGTCACAGGCATAGGCAGTGACAGAGGGCTTCTGAGCCGCAGGGGCTGGACTTTGCTGGAGGGGCTTTCCACTGCCCCAGGCACCCAGGCAGATGGGACGCTGGACAGGCAGATTAAGCCCCACCTGTGGGTGCGGGGTGGACGTGCAGCGGGCCGGGGGTGTGCTGGGGCCCGTGGGGCGGCAGAGGCCAGGGCCATGCGGCTGCCGGGAGTCTCAGGCTGGCTGCGCCAGGAACGGGGCAGGACGTGGTTTGTGGGGAGTGAGACCAGGCTGAGGCCATGCGATGTGGCTCTGCTGGAGGCTTCTGCTCTGGAAACCTGATTCATGAGGACAAATACCAGGCTCCCCTTCTCCATGGGGCAGTCAGTGCAATGACAGGCCCTGGCCACCAGGCACGAGAGGGTGTGCTCCAACGCAGTGGCTGAACCGGCCTCAGGAACCCAAGGCTGCCCCAGGGGTCAGTGGTCTCACCCTTGGCTGGTTGGGTGGGGGTGTTTGGAAGGGCGAGTCGATACAGGCCGGAGCTAGGCTGAGCAGCAGGAGGAAACAGAGGCTGTGCGCTCTGCCTGTGGGGCTGGGGCTGCTCCCCTGGAGGCCCAGCTTGGTTCTGACTCACCCCGTGAACTTGGTCAAGACCTTTTCTTTCTCTTGGCCTCACTTTCTTTATCTCTAAGATGAGGTTTCCACCAGCTCTGAGATGACTCTCCCCTGCCCCCACCCAATCAAAGAAGCATGCAAACCACAAGGGAACAAAATAACAACACAGAAAACCACAGCCAACAAGGGGTAACTGCTGGAGAGGTGCTAGGCCTTGCTCTGAGCCCTTTGCAGGATTTCTATAATCCTTCCAACAGCCCTGGTGTGTGCATTTCACAGATTCAGAAACAGATGGAAATATTCATGGGAGCCACAGATGGGGCCCCCTGGCCCACACACTGCAGACAAGGGGAAATCTGGAGTGAACCAAGGTGCTGCCAGGCCCCACCTGCCCCAATGACCCCCGACCTGCCTCACCCTGGTGCCGTTGCCACCTGTTTCCCATGCTGCCTCTTCAGCCGCTGGAGTCATGACACATGGATAAGAAATTTCTTTCCCTGATTATTCTGGGGAAAAGGAACACTGGATCCTGCTGCACAGATATTCTGCTCTTTTCTGAGTTGTCTCTCACCTTCCTGCCAGGGCTCCCTGACTCCCCACTCCTCCTATCAGCTCCCAGAATGTCACAACCAAGGGGCACCTTATAGACCAAATGGAGTAAACCTGTGGCAAGCTCCAGGGAGCGTCCTCAGCAGGCCAGGAGGGCTGCATGGGCCCAGCTCTGAGGGCTGCCTGCTGCATCTGCCAGGTCCGTGGTCATCTGTATGTTCTGCATGCAGTTTTTGTGAAGAAAGTGTTGTCTTGCACAAAACAAATTTGAATATCTCTGAAGGAGTCCAACCCTCCCATTTAATGGGTGGTGAAACTGAGGCCCAGAGAAGGGAAATGACCTGACCCACAGGCCTTTGATGGTAGAGTTGGGACTACAGGTGTCCTGACTCACAGCTTTGTGCTGTGCACCTTCCAGAGCTCTGGTCAGGCATGGCCAGGCTTGGGGTCGGACCAGGAGTTGCCTGTCTTTAGCAAGGATGAAGATCCTTGGCTGTCAGAAACTCCAAGCAAGACCTTTTGGATTCCACTAAGCAGGGCATGGCTACTAAAGTAGGGTGAAGCCCAGCTTGCATTTTTCCCAGCTTTACTGAGATATAATTGACATATAATATTGTGTAAACTTAGGGTGTACAGTGTGATGACTTGATCCACATATATATTGTGAAATGTTTGCCACAGTCAGGTCAGTTAACACCTCCTTCACCTCACATAGTTACCATTTTGTTGTTGTTATGGTGAAAACATGTAAGATCCACTCTCTTGACAACTTTCAAATACACAACACAGTATTGTTAACTATCGTCACCATGCTGTACATTACATCCCTGGAACGTATTCATTTTGTAACTGAAAGTTTGCACTCTTTGACCCTTTCTCCCTGTGTACCCCGCCCTGCAGTCTCTGGCAACCATCTGTATTCTCAGTTTCTGTGTTTGATGTTTTTGGATTCCACACATATGTGAGATCATACAGTATTTGTCTTTTCTGTCTGACTTACTGCATTTAGCGTAATGCCCTCAAGGTCCACCCATGTTGTTGCAAATGACAGGATTTCTTTCTTGGTTATGGCTGAATAATATTCCATTATATATATAAACCACATTTTTCCTTAGCCATTCCTCTGTGAATGGATACCAATTTGCATTTTCCTCTTGGGGAAAGTGGGGCAGTTCTGGCTAGAAACAGCAGATCTTCTAGATGAGACAGTGCCAGCAAAGCATTTAACAAAGGTGTCTGCCTACAACTGGTGTCCAAAACTGCTAACCAAGGCTGAACAACTGTTGTGTCACCTTCCACTGACTCATGGGGAAGAACCCGAGAGGCAAGACCTGGCTCAAGAACAGGAGGGAAGGCCAGTGTCTCCTTCCAGGGCCAGGAAGCAGGGTATGTGTTCTTCCTTCCCCTTTGCACCTCTCACAACCCTGGCTGAATATTGTGGGGTGCACTGGTTTGGAGGTACAAAGACCCCTGATTCCAGACCAGTGACCCTGGGTCCCCAGTGTCACCAGCTCCTCCTTCTGGACCTTGATTTCCTCTGTGAAAGGAAGGGGTTGGACCTCATGGTGGTCCTCAACTTTGCCTGCTCAGAAATCACCTGGGCAGCTTTCAAAGAATTATGAGGCCCAGACCTCACCTTGGGTCAGCTAAACTTCTGTGGGTGTCATTTGAGCATCTGTGTTTTTTATGCTGATGCCTAGGAAAGGGTGAGAACCACGGGACTAGGTGGTTCTTGGGCCCCTGGGGGTTGAAACACAGGATATGGGTTCTCTACCGCTGCGAGCAGAGCTCTGCATCTCTTAGCATGCTGTAGGTGAGTGACAGCATTGACTGTGTATCACCCTCAGCCAGAGGCTGTCTCACCGCACGGCCAGACATCTTTCTCCTGCCATGTAACAGGTGCCGGGCCGCTGGCCTCTGGATGTTTGCGGGAGGGGACCACTGGGGACTGGTCTCCAGGGCTGAGACCCCAGAAACCTCATTGTTCTTCCTGCAGGGCCGTCTGGGCAGCACTGACTGGAGCCTGGCCCCCAGGGAGCTCCTGCTCTGAGGCAAACTCTTCCAGCAGAAGTCAGACCGTCCACAGACCTGGGACTCCCATGCCTCGGACAGAGATCCCGGCGAGCAGCTGGGGTTGGAGATGCAGTGGGAGCTCCCCAAGGACCGGCATCCAAGTCAGACTCCCCGTACCCGGTTCAGTTTTGCTGCCTCTGATCTCGGCGATCTCCTCTGTAAAACGAGCCTTGTGAGCCACAGCCAACGTCATGTTAGGCGGCTGCTGGGGGGATCCTGATAAAGAGACCTTCGGAGGGAGGGTCAGTCAGCACCAGGAATTAAAGTTGCAAGGAGGTTGACAAGAGAGGAATAAAAGTTTATGGAGCAAAGGTCCAATGATGGGGCTGCGAAAGGTGAACTCAGGGAGTCTTTATACCGGAGAACAGCGTTTCCGCACAGGCCCACCCACTTCAAATGTATGTAGGGGTTCAGATTGTACATAGGTGACTATCTAAGTGAACCTTTCAATAAAAAGAATTTGGCAAGAACACCTGTTCATAAAATATGGATAAATGGAATTTGTGCGGCCGAGGTGGGGGATGGGCTCCTGGAGTGGACCAGGCCCCCCTCTCCTCCCCACGGCCCTGCTCGGTGGCCTTGGCTGGGAACAAGTGAAAACCAATGACCTAGAGCAGGAAGATCAGCTTTTTCCTTCTCCTTCCAAAATGCAGCTCAGAGGAAGTTAGCATAAAATGCAGCAAGAGCGCTGAGGTTGGAGTCAGGGAGCATTTCCGGGCAGCTGGTTGCTAGGCCCTGTGTCTGGAGGACCTGGAGTATTGTTATCTTTGTCCTCATTAGACGACACAATGCCAGTAAAGCAGTTAGCCAGAGTGTCTGCATACAGCTGGTGCTTGGAATTGCTAACTGAGTCTGAAACGGCTACTTGCTTACTCAGAGTCAAGGGGTGAACCACAGCCTCTTGGGGGGCCTGCAGGCCTCCTGCTCGGGGAGGGGGAGGAAAGGTCCCTCCTGCAAGCAGGGACCCTTCCTGCTCTGCTTCTCAGCACCGTGGGCAAGGGAGCTCTTCTCTCAGGAAAGCTGCACTCAGACCACTTCTGGGGGATGGAGGCTTGGGGTGGGAAAGAAAAAACAAAGTGACTTCCCTCCCTCTTCCCTCTGTTGACCAGCTGCCAGAGCAGAGCAGGGACAGCCCAGTCAGGTGACAGTGGGCTGAGGAGGACACACAGAGGGGGAGGGAAAGAACGGAAGCCGGACTGCGGTGGAAACTGAGGGTGAGTGTTTGAGGGGGCAGACGGGGAAGAACCAGCCTCAGAGGGAGTGGAGTTTGAGGGTGCAGTTCCAGGCACGTCCACACCCAGAGCATGTTCCCACCACCATGGCCCACCACCTCTGCCACGCAGCCCCTGGCCATCCGCCATGTTCTCCCAGCTGCCCCCTTGCCAACCCTCCTAACCAGCTGCTTCTCCCTTCAGCTTATTCTCCACATTATCCTTAAGAAAAGAAGCACATTACCACATAATCCCCCACCTTCTCAGAGCCTGCAGTAACTCCCATATTTCTGTCTGGGTCTCCTGCTTCATCTTGCTCTTCTAGTTAAAAGCACTCCAAGGACCTGGTTCTGGGAACCCCCGCCAAACTATCTGCCATTCTCTCCCATCCCCAAATGGCATTTAGTCTAGGATTGCCAGATCAAATAGATGACACTCAGTTAAAATTTGAATTTCAAATTGACAACAAATAATTTTTTAGTATGAATACGTCCCAAAGAGAACATTCATTGTTTATCTGCAATTTAAATGTAACTGCACATCCTGTATTTTTATTCGTTACATCTGGCAACCCTAATCTAGTCCACCCACTCTAGACTTGTCCAGTGCTTACGGGCTATTGGAAGATGGCAGAAAGTTATTACAGGTACTTAATTTTAAATAAATTTAAGTATGTTTATTTTAAATACATGCATTTATTTTATTTTAAATAAATCCACCTGTTCTAAATAGGGTGTCCTAGAGGCCATGCCTCCCCATTGCTTTTCTTGCCTTTAGGGACCCGGAGGGTGGAGATTTTAGGAAAGTTGGAGAGGATGGCCTTTTAAGTCAGAAAATCTGGGTTCAAGTATAGGATCTGTCATTATCCCTGAATGGATCTGGGGAGTTTCTTTCACTGCTCTGGCCTCAATTTATCTGTATGTAGGAGGTAAGATTCTATTTTCCTTCCAGGTAACGGTGGGATTCCTGATGTGTGAGCACACCCCATGTGAAAGTACAGTTATTAAGGTCCTGTTGCCTTGGGGTGCAGAGTCACCTGGATTGGAGGGCTGGGAGGCGCGCCCCAATTCATGAGCTTTGCACAGGTCAGAACTTGGCCTGGTCTGTGGCTCAGCTGTGAGTGTCAAACCTCTTGACTTCCTATTTGGCAGGCCATGCAGTTCAAGGTTAAGGTCACCAGGGGTCAGGCTTGCACATGGCTCAGTGAGCTCTGCCTTTCATGGTGCTCCAGGGGCCTCCAGTCTGTGAGCCAGAGGGCCAGTGAGTGTGATGCCCGGCGCATGTTTTATGTGGCTCCTGGAGCTGTGGGTCTGTGACCCATAGATCTTGAAGGTGAACTGTTAATTCTTGTATTTACATTCTGCTTGGGACCTCCTGGAAGGCTCCTCTTTGACCCTCACCAGGAGACCCCCACAGAGGAAGCTGGATTAGGTAGGCTGGGGTTTGGAGAGAATTCTGGGCAGGGCGTTTGAAGAGAGGTTGGATCCCCATTTTGAAGCTTCTTATTAATGTTGTTGCGGCTTATAATGGCTCCTAAGGTTCAGTTTCTTCTTCAGTGGAACGGGGTAATAATAATGCTTCCCTGGTCAAGGAGTATATGGAGATCTGAAGAGCTGACATGTAGCTTTTGGACAGGGCTGTTGTCTCTAGGCCAGCCCAGCCCCTCTATAGAATGGCAAATGCTGAAGGTGGAGAAATGACAGAAACACAGGAGAAGATCCCAGCACAAGGGCTCATGAGGCAGCACGGGGTCCCGTGCTGTGTCCTGGGAGGGAGCAGAAAGAGGAGTTCACTGGCATCTGGCATGATCCCTCATAGACAGGGGAACAAGCTCAGGGTCGCTGGCAGGTGACTGAGCTGGCGTTGGGGCCCTTGGAAATGGGCTGTAGACCAAGTGCACAGTGTGGGTGTGCCAGATGAACTAGGTCAGGCCGTACGGCTGCGGGCTCCCTGGCATTTCAGGTTCAGTTCAGGATATTTCCTGGGCCCCTGCTCTGACCTTGGGAACTCATCCTTTAGAAGCGGACACAGATGCTTCCAGTGCAGTGCGGTGAGCTGCAAGGTCACTCCGATCTTTGGTCCAGGCACCAGACCCAGCACTCAGAAGAGGCTGCCCCCGCTCCCGGATGCCCAGCTTCCTCCTGCGGGCTCGCACAACCACCTCTGCACTGTGCAGGAAGAGAGATGGATGGCCTGAGGCTCCCACAAGAGTGGTGTCTTTAAGCTGGGCCCACGCTTGCCCATCGCCCTGCCTGCCTCCTGGCCCCAGCCCTGCGGCCTCCCAGCAGGTAGACAGGGTGTACTGGGCTCTGTTCTCGGGGTTCTGGCTGTGCTGTCGCTGGGTGGCTCTGGGAGTTCTGAGGGCTCTCTGCTGTGCCCTCTCTCAGGGTGGGTCCTGATGGCCCTGATGGATTGGCCTCTCACCCCCTCTGGGTTGCTGCGGTTTCCTCATCAGCAGAAATGACTCCTCACCCACAATTGCATCAGTCTTTCCACAGACGGGAGTGAATCACGTTGCAAGATGTGGTTAAGGACTGCGCCCTGTGCTCTGGTTAGGGGCTGGCTGGGCCAGGCTGGATGGGTGCTGGGGCTGACTGTGCTTTGATGTGAACTTGGGAGAGAGAAGCAAAAGCCAGGAAGGGAATGCCGGGGGTGGGGTAGGCGTGAGAGTGTGCAGAAGTCATGCACACAGGCAGGGGAGGGGACTGAAGCACGTGTCCAGCGACCTTGACCGTGACCACCCTGGGGCACCATGTGGCTTACTATGCCCAGCCTGACCACTACCACCGAGAGGAGAAGGAGTGAGGAGAAGAAGCTGATTCATCCTCTAATACACTGCAGGGAGATGGCTTGGCTTGGCTTCTTCCTCTTTCTCTGTTTTGAACTCCGTGGTCTACTTCCCCTTCAGCTGACAGGTAGTGGCCCTGGCGGGGAGCGTCCAACCTCAAGACCAGTTTCTTTTCTCTCTCTGCTCACAGGCCCAGCCTATAGCTGCCCTTAGGTGGGAACTGTCTTCAGGGAGAGGCGAAAAATCCAACTGGTTAGGGTTTTTATTACTCTCTGCAGAAGCAGAAAGAGGCAACCTTCTCCCCACCCAAGGCAGCAAGAACTATCCCGCCCATGTTTCAGGCAGATAGGATGAGACTTGCAGGAAACTTGGTGAGCACCTTGCTTCCCTCCTCTCTTTCCACACCCGGCAGCACAGCTTAGCTCATTGCATCAGAGCTGCAGAAGCCATCAGCGTCCGCCAGCTGGGCAAGGACAGGGGCAGGCCCCGGCGTCCTCTCTACAGGGGCAGGGGTGTGTGCCACCATTCAGAGGTGGCCCAGCCAGCGTTCCGGAGTAGGATGGGGGCTTCAGTCTCGGCAACTCAAGCAGAAGGGACATGGGCAGTGATATGATAAAGCCCAAAACACGGGGCCAAAAATAGATGAAATCGTGCCTCGAGAGTCCCCAGAACCACAAATATATCTGTGGAAGCCACTGAAGTTGTGGTCTGTTCGCTGCACAGCATAATCCACGTGTCCGAACTACACAAATGCCTGGCAAGGAGATTAACCTTGATCCTGGTTAAGAGGTTGCTCGGTCTCCCCTCTAGATTATGTGTTCATGAGTGCAGAGGGAAGAGGTTAAGAGGGTGCTCGGTCTCCCCTTTAGATTATATGTTCATGAGTGCAGAGGGAAGAGGTTAAGAGGGTGCTTGGTCTCCCCTCTAGATTATATGTTCATGAGTGCAGCAATCTGTCTGGTTTTTTTTCACCCACAGGGCCTAGGACAGTGCCTGGTACATAATCAGTGCTCATTAAGAATTTGTTTTCTCTCCTTCTACCTCTAGATTCCCTCCTTTCCAATTTATTCTTTTTGTGAACACCATTCACTTTTTCCTTCATGCCTTAATTTCATCCACAAATACTGCTATGTTCTGGGCCCTGCGGTTTGCATATGTTACCTCACTTTTACACTAACCAAGACAGAGAGGCACTTAGCCCATTTTACAGATGAGAAGTGTGAGCCCTAGAGTCTTTCCCTTTCCCCTCCATTTGTATCCTTCTTTCATTCTTTTCATCTGTCCTGGGTACCCTTGGGGGCCAGCAGACAGTGCTAGAGAGAGAGGTGGGATGCTTCTAAATATGAAAAGGCATGGTTCTGCCCTCAGGGACCCTTGGTCTGCTGGGGGTTGCTGCCACGTCAGTGGACAGAGGCCATCCTTGTGGTGCTTTACCAGAAATACACATAAGGGTGCAATGGCATGTGGAGGCCCTTGAGCTAGAACTTAGGAACTATCTCCAGGTGGACAAAGTTGGGAGTGGAGTGGCAAGTGGGATGGGATGGAGAGAACAACATGTGAAAAGGCAAAGGGGTGGCAGGAGGATTTGGGCTACTCGGGCAACTCAATATGACTAAAATATACAAAGAGTATGGAAAACTGCTGGGAGGTAATGCAGGAAGAGTAGACAGGGCTTCAGTTATGATATTTAAAGGCATTTAGAAGGCTACAGATAGCAAGAACATTTTATCTTGGAAGCCAACTGTGATTAACTGGCTGCTTGGAGAACTGTGTTAAGAAGGATTCTGAGGCTGCATCTGGTCTTTTAGGAAAGAAAGCTGTGATCAATTGATAATGCCTCCACGGTCCTCACTGCTGGGAGTGACAGGGGGCAGGTTATCCATTTTCCAGCTTTACTTAGGAGCTGTGGGACCAAGGGAGGATTTTGAGGAGGAAAGTGATGGGGCCTGGAGATGAGATTAGATAGACAGGTCATTCATAACTTGCCTGACATCACAGAGCAAATAAATAGAAGATGTGATTTGACTCAGATTTGCCTGAAAACAAAGCCTGTATTCTTCAGACTTCCCTGCCTTCTAAGAGAACAATTCCTTTCTTAGCCAGAGAAAGCATATTTCAGTGTGGAGGTTCCAATTTAGTTTTGTCAATGATCTTTCTTCTGACCGCGCCTCTTGCTTTCATCTCCTCCTTTCTCTTACGGACATTCCCTCCGTGGGGCACGCCCTCATCATCTCAGGCCCGGACCATCTCTGCGGCGCCCCCCTGCTGGAGCAGGACTCCCAGCCAGAGGGCTGTGGCTTGCCCGTATGCCAAGAGCCCTTCTCAGCTGTGAGGTCGAACCTCAATGAGTAACACATATTTATTGGTTTATTTTGTGCCCCTATGAAAGGGGTGTCTTCTGACAGAATGTTGAGCTGATGCGGGACCCTGCAGCAGAATAGCAAGGCAATACCAAAGAAGGATGGCAGGGGGCTCTCCTCACGGCGACTCAGACCTCAGGCTGAGAGAGCAGGCCACCATGGTGAACCCGGTCAGTCCCACACCAGAAGGAAAATAGAACCCTGGGGTGTCTCACACCTGCTCAGCCTGTACGTAATTTCCATTAGTTCCGTTCATGACTCATTGGCCAGAGCTAGTCGCATGGACTCATCAGCTAGCAGGAATCCATGGTGTACCTGGAAGGCAGGGAGCCACTGGATTAGGTGAGCTTCCCACAGTATGCCTTGGGCCGAGCATGAGGCCTCACAGGGAGGAGGTGATGAGCAAAGTTTTGACAAAATGGTTTCCCGCCTAACCAGTCTTTACAAAAAAGCTCTTGCTAAGTAAGGCACAGGTGCCCTCTGTGCTGCTCTGTCCAGTGGACGCTTTTCAGTCCTCAGCCCCCATGACCTGACATGTAAGGTCACCCTTCCATTCTTAATACACATCTCTGGGCTTCAGCATACAAGGGTCTGATTCTCTTCCTACTTCCTGGGTCAGAGCTTCCCTGCTCCTTTGCAATTTTCGCCTCCTCTACCTGGACTTACATTTTGGAGTTTCTCAAGGCATGGGCCTCCTTTCTCCTCACTAAATGCTTTTCTCTGCGGATCTCATCCACCCTCTTGGCTTGAACGATCCCCTCAACTTCTACTGGACTCATCTTTCTTTAGAGCTCTATGCTCCTGCAGCTTACTGTCTGCTTGTTATCTTCTCAAGAAAATTTCCATGTCATCTCAAATTTAATATGTTGAAAACCCATGCCGTGACCTTCCACCCTCCACCCCTGGGCCCTGAAGCTGGTCTTATGTCCTAGGTTCCTCATCTCACTAAATGGTGACACCATCCACCCCCTTGCACAAGTCAGAAACCCTAGAGTCAGCCTTGGCCCTTTCTTTTCTTTCCCACACCCTATCATATTAAATTCCTTACCGAGCCCTGTCCATTTTACTTATTGAGTATCACTCCACTCCATCCATGCCCCTCTGTCTCCAACTCCATCTGCATCTCCTCTCCCATCTCCATCACTGACTAGTCCATGTGGTCACTGTGTTCCATCCAACTGCTGTCCCACAATGGCCCCCATGCCCATTCTAGCTCCACTCATATGTTCTTCATGCTGCAACCAGAGGGACCCTTTAGAAATTCAGATTTGATCACACATCCTACCCCCGCGAAAAACACTTTGATAGCCTGCCGTTGTTCTTAGGAAGAAGACAGAACTCTTGTGCAAGACGTCCACGGTGTGCTTGGTCAGGTTTCTGCTTGCTTCTCCTCTTATTTTACTTTCATTACAGTGCCTAGTACAAAGTAGGCACTTGGCAAATATATTTTGAATGAATGAACATATGGTATAAGAAAAACTGGCAATTGGTTCTATGGCAATTAGATGATTTTTATTATTAAGAAACAGTAGAGATAGCCTGGGATGGCTTTCCTGGACACTGAGGCTGGTTCAGGGGCCCTTAGTAGGGTTGATGGATATGGGGTCACTGCTGAGTTCAGAGCACTGGTGCTGGAGCCTGGAGCTGGATGGGATACTCTTTCGCCCTCTGTCCAGTATTGGAACCCAGCACTGAGAACCAGGCTCTTCATATCTGTACTGTTTGCCTACTCACTGTTCCTGGCGCAGAGGAAATATCAGCATGGCAGCTGTTTGTTGCATTCTCAGGCTGCCAGGGGATGGGGAGCAGAGGGAGTGAGGAGAAAGGCTCCTAGCTGGGCAGACAGACAGACTCCTTTTGCAGTCATCTTCTCTCATCCTGTGAGCAACCAGGGCTCAGGCGGGGAGTCCCCTTGGGGTGGGCTCAGGGGGCAATTTCTGTATCTGGGGCTGGGGGTGAGTCAGCCATCTCCCTGTGGTCTGAGGCTGTCAGCAGGAACCGCGACAGTCATTTCTTTCTTTGTGGCTTTGAGGTCTGGGGCACAGGGCGTGGGCTCCTGAGACCCCTCCAGCTGCGGTGGGGAACTCAGGAGGGTGCTGGGGAGCCCCTGGTGGGTGGGTGGCAGCCTGGCCCACTCCCCACCAGCTGTAGGCCCCCAGGAAGGGTGAGGACTCCCGGTGTACAGAGGGTCTCATTTCATCTTAACTCCCAAGGAAGCAGCTGCTCCTATTTTCTCTACCTTACAGATGAGGAAACCAAGCTTGGCGAATTTAAGGGGCTGACCCAAGTTCCCATGACTGTGACATGGTGCAGCCAGGCTTGCCTGATCCTAAAGGCCGCCCTCTTTCCTCCATCCCACACCACCCCCTCTGGACATGGTAGCTCTTCCCGTTCTCTGAGGGGCCCAGAGGAAGGGGAAGTGGGGGTGGAGGGGGGGCCTGGCAGGGAAGGGATTTGCCCCAATGATTCAACTGAGGGCTTCTCCCAAGAGGGGAGCAGTAGTCAGAGTGGAGGGAATGAATGCGGGGAGCTGAGGCATCCAGAGAGACCACCCAGGATGGAAGCCGTTACCACTCCTGGCCTGAGGGGACAGGGGAACAGTGTTATGGGGACCTGGTGAGAACGGGACCCTGGAGGAGGCACTGTGGTCAGGAGTGCCCGTGACACCCCCACCTGTCTCCTCCTCCCTTCTCATTTCCTGCTGGGTCTCCTCATGGCTGAACCCAGCAGAAACCAGCTGGCAAGGGAGGTGGAGAAGATACAGTCCCAGAGGCCAGCCTCCTGGGGATAGGACCCATGCGGGTGAGCAAATGGAGACTAGCCACCACAGAGACCCTTCCCGGGGAGGGAGGTGCCCAGGGGCTTCCGTGGCCCGGATGGGACAGGGCCCAGGCGCCGGAGGAGGACTGAGTCCATGGGCACAGTGTCTCCTTTGGCTCCTGTCTCCCCAAGCAGGAGGGGACAGGCGGCTAGGCTGGCAGAGCTGCCCCACCACCTCCATCAGGCTCTTCCAGAGTCTGCTCCTTGACTGGTGCCTCCCTAAGGCAGGGGTAAAATACTGCATCACCCTGGGAGAGCCCCAGGGCTGGAACTGGGACCCCTTCATGGACGGCCCTCTCCCTGGGGGCCCGAGCCATCTTGAGCACAGCCTCTTCAGTGGGACACACCTCGGGGATCAGTGAGGGGCTTCCTCAGCCAGTGGAGCCAGAAGCGAAACCACCTGCTCAGCACCTAGGCGAGTGCGGGCTGGTGGTGTGTGTGTGAGGGGGTGGCGGGGAGGTGGCCCGAGGACAGGGAGAGAGAGGCCTCTGGGCCTGGGAAGAGCTGGCCTCCTCTGTCCCGGAGGCAATTAACCACCTCTCAGGAATCCCCACTGCTCTGTAGTGGGGGCATTAAATATTTATGAATTAGTGGAGTTCAGCATGTTTTCTGAGCAATAAGTTTTCATGATGTGTGTTGGGTGAGCAAGGTGGCTGCCCTGCGAGGGCCCACTGGTGCATGAATCCCACTGTTATCCCTCCCACCACGTTCTTATAAATAAATGTGCCTTTTTAATCAGGAGGTGGGGAGAGGCCTGCTCTGGGCAGTGAGGTACTGGGGTGGGGGTGGGGTGGGTGGTGAAAGAGGAGCAGGGCAGAGGGCCAGGGATACTCCTGTTTGGAGCTGGCAGAAAAGATTCCCAAAACCCTTCTTGGGGAGCCAGACTATCTGCATCCTGATCGCTGATCATCTTCTCCAGCTGACACTCTCAGAGGCACTGGGGCCTAAGGAGCCCGAGAAGGGTGGTAAGGCCCAGCATGGGGGCTTGGCCGTGGCTCATGGGACCTCAGTGACTCACCCTCCAGTCTCCAGACCCTGGCCCCGACCTGGCTGTTAGGAGTGTGGTGCCAGGCAGAGGCTCATTTCCAAGTGCCAGGCCTCTGCAGTGCTGGTGTGTGTGAGGCCCATGAGCTGGCTGATGGGGACGGACGGAGCCCTGCAGGGTTCCTCTCTCCCTCCCCATCACTGATCCATGAAGCAATATAAGGAGCAGGCTTGGCTTCATCGGTTTATTGTCACTCAGCTGTCAGGGAGTTACTTAGCCCCTCCGGAGCTCCATTTCCTCATCAGCAGAAAGGGGGTTAGAAATTCTGGCAAGACTGTGACATGTCAAATGCCACAGGGATCTCTGGACACTGCCCTTCCCCACAAGTTCCCTGAGGGCCCTTCATGGCACAGGACCAGAACGGCCAAAGCAACATGTTACAGAGTTAGAACCTCAGTGCCCAGACATAGTGCAGGGCTCTGGGAATCTCTGCACCTTAACCCCAACCAGGACGCAGGTCTGAGTCTTGCTCTGTCCTGTAAGGAGGGTGGGAACACTTGAAGGAGAGCCAGACAGAGGGCAAGAGAGGGCACTTGCACCCAGACCGAGGGTCTGGCCCAGTGGCCATGAGAGGATGAGGAGTAGCTCTACCCCATGGAACTCAGAGCAGCTCCTTCTGGCCTTAGCTCATTGGTCTTGTGAAGGAGTAAGGGGCGAGGTGGAGTGGGGGTGGGGTGGGAGCTGTGGGGAGGCTCCATGAGCTCTGCTCGGACCCCGGACCTCCACCTAACAACAAATCACGAGGCGGATGAAGTGGGATGAGGAGAGGCACTCCTCAGGAGGAACTTGCAAGTGCAAAGGTGGCTGGGGTGGGATGGGGGTGGAGGGTGGGAGGGGTGCATGGCCATGAGTGCCCCTTCAGTAGTGATGAAATCTGGTTAAGGGGGACACATGGGGATGCTCAGATGAATAACTTACAGAACAGCAGTGTGGAAATGGGGGATGGGGGAAGAAGAAAGGAGTTCTACTTCTGCAGTTGCCCCAGCCCTGCCTCAGCTGGAGCTGAGCTCTTCCCCCCCCCCAGCAGTTGCCCCAGCCCTGCCTCAGCTGGAGCTGAGCTCTTCCCCCCCAGCAGTTGCCCCAGCCCTGCCTCAGCTGGAGCTGAGCTCTTCCCCCCCCAGCAGTTGCCCCAGCCCTGCCACCTCAGCTGGAGCTGACTCTTCCCCCCAGCAGTTGCCCCAGCCCTGCCTCAGCTGGAGCTATCTTCCCCCCAGCAGTTGCCCCAGCCCTGCCTCAGCTGGGCTGGCTCTTCCCCAGCAGTTGCCCCAGCCCTGCCTCAGCTGGAAGCTGAGCTCTTCCCCCCCCGACGGTGCCCCAGCCCTGCCTCAGCTGGAGCTGAGCTCTTCCCCCAGCAGTTGCCCCAGCCCTGCCTCAGCTGGGCAGCTCTTCCCCAGCAGTTGCCCCAGCCTGCCTCAGCTGTCTTCCCCCAGCAGTTGCCCCAGCCCTGCCTCAGCTGGAGCTGAGCTCTTCCCCCAGCAGTTGCCCCAGCCCTGCCTCAGCTGGAGCTGAGCTCTTCCCCCAGCAGTTGCCCCAGCCCTGCCTCAGCTGGAGCTGAGTGTTCCCCCCCAGCAGTTGCCCCAGCCCTGCCTCAGCTGGAGCTGAGCTCTTCCCCCAGCAGTTGCCCCAGCCCTGCCTCAGCTGGAGCTGAGCCCTTCCCCCAGCAGTTGCCCCAGCCCTGCCTCAGCTGGAGCTGAGCCCTTCCCCCAGCAGTTGCCCTGACCCTGCCTCAGCTGGAGCTGAGCCCCTTCCCCCAGCAGTTGCCCCAGCCCTGCCTCAGCTGGAGCTGAGCTCTTCCCCCCCAGCAGTTGCTAGCCTGCCTCAGCTGGGCTGAGCCCTTCCCCCAGCAGAGGCACTCAGGAGCAAGCACAGCGGTGAGAACCGAGGGCCATTCCTTTGCAGCTAATCATTCTGCCCTTTTGAGCATTAGTGCCACATCTATTAAATCAGTCCCAAGTCTGGATAACCTTAATTAGCTGGTAGATCTTAGGAATATCTTTGAGGCAAGGAGAGGGGTGGGAAAGGAGCAGCGTGTGCTCTCGGCTGCACGCTCAGCCCATACTCCTATCTCTCCATGACTCTCCTCACACCTATTTCTGCCCCTCAGGTCTATTGCTCATAAAGCCACCAAGGAGATCCTTTAAAAAACCCGGATCTAATTATGCACTGCTTAAATCCCATCAACGGCTGCCCCTTGCTGTTAGGATAAAGCCCCCAGTTATTTCCTTGGCCTTCAAGGCCCCTGCCACATTTTCACCTGGGCCTCCTGGCTCAGCGCCCTCCAGGCTTCCTGATCTCCCAGCACATCCTCGTCCTGGCCTCGGGCTCTTTGCACCTGCCATTCCCTCTGCTAGGAATGCTTTGCCCACTTAATTCCTACTCATCCCTCAGGCCCGTCAGGCCCGGCCAGGCCGTTTGTCCCATGCTACAACCGCCCTCTACTTCTCCTTGAGCGTGTTACCACAATTGCAGTGAAACGATCAATCACCTACTTCATCCTTGGCTTTGCCTCCCAAGCTTCAATGTCAGCCTTGTGTGGGCAAGGACCTCACCCATGTTAATCACCCCGTAAGCCCACATCCCTCCCTTGGTGCACTCAACATGTTAGATATTCACGGAATGATGCATCTGGGAATGAGAAGAGTATTGGAAACAGATAAATCTAGGTTTGAACCCCAACTTACTAAGTGTGGGACCTGAGTATGAATCTTTAACTGAGAAATCTTTATTTCCTCATCTATAAATCGAGGATAGGGCTTATTTCCTCGTAAAGCTGTTGAGAGGATGAAGCAAGCCACACAAGGTGGGGTCTCGGCCGTGTCGTGTTGGTCACCTAACGTCAGATCGTGGTCACCTCCTGCACAGGGTCCCACACGGAGCCGGGCACCCCGGGTACCTGGTTCCACCAGCTGATGGAAGCCCGAACGTGCCGAGGGGCCATGTTGTCTGGAGGCTGGTCCCTGAGCCTGTCTCCTCTGGCGGCCCGTGGGAGGAGAGCAGCTTGAGGGGGGGAGCCGTGAGGTTTTGCTTTCATAGTTTTCAAACAAGAAGACAAAAAGAGGAAAAATGAAACCACCCGGGAAGCAGCAGGGGCCCATTTTGTCGGCAGCCTGATGGGTTTTGCTCCGTGGGCACAGTCGGCCCGAGTATTTATTTATTTTTTAAGTAACTGACTCATGAGTCAGTCGGTTGGCTTGGTGGTAACACGCAACCCACTATCAAGGAAATAGCTGGTGAACGGCATGCCGGGGAGGCCGTGCCGACACACCACTCACGACTTCTGAAAATCTCTTGTTTTCTCGGCCAGCGCGAGCCAACTGGAGCTGCGGTTCCTCGCGTTGCGCTCCAGGACCGAATGCCAAGCACAGTTGAGATCCTTCAGCAATCGCCTCGCCACGGCTGCTCACCGCCGGTCCATGTCTGCTGTAATCACACAGTGTCTAAAGGAGAAGCACGAAAGACTTGTTGATTTTGGATGGGGTCCGGCCCCAGCGAGGCGGGGGCTGACCTGAGCTCCTGGCAGAGTGTGTAAGGCCGGCTGGCCGGCCGCCCCGGTGAGGACGTGACCAGCTGGGGCAAGTGTCGAACCGGGGCCGTCACAGCCAGACCCACCACCTGCGCCTGGCTCTCCTGCCAGCCGACTTGAGCTGGTGTTCTTTGGAGAATAACCCTAGGAGAACAAAACCAGGAAATGGAGTTCCTATAAAAAGCAGCTCGCTCCTTCCTCCAGCCAAGCCCTCAAATGATAATCATCTCTGAATCTGGCTGCCCTCCTTCCCAAGTCACTAAACAGGCTCACTGTCTCTCTCTTGTCTGTGCAGGAAAACATCTTGGCTTCAGAGGGTCCCATCCCCAGTGGCCGGGGAGCCAGGGCCATCTGAACCTCGCTTCCTGCTTCCCCCAGACAGGCTGCGCTGGGCAGTCAAGAGGTTGGCCCAAAAGGGCTGGAAAGAAGAGAGTGCTTGGCTTGAAGTTGGACGCCCTGGCTGCAGTTCAGGTGCCGCCTCTAATGTTCTCTGTGACACGGACAAACTGCTCACCCTTGTGGAGGTTTGGTTCCTCCACCTGTTATTTGAGAGAAGCAGGCTAAAAGGCTAAAAAGCCCTAGTTTCCATACTCACCCCTTGGTCATTTTTTAAAAGTCGGGGCAACACTTCTTTCCAAGGAAAGTGTACATGGAGCTTCGACGCACAAAGCAGAACTGCTTGGTGGACGTTAGGTGACCACACCCAGCATTTCCTGCCCAACTCCCACCCAGTGACCAAGGTACCTAGAGGAACCCTTGGGTACCTTGGAACACAATTTGAGAACCATGGGCGCTGCTCTTCCAGGCCCCTGCCAGCCTTTGCCCTGGGAGAAGAATCTCCGCCTGCTGAGATAAAACCCCAGGGGGACTGCCTCTGGCCATCTCTGGTGAACCTGACTCTATCCCAGGATGGGGGATAAATCCATCGAGAAGCCGGCAGCCTATATAGTGACAACAACAAAAATGGTTTTGCTCCCGCTGAAGTTTCTTGGGCAATTGGCAGGCCGCCACGAATGTACTTAGGCGGAAAATCACCAGAAAAAAATGATATAATCTGACAGATTTTTCACAGGCTTAAATATTCATGAATTAAAGGAATTGGCAGAATTTTCTACATTATTAGCTTTCATCATGGCTGCAGAGGCAGTTGGCATACTGGCTGCTCTTCAAGATCCATTAATCTCGTCCATCATAAGAGCAGGCATTTTAACATTAGCTATTTTTACTGGGCAATGGTGTACGGGGGAGACGGAGACATGGAAATGCTATTCCAGTTTACAGGTCGATCCCCTCCTCCCGTTAACATCAGCAGGACGAGCCGGGCAACATCTCAGCAGGAAGGGTCCGCGTGACTCTAGACGAGGGGACTGTGAGGGTCCCTTCTGCTTCCTTCACACAGAGCAACAAGCCTTCCGCGTGCTCAGCCCCCAGCTCGGGGCCAGACACTGGCAGGGGGGTCAAGACAACTTTCTGGGAGGCAAGGCCAAGAGGCCCAAATAGGGGCATGTGGGGGAGGAAGATATTTAGACCAAATGGCACAAGTCTTTCTACCAGATGGCACTCAGGGCACAGGCAGGACTGCAGAATAGCCGAGTAATAATATTCATTATTTATGGGGTGCATGCTCTGAGCTGAGTACTATACAGTGCATGCATCATCTCATTCTAGCATCGAATAATTTAGAAGGTGGGTATATATACACATGCAATCACTGAGGAAATGAGGCAAGAGAGGTCAAGGCGGTCGCTCAAGATCTCACAGCCAGAGAACAGCAAGGCCGGGCCTGCCTGTCCCCAGACGTAATGAGAATGCACCATTTTATCTGCTGGCCTATGGCACTTTGAAGGGACGTTCTCCCAGACACAGCCAGAATCTGCTAGGAGGCAGCTGCTCCTTTCAAAGGAGTGAAGTTGCTGGTCAGATCATCCCTACCCAAACTTGAGACCTAGTTAATTTCTTCCTCCCTCCCTCCTGTCCTTCCTTTCTTCCCTCCTTCCTTCCTTCCTTCCTTCCTTCTTTCCTTCCTTCCTTCCTTCCTTCCTTCCTTCCTTCCTTCCTTCCTTCCTTCCTTCCTTCCTCCCTCCCTCCCTCCCTCCCTCCCTCCCTCCCTCCCTTCCTTCCTTCCTTCCTTCCTTCCTTCCCTCCCTCCCTGCCTCCTTCCCTCCCTCCCTTCCTTCTTTCTTTCTGTTCCTCCTTCCTTCCCTCCCTCTACCCCTCCCTGTTTCAAAATGTAGGTTTTATTATTATTCAGGTATGGCAAGGCCATCAGGTCCAGAGATGATTGCCGTGGAAAAGAGAGTGTGTCTTGGGATGAGCCGGGAACCTCCTCATGGTTCCCAGGAAGGGGGCATGCCATACCATGCAGGGCCACGCTGGGAGGCACTGGGGTCGGTCATTTGGCAGAAGGAGTGAGGGGAATTGTGGACAAGAGCCTTTATCGCAGTTTCTGAGGGAAGGAACAGGTGGAGCAGGTAAGCAGATTTAGGATTAGCTAGTTTGAATAATTTCAGCAGGCCCCAGGATATAGGGACCGTCTGCAGTTGTGTGTTACTTGGCCCTGGGGTGATTAGGGAAAGGGTGCAGTGGCCTGGAGTGACAGTCTGATCAGGGAGGTAGTTGAGAGGGGTATTGGGCTCTGGATTGGTTAGTTTGCATATGAAAGGTGTGCTCACAGGCAAGTTTATTCTCTCTAGGAATGATTAGCCTGGGAGGTGTATTCTCTCCACAGTCAGCAAGACCCCTGATGTCAAAGCATCAGAAGTACTGAAAATAAAAAGTCATGACTAACATACTCCCATCATCCATCCATCCATCCATCCATGCATTTACTGAGTCCCTACCACGGCTATGCTGACCTAGGCCCTGGGGACTCGGTAGCCCTTGCAGTGGCTCATTTTTCAGGGTCATGGTGAGGTTCACATGCTCCTTACCTATCTGTCCTCATCCAGGAGGCAGAGTTTCAGGAACCGGATCAGGATTTCCCAGTCACTTTCTACAATTAAGTCTGCCTTGTGACACGTAAGTCAGGACTTAAGGAATCACCAAGAGGGGTGCTCTTTAATGACCCAGAGGCAGAGGAGCCGAACATGCAGATGGTAAACAGTCCAAATAGCAAGATGGGGTGTGTTTGGGCGGATGGCGTCTTCCTGGGTGAGGCCCGCAGGGCAGCGCTGCTCGGGGGGGAGGGGGGGGGCGTGAGGCAGTGCTCCCTGCCTGTTTGGGACCAGCCGTCTTTCTGGGTTCTGGGATGTTTCTTCGTGGCTGAGGAGTGATAACTATCTGCAGACAGATTGAGTGGGGGCGATGGTGTTTGGGTAGCGGTTCTCACGTTCAACATCAACAATAATGATGATTAATCATCATAATAATTAATAATTATTTACACTTGAATGGTGCTTGTTTGTGGAGAGTTCCTCCATGCCAAGTGCTTTATAACAGCTAATAATTGTAGCCAAAGTGTACTGAGCTCTGCTGGGGGCCAGTCCCTGCTGCGCTTAAAACTATCTGGACCTTACCTTGTTTGGCCCACACATCATCCCTGTAAGGGAGGATGGTGCCCCCCTTCAACAGGGTAGGGAAGAGGTTAAGGCTCAGAGAGGTTAAGTAAACCCTCAGGGGGCAAACTGTAAGTGGAAAAGGTGACTCTCCAAATTCATTCCCCTGATTCCCACCTCAGGTCTCTCCTATGCTCAGCCTGACTCTCAGGCCTGTAGATCCCAGATCCAGGGGATCAGAGAGAAAGATCAGGGCCTGGCGTGGTCGGCACAGGTGCCCAAGCCATAGAGCATTTCCTGACCAGCGCCTGACTCCTGGGTGAAGAGGGGGGGCCATGTCTTGAGCCTGGTACTGGCTATGTCTGTGTCCCAGGTCAGGTGGAGGCATTGAAAGGATAATATTTCTGGCTGCAAGCTCATGGGAAATCTTGCATGAAGTCCTGGGGAATAGTGTGACGTGAGTCAAAGCCCCTGCACTAGCATTGTGGCCCCTAACAAAGCCGCCACGATTAAAAACAATCTCCCCAAGCTTGGCTGTTACAGATTTGGATTTCCCAGCTGGATTCATGCCTGGTGTCAAGATTGTTCAGCCAACCCTCTCTGCCCCGACTCCATACATGGCTGGTGCTCATGTCATCCCACTAGGAGACACACACAGAAGCACACACACACCCCTGGGGGTGCTGTGCCGATGCTGGGACACCCACAGGGCCAGCTTCTGAGCATTTCAGTCCTTATGAGCAATCAGCTGTGGACTCGGGCTTTTGATGTAGGAGGAAGGGACACCGGTGGCTTTGGTCCCTATAGGAAGACTTCTCTAGAAGTAGAGACTTGCTCTGTGACAGTTGAAGCTCAGATAAACCACAAGAGGTGGCAGGTGGTGTGGGACCGTGTCTAAGGGAGGAGAGGCTGGCTGCTCCGTTCTTTAGCAAACCTCAGGAGGCAGTGAGGACGGAGGAGTCTGCCCATCCACAGGGGCTGGCCGAGCTGTCCCAGTACACCCCTCAGCTGGCACTCTGGGGAAGTGTGGGCCCTGAACTCTGCCCTGAACACCCTCTGCATCTGCCTGTGGCCTCTAGGATTGAGCCCAGACTCCACGGGGGCCACATGAGCTCTGGGCTTTCAGCTCCTCAACAGAAGTTAAACTTCTTGCTGTCAGAGAAGGACCCTCTCCAGGAAGGAAGTAAAGGCTGGTCCAGAAGCCACTTTCTTTTGGAGGAACATGCCATGTTTTCTGCTCTCTGATACTACTGGTCCTCATGACAGTTCTGTGACATGAAGAGGAAAGACAGTGGTGCTGCGGCCTTGGGTGCGAGTTACAGGTCTTGGTGCTGTGAAATGGGGCTAATAATATCCACCTACTGGTAGTTTGGTAAGGTTGAAACAAGTCAATACATTTTCCAGAACACAGCATGCACTACGTAAACGTCAACCGTTACCATACTGGCTTTATTGTTATCATCGTCATCACTTTGCATTCCAGCTGTGTGTCGGTGGGTTCACCTTTCTGAGCCCATCTCCTCCTTTATATCAGAAGGGCATAATACTTGCCACCCAGGGACCTCAGAGGTATTTCATGTAAAATACCTTGCACAGTGGTACCTCTCAGCTCCAGGGTTAACCACCATTGTCTTTTCCCTCCTCCCCGTTCCTTCGTCCACATAAACCATCAGGCACCGAGGCCCTGGGAGGTGGCTACTGAGGCTGGCACGGGAATCTGGTGGCAAGTCTAGAAACAAACCAGAGCTCAGGACTTGTTTTTTCTCTCGGACTAGACATATCCCTTGGCAGACAATGCCCAGCTTCGCAGCTTAGTCTGAAGTTTGGCTGCAGATTCTAAATGCATTTGTCCCCAGAAGTCATGGCTCTCTGGATCCCTCACCAATCCATGCTGTTCATCCCTATTACCGGAGGACAAAAGTTCCTCATAGTACTAAAGCACAGGGATATTCACGGCTTCATAGATTTCCTCCAGCTGGATTATGGTGCAGTCATTAAAGTCTTTAGTGAGCTAGAAAAGAAAGGTAGTACAGAAATGGGAGATATTCTTTCTGAGCTCAGTTAATTCCCGTCTTTAGGCAGGACTCTACCAGGAGCCTGGTTCATGCTGGGTGCTGGGGTCTCTTGGAGCTCATCTCACTGCCTTCTACCACATGTGTGCCCTTCTGTTTAGAGCTCCCCACTCCTATTTTCTTCTTGTAGGGTCCAGATCATCACTGCAGAACAGGCCAGATGCAAACCTCTCGCTGTCTAAAACTTGCAGCCCTCTGCTGTCCTTCAGCCACCGTGGCAGAGCACAGCGGGCTTTGGGTCCCCGGGGCGGCCTTCTGCCCTGAGCTCAAGGGTCTGTGCGCACGAGGCCTGTAGGTGGCAGCAGCTCCTGCACCGGGAAGGAGATCAGAGTTGGGGAGAGCAGCTAGCAGAGGGCGACCCTGACCTGGGAGCAGGGCTAACTTGGAAGCGCGGCTAACTTGGAAGCGCCTGGGGGTGAAAGGTGGGGCCAAGGATCAGGAATCAGGTGAGCAGTCCGGAAGGCTGATCGCGGCAGTGTCAGTTTGAGAGGGCTAGACAAGGAAGTTGCGAGAGCTTGGGTCTAAAGCCAGACTGCCTGGTTCAAATCCTTGCTCTGTCACTTAGGAGCTGTGCTGTGTGACTGTGGGCAAATTACTTCGTCTCTCTGTGCCTCGGTTGTTCTATCTGTAAAGTGGGAATCAGAAGAGAACTTTCTCAAAGGACTATTTGAAGATTACATTAAAAGTTCCCTGTCAAGGTAAGTAGTCACTGAAGATTAATTCCATGCTAAAAATTCCCTTTGTCAAACAATGAATGTTGCTGTAGAAAAATACTGCGGCTTCGTTGTCTTCTCCAAGCCTTGGTCACCAACCAGCCTGAAAGTGGGGAAGGGTACATCGGGACCACAGGTCCACAACCCTGGGCCACAGCGTGGTAAGGGGATACAGTCCAGGCAACAAGCAGGGACCCTCAGGAAGCTGGCCTGTGTACTTGGGCACTTCAGCTCCTTCCTTCCCACTCCTGCAGGCACTGAGGTCCTAGGCCTGCAGGGCTAGGCAGGGGCTCCTGACTCGGTGGGAAGGGAGGGTATAGGGAGCAAAGAAGCTGAGGACATGCTGCCCTCCACATGGGTAGCCCTTGACAGAACCTTTTCATTAAACCATCTCTTTTCAAGGGCTCCAGTTCCCAGTGTAATTGACGCTTTGGTTCCCTTCACTGCTGTCTGCTTGTTTTCGAAAAAGAGCTGCCTCTGTGCCCCTTGAAGCCTCTGACAGATTTTGAGAGCAGCAGTTACAGAATCCAAAGATGCTTCTGGGAGTGAGCGTGAGTTTAGGCCTACCCTCCATGTCTGGTGGGCCTCAGCCCAGCCTGAGACCCCTGGGTCTCATGGATCCCAGGAAGTCAGGAGGCTCCATTGGTAGAAGTGTCTGCTGACCTCAGGGGGTCCCCAGATCCCACTATGTTTCTCCATTATTCTCTCCTTCCTGCCTGCTAGTATTGTTCTGGTTTTGAACTTGAATGCCCTAGAAACACATTCATTAGGCAGATAGCAGTTTTTTTTTTATCAAGGAGGCTTTGGGATCTGCCAAGAAAATAGCTATGAAGTCCCACGATGCAGTCAGAGGCTCCAGCCAGACCCTGAGGTTTTCACAGGCTGCATATCTGGCTCCTGTTTAATGACCGACTCCCCTGGGTCACTTCCTCCCCAAGTGGTGCCGGCCTCTCTATCCACTGATGACACAGAACTCAGTACCTTTGGAGGCAGCCAGTGATTTTGTGTCTGGGTAGCTCAGACGGTTCCTTGGTCCCCAACAAACGGGGAACAAAGCTAGTGGCTGTACCTGTCCAGAGGTATTTAAGTTGCATTATTATTCTCCCCCAGGTGGGGGCCAGCAGGCCATGCTAGGGAGAGAGGTGGGGATTCATGTAAATATGAAAAGGTGTGAGCCTGCCCTCCAGGGACCTTATCTGAGAAGCTCCGCAGACACAGTCTTGAAGCCCAGCTCTCTCAAAGAGGGTGAGACAGATTGGGCAGGAGCCTCAGGGGTGCAGTGGAGAGAAGAGGGTTATGAATGGGCCCCCTGCACCCCTGTTCTGTGCTGGGGGAGGCACTCACGCTCTGTACCCCACCCTGCAATCTAACCCCAGTCCCTAGAACTGCCCTGGGAGCTGGGTCTGGCCATCTGCTTTTCACAGCTGGAAAAATAGATGCCCAGGGAGGCTGGGCCCCTTCCTTTAGGTTCCAGGGGCCTGGCCTACTTTGTGGCTGTCCTGCTGTGGACGTGCTGAGGAAGCATGCTTCCCCCAAAGGGGCTGCCGCCACTCTGACCCTGGGCCGGAGGTGATGCTTCAGCACCCCATCCGTGGGGGGTGCTGGCCATGCCTCTGTGCATCTGTCCTGATGTCGGGTGGTGTGGGGCAATGGGTCTTCCTGTGCATCTGTTGCCAGGGTCTCTTTCACCACCACCGGTCCTGCCTTCCGGGAAGCTGAGCTCTCTTCCCAACTCTTCTGTACAGTCACTTGCTGGTGGGCAAGGATGGGCAAACGCCTGTTGTCCAGAGCCATTGCCCTTCCTGCGGTGAAGCACTGAGCCCCTCCCAAGGTCAATTCCTGCCCTTCTTTGCGGACAGCCACAGCCTGTGGCAACTGGCTTTGCAGTGAACTTGCTCTGGGGCTCAGAAATGCCCAAGTTTCTCTTTCTATCTTAGCCTTGTGGACACAGATTCTTCAAATAAGGGATAGTGGCATCAGATAGACCGGGAGGTGAACCTCGGACTTATCATTCCCTAGTTGTGTGACCTTGAGCAGATCACTACCCCTCTCTGAGCCTCAATTCCCTCAACTGTCAAATGAGGATAATGATTTTTTAAAAATCACCATTCGTTAACACTACTCTTTTACTCTTTATATATCAGTAGGTATTCTAAGTACTTTATATAAATTATCTCATTTATCACTGTAACCACTGTATGAAATGATTAATATTTTTTAATCCCTATGTTTCAGAGAAGTACATTGAGATCATATAGTTGGTAGCAGAGCTGGGATCCAGGAAGAACTAGCCCCATAGTCCCTAGGTCTCAGGAATGCACATGTGAAGTCTAATAAATAATGTCTACTTCTCCAGGCAAGGAATAAATAGGATGATGTTTGTGTGTGTTCCCAGTACTGAGCTTGGCACAGAGTAGATACTTGTAGATACTTGTATTAGATCACATCTACCTGTCCTCTTCTGGCTTCCCCCATGCCTTTCCTTCTAGGCCCCTGTGTGAGCATGCCCAGTGGCCACAGCAAAGAGGCCAGCAGGCAATGTCTGAGGAATGCTGGCAGGGTGAGCGTGGGCTGGTGTCTCTCTCCTCCCTCTCTGCCTCTGGGAAAACTGGCACCCCAGCTCACAAGCAGGCATGTGCCCAGTGCCCCCTGGAGCTGACATGTGCCTCTGACTGTTTCCCAAGGTAAGAGCGTAGGAGGATGCAGCAACTGCCCATTGGAGGCTGTAATAGGCCTGAGGTCACAGGGCTCCTCCTGTCTGCTCTGGGAAGTTGTCTGCCTGTGCTTGCATCCATTTCCTCAGGGACGCACTGGTGGCCAGAGGTTATGTGGCATGGCATCAGGGCCAATGACAAGCTATTGAGGAACAGACCTGTCCACTGGCACCCACTGGGGGCATTTCCTAACACCTCACACACCACTATAGATGACCAAGGCCTTAGGTAGAATTCACCGCCTTTCCTTGGCTTCTCAAATCCTCAGCCAGCTCGACCCCAGGGGGCAGCCAGTTACAGTTCCCCTCAAACCTGCTGGATCTCTGGGGAAGTTTCAAGAACCAGTTTGACCACAAAACCGAGAAGCAGGTCTGTTAGGCCTATCTGGACAGAGTGGTCATGGTAGCTATCAGAGGAGGTTCCAAATTAGTCACGGGAGGAACAGAGGCCAGTCTGGGGGTGGAAACAAGCCCCAGTGGGCTCTGCTCCAGGGCCTGGGATCCGGCTGGGACAGGAGCAGAGGCTGTGTTGCAATTTCACTGCAAATCAACTGGGCCATCTTTTGTGGGTGGCACTGCTCAGGGCTGCCAACCCTTGTTTTTTTCATAGATATGGAGATGGTATCATATCACCCAACTGCCTTTAGCATCAGGCTGTGAGATGAGGCTGGGGGAAGACGTTCGATAGGCATTCTCGGCTGAGCCAGGGACTCCAGAGGCATGGGGACAGTGCGGAGTCAGGGTTTGGATAGGTTGAGAGCAACTGTGGGAGAAGCCCTGGGCTACCCACCTCTCCAGATTAGAGTGGGCCCCTGGCTCTGTTTTCAAGAGAGGAGGGAAACATCTCCCACCTCCCAACAGTAGCCAAGTCATTGGCCTGGCTGTCCCTTGGGTACACAGTGCCTTGAAAGGCAGTAAGGCGTGGTGGGGGGAACATTGACTTTGGAGTCTGACCAACTTGAAATTACATCTCAGCTCTGTCTGAAACACTGGCTGACCTTAGGTAAGTCACTTAACCTCCCTTGATCCCATTTTTCTCAACTCTGGAAAAATAAAAGGAACAGTTAGGGTGTTTGTGAGAAGGAATACTGATAAAATGGGTGGAAGGATGGCACACAAGAGGAACTCAACAAAGGTTCTCTATAGGCATGCTTCTACCTCCTCTTACAACACAAACCATCTTTCAGCCACTTCCAGGTTTATTCTTTCCTTCTTGGTCACTGGCTGAGAGACCTCACTGGCTGGCTGCCCCGGCCTACATCAGGGATCAGCTTTCTGTGAAGAGCCAGAGAGTAATTATTTTAGGTTTTGCGGGCCATACGGTGACTGTCAACAGTTGCTCTGCTGTTGTAATGCAAAAACAGCTTTAGAAACTATATAAATGAATGAGTGTGGCTGTATTTCAATAAAACTTTATTTATAAAAGCAGGTAGTGGGCCAGATATGGCTCACAGGCTATAGCTGGCCAACTCCTGGCTTAAAGTTTTAAGTCTAAACATAGCTGCTTATCTCTCAGGGGACTTCTCCAGGCTGGTTTCGCTTTGTCCATCCAATTAGGTTTCTAATCGCTCTCTTAAATGTTCCCCAATCCAATCAAACAGGACTCCTTTTTGTCCTTTGTCGTGAAGTGGTCAGTCTTGCCTCCATGCCTTTGCTCATGCTCTTCTCCTGCTTAGAACACCACTCCATTTTCTCTCTGCCCTTTTATATTCCTCCTCCAGTTAATCTCCCAGTAAAACAAAGGGCTCAGATCGAGGTCTCTTGATGCAACATTGAATGAACATCCTTCAATGTCCTTCAAGGCCAAGCTCAGGTCAGCTCTCCGTGGGGATTAATCCTTTTGCAGAACTCTGATATCCGTGCCATGGATACCAGCATGGCCCTCCTGTGGACCCCTGGGTTGGGTGGTGCCCCAGTTCAGTGATGAGCTCTTGAGACTCAGTCCTCAGCTTTTCTACATTCAATGCACATTAACTTGGTCTTTCATCCTGCTTGGTATCTCTGGAGCTTCCTGCACATATGTGGATCCAAGAAATTATCTCAGGCATTATCTCTACAAATACTGGCTCTTTCTCATTCTCCTTATTCTTTTCTTGTGGAGCTGCTACTGCTATTAGCTGTATCATAACCTCTCTCATATTTTCCTTGTTTTTTATCTTCTCTGTCATATTTCCCCCCCCCCCCGCTTTTTTTTGGCTCTTCTGATGCAGTTTGAGTAATTTCTTCAAATCTCTCTTCTAATGTATTAACTCTGTCTTTATCTGTGTCTAACGCATCCATTTGAATTTTAATTTCAAGATGGTATTTTTTTCATTTCCAGAAGTTCTGTTTGAACTGTTATAAACATCTGCCTGTAATTTTTGGTAGTTTCTTATTCCTTGATCATTTTTTTCCACTCCATTTGTGAAGTCTTTAAGTATTTCATACATAGTTATTTTATGACCTATCTCATTACTCTTAATATTTGAAGCCTTTGAGGATCTAAATACTGTGAGGGCAATTTTTACCCTCTGGGGACATTTGGAAATGTCTGGAGACATTTTTGGTTGTCAAAACCTGTGTGTTTGTGCGTGTGTGTGTGTGCATACGCTACTGGCATCCAGTGAATAGAGGCCAGAATGCTGTTAAATATGCACAGGACAGCTCCCAGCGTGAAGAATTATCTGGTCTAAAATGTCAATAGCTTTGAGGCTGAGAAACCCTGGCTGAAATCTGTTGCCTGTTGTCTGCTGACTCTTAGCTCATGGTGACTCATTGCTTTGAGTGTATCTTTTTGTAGTTCCTCTTTGGTAAATCAGACTGAGACCACTTTTCTCAGAGGATTTGTATTTGCTTCTTCCAACCACCAGGGGGCACCACCAACCTGAGACCACTTTACTTTTACAGCTTGGGGGGTTCCTTCATCACATGGGCAGCATTGATTCAAACCCCAGACTTCCATGAGAATTGACAATATGAAATTCTGTGTTGGACCTGGATGGCCTGGAGCTGACAATCACGTGCTGACTTTGGATGTCAACGACCCTACCAACTAACGAATGAAGGTCTGAGCCTGGGTAAGGGGCGCCGTTTCAGCAATGCTTCCATTCAGCTCACCCTGTGTCATGTGTGCGTGGATGGGACTCTCCTATTTTCTCTTCTGTCACTGAAAATGAAAAATGCAAAAGCTGGTGTAGGGACAGGAAGTTTCCTAATCTTAACACAGTTGGGCCAAAGATGGAAATTATTTGGCATGACTGAGGCTGGCCTCAGGGACACCCACAGCATCTTCACTCTATCACATCGACTGTGTGCTCAGCTCTGAGAGGACGGAACAATATTAAAATGCAGGTATAACATGCTGGCGTTGTGTTGTCAGAACATGGCTTTTAAACCATCATCTTAGGTAGGAATTGTCTTGAAGTACAGTGTCTTATCCACAATTTCAAAATCCAGAAAGATCTCAAACACCAAAGGTTGATTTTGTTTAGCACAAAACTCATTTGGTAGCAGAATCTAACTTGAACAACTGTGGTTATACAGTGTTTATATTCGTTATGAATACTTATGCATTTTGCGGCAGAAATACTGCGTATTTGACTCTAAGGTGCTGACTAGACTGCTAGGTGTACTATACAACTTACAGATTTTGTACTCTAGCACTGACTGAAATCATTAAATTTCTGATTTTCAAAACACATCTGGCTCTCAGGGCTCTGGGTAAAGGGTTGTTAATCTATGATCTTAAGTTTCAGGGAAAAGATCCCCCCACCCCACCCTCATGCCCACAACACTTATAAAAACATGTTTGAATACTCACACACTCTAGCTATTAAATGTTTTTGAGAGCATGTTGGAGACAGTAGGGACTGCACTTAGTGTGATCTGTGTGAGGTGACTGGACAGGGATTTGGGTGGGACCTGTTTCTTTGGGTTTCTTTTCCTGCTGGCTCAATGCTGGACGTCTCTTGTGGGCTAAGTCTATATATTCAATGATGCCTTAATAAATCCTTAATGAACATCCAACAGTTTGCAAAAATCTTTCCTGTTGCTAAAAAATTACACCATAAATACAGGAATACACTCTTACTATAAAAATAGTACTAAAAACATGCAGTGCAATACAGGAAGCTTCTCCTTTACCAAAATACCCTTGCTCTCCTTCCTAGAAAAAACCCTGTCAGCACTTAAAGTAAAAATTTCCCATCCTCTCTCTGGATGTCTATAACAAACACATGTAGCTATGCTATACACACTTAGGTATTATATATATATATGTGGAATCATGCTATACTATATATTCTGCATCTTGCTTTTGCTCACTTATATGCCCTTTCATATTGGTACATAGAGTACTACCTCATTCCGTGGTGCAGAAATACCGTGGTTTAAAATAATTCCTCTTTTGTATAGATGTCTAGAATCATAGTGCTGGATCAAAGGGCATGTACTTTGTAAATTTTCTGCTAAATTGACTTTTAATTACCTCCACCAATTTACAGTACATCAGAGTGATCGTTTCCCTCATGTTTTTCTTACCAACTTTTGATATTATTCATCTTTTTAACTTTGCCAATCTGATGGACAAAAACAAGATCTTAACTGTTGTGACATGCATTTCCTAGCTTACCTGTGAACCTGAATACCTTTTCTTTCTTCATCTGTTTGTTGGATATGTACATTTCTTTAATAATGAGCTGTCTGTTTATAGTCCTTGCCCATTTCTGTGGTGCTTGTCCTTTTCTTAGTGATTTGTAGAAGCTCTTCATATAGCTGTATTCAATCCCTTGCCTTTTTAAATGAGGTGTATTTTACATATAGTAAAATATGTAGATCTTAAGCACAGCATTTGGAGAGTTCTGACAAATGTACACACCCAAATATCCATCACCCAAATCATGGTGCAGAGCATCTCTGTCATTCGTGAAAGTTCCCACAGGTCTTCTCCTAGCCAGTATCTCTGAGGGCAACCATTGTTCTGAGTTTTATCACAAGCAGTTAGATTCCTCTCTTCCTCAACGTTGTAAAATGTTATCATAGAAACAGACACTGTTATCTCTGGTTTCTTTTGCTTACCATGTTTTTGAGATTCGTCCATGTTGTTACATGTATCTAGTTGGTTCCTTTGAATTGCCAAGGTTGTATTCCGTTTTCACATTGGTCATCCGTTGTCCTACTGATGAACCTATGGGTTGTTTCCAGTTTGGGACTATTATGAATAAAGCTATTGTGAACATTTTTTACACAATCTTTTTGTGGATATGTATTCCCATGTGTCCTTTGCAGCACGAACCTATCAAGCTAAGAGTGGAAAAGCAGGGTCATGGGGTGGGTGGGTGTTTAGGCTTTATTAAGAGACTGTCAAGCAGTTTTTCAAAGAGATTGTACCTGATATGTTTTAAATATGTTGCAAACACTTTCACCTTGTCTGTTACTGGGATTTTGACATTGGTGTCTTTTGTCTTAGAATTGTTTTTCATTTTTATGAAGTCATCTCGGTGTTTTCCTTTAGGTATCCTGGAGCTCGTGTCTTGCTCAGGAAGGTTAAGATGTAAAAACATTTTTTAAATGTTCTTTTAGCTTGTGTTTTACATTTTGTTCCTTCTTCTATATTTAGAATTTAATTTCTTTATGTGATATGAGAAAGACTTTGATCCTAGGCCAAACCATACAAGGTAGGTAGTAGGTATTGTTATCCCATTTTACAGATGAGGAGACTGGGACTCAAAGAGGCTTTGGGACCAGTTCGAGCCACATAGCTAGCAGGGAATGGTTTCAAGATTCAAATGCAAATTTTTCTCATTTAAAATTGTTTTTACTCCCAGGACTCTAGGGTCCCATCTACACCCTTAATATAAATTCTGTAGGAAAGAAGGTGAAATTGCAGTATGTATTATGCACACATATATACACACAAACGTGTACTCACACATATACAAAGAAGCAGGAAGAATAAACCAAAAACTGATGGAAGAAGATAGGAAGAGGGTGGAGAGCATCGGTATGAGACTAAAACTTCTCCAAATATGATTTTTAATATAGTTTTATATTTGTAAACATATATATGATTTACACTTCAAAAATTAAATTGAATTAAATTAAAAATAGGAAAAAAGAAAACCCCCAAATTGTGCACAGACATAAACAAATGAATCTAAGTGTAAATTAACATGAAAGCTTAACCATACAGCAAAAAGTGTAATTTCAAATAACTTGAAAACAATATCCTGACCATACATCTGTGATGGGACTATTCCAGAAGGACAAATAAAAGCACAAAAGACATCTTAAGCTTTGCTTAGTAGGTTTACTGTTAATAGTAATAGTAATATGGTAGTTCTGAAAATATTTTTTGTATATCATAATATAAGGCAAATAAATAAATGCATTAATGCTATTTATAAGCCAAGATTTTCTGTGTCAGGGAAGAGAGAGTCAAATGTTTAATTAACCACAACAACAAAAAGTCAAGAAGAAACACCTGGAATGTTTTATTTGAACTGGTAGTATTATGAACTCGTTTTAGTTTTCCCTCCTCTGTCCACTGAGAGAGCCTAGAAGCAAGAACTCCAGGAAGCATGAGATCATCCAGTCTCCAGATCTTGTTTTCTAAGACCATTACCCACTGCAGGGAATGTTATAACCGTTTCTGGAGAAATGGCTGATTCTAGATCTGAGGAAAGGAAATTTCAAGGTAAGTCTGGGGCATTTTATTGTTCCTAGATGCAAGAACTGTCTTAAAAACTAGTAGGGTCATGTCACAAAGGTGCAGAAGCAGACTGGAAGGGATTCCCCTGGCCAATTTTGGACTATAAGTATCTATTGGACTATAATTTTGGCTATCATTAATTTAAACAAACAGAAATCAGAATTATGATAGCCCCTGGGGATGTTGACTAGAAAGGGGCCTGAGGGAAATTTCAGGAGTGATAGAGATGCTCTGAACCGTGATTTGGACAATGATTATATGAGTGTGTACATTTGTTAGAAATCTTTAAACTCTGCACTTCAGATCTACATATTTACCCAGCCTGTGTGACCCTGTCATTGGGTCCTCCTAACAGCCCTCTGCCTTCAACTGTTTTTGGGTTTATCTCACGAAAAGGAGAGGGAGGGTTGGGTAGGTTAAGTTAGTTGCGCAGGGCACAGCCAAGTGAGTGGTGGGGCCAGGATTCGAGCTCACAGTGTTTGATCCCAGGGCCTGATCTCTCCATGGTGGAGACCTTAATTCATTCAGGCAGTAAAGAAGAGGAAGAGAAATGACTGTAGAACACCTACATGTACCAATCCGAATCTTCTCTCTAATGCTTACAAATGACCCCACGCGGCACGCATTCCGTGCTCACGACCATTTACTTGGGAGGGAACCGAGGCTCCGGGACAGGGTGTTGCCCAAACATGACAGCCAGTAAACGAGAGCACCAGGATTTGAGTGGGTTCTGCACGCAGTCCCACTGTGATCCTTCTTCCCAAAGGTGAAGTTACTGGAGTTGTCTTTCTTTTGCGCCTCCTCTTTCATTTGCTTCTCTGACTCATGGTGTGAGAGGGGCAGGAAAGGCCTGTTTCCGTCTAGGATAAGCGGGGTGGAGAGGTGGCCTGTGCAGGCAGCTGAGCAGATGCCTGGCTTAGTCTTTGCAGCATGAACCTCCCATGGCAAACCGGGGGGACCTGAGGACCCCCTGCTGCCATTGGCATCTCCTCCATGGAGGGTGGAGGAAGTGGAAGTTTCCAGAAGGAAGGACATCTCCAACAGTCTGGCTGCCCTCAAGCCAGCAGCATAAATAGGTCTCTGAGGGACTCGAGGGAAAGGACACAGATGTGGATGGACTTCTCTGGAAAGCCTTAATGTGTCTAGGGCAGGAAAGTTGCAGGAGCTCCCCCCTTCTCTGCAGGTCTCTGCCAAGCAAGGTTGGGCCAGGACTGGGCGGAGGGAGCAGGAAGTCACAGCCTCATAGCTGTGGGTGCCTCCTGTGCACCTGGGTCGGGCCCTGTCCTGTGAGGAACCTCAGGGTGGGGGGCCTCCTCCTTGGGTGCCCAATGACAGATCTGGCTGTAGGACAGGCCCAGGCTTCCAGACAACCTCGGGTGTTCCAGCTCGTCAGGTGTGAACCACTCACTTCCTCCACTGCTCAGACCGAGCAGAACTGGCTAAGTCTGGTTTAAAGCAGTTCCTGTTAGCCTCTGCTCCCTCTCTGCCCTGGCTCCTCTGCTTGGGCATGGCTGGCATCTGTTCTGAGTGGCTGCAGCCTGTCCCCCGGGGCTGAACACTGATGTCAACCCAGGTCCTGGGAGGGGTCCGGAGGATTCCAGTCCTGGGGAAGAGGGCCTGGGGGCCTCTCTGAGGGAGGCAACGTAGCAGTAGTCCTAGCGGGCGTAGGCACTGGCACTGAGCTGTGATGGGTCAGTCCTCCCACCTTCCTTCTCTGCGCACAGAAGGCTGGGGATCACCAAGGAGAAGAACCTGTCATCCTTTGGTGCATTTCTCAGGGGAGAGCTGGGTGCCTGGGACCTCCTCTAGGCCTTGGGTCCAAACCACTGCACAGGACCCAAGTGCATACTTGGGATCCAACGTGTAAGAGCTTCAAGGAATAGGGGAGGGCCTTGGCTGGGGCCTCTGACACAAGAGGTAATGCAGGTGGCTTTCTGGCAGATGGTGGCACTCTCCAGGCCTCTAGGCTGCGAGGAAGGGCAGGTCTAGGACTGGGGCTGGATCGGAGGTGATGGGCTGTGAAGTACTTGCCCTACCAGGGCAGCCAGATCCAAGGAGGAACCCTTGCCTGCCTGGATGTTTTCTCCATCTTTTACGTTCATGCATCTATGCAGCCATCGAATGCTTGCTATATGCCAGACTCTGACCTAGACTTTGGGAGCAAGAGGGAAAATAAGACTTAGTCCCTTTCCTCACAGCCTGGAAGAGAGTCAGGAAAACAGATGATCTTGATTGGGGATGAGCAGCTGCATAGTCAAACCTGGTGGAGGGACCAAGGGAAGTCTTCACAGCAGAGAAAATATTTGAGCAGGTTCCTGAAGTAAGTATGACCAGGGAGGAAGGAAAGGGAAGGACATTATAGCCGGAGGAACTGGCAGGTGCAAAGGCACTGAGACATCAAAGAATGTGGTATGCCTGGCAAGCAGCGGGGTGGGACAACCATGTCAATGGGGCAAGGAGAAGGAGATGATGCTAGAAAAGCAGGCTGGCCCAGAGTGAGGTGGCCTTGAATGCCATGCTAAGGGATGCAGACATGCCCCCAAAGCCACGGTGTATTGGTGGGTCCCTGTTTCTGTGGCTTTGTCTACATTTGGGTGTGTCTGAACCCCTAGGCCCAGCCTCCTGTCAGGCTCTCCCTCCTCGCCATCCATCCTTGCGCTGCCCACTTTGGCCTGCTGCCGGCCAGGCCAGGGTCACATCCATACTGCGATGGCAAGGAGGTGAGGGGACAGCTGCTGGAATGTCCAGGAGCAGACCGTCATGGCTGGCAGCCTGCAGCCTGAGACCTGTGTGGACTCCCAGAGCAGGCGCTGGTCATCAGGAAGGGCCTGGGTTGTGCTCATCTCTATTCCTGTTAGTCACCCCCAACCCCAGCCTCAGACAAGTGAGTTCTTCCAAGTGAATTCACTGTCTCTACTCAGAACTGCTCCACTGTGCTTCCTTGCCAAAGGAGGAGCGGGCTGTATTTCCATCCCTCCCTCCGTTGTGCCGCTGTCCAACTTCTTGGCACCTTGCCCTGGCACCTTGTTATCTCCGGCTTTGTGCTGTCACCTTTTATTACAAACCCCTCAGAAATTCTCCGAATCGTCTTGCTGGTTATCGCGCTTCCCACAACCACCTGCATGAGCCTCTGGGCTTGAACCACCAGGCGACCACAGAGCATCAGCGCCTTCTGCTCGGAGCCCAGCCTGGGGCCCTTCCCTTCTGCTCCCCCAGCCCTTAGCTGGGCTCACCAGGCTTCGCTTTCTCTCTTTCTTTTTCTTTTTCTACATCTTAGAAACTGAAGTGAAGCAGAGCAAGGGTTGGGACAGGGGCAGCCGGGGGGATGAGCTCTGAGCAGGCCTGGGGGCTCTGTTTGGAAGGAGGCTGGCAGTGGGGGAGGAGGGGGCTGGAAGAGGGGTTGGGGCCGTCTGCTGCTGAATTGGCCTATTCTTCCCACCAAGTTCTCTCTGGCTTCCAGAAAGTACTATCAGCCAAGGGGCCTCTCGGGGGAGCTGGGAATGAGGTGCATGTGTGTGCGTGTGTGTGCACGCACCTGCATGTGTGTGTGTGTGTATACAGAGAAAGGATGTGTATGCGCCAAGGCGAGACAGAAGCCCAGTATGACACAAACAGAGAAGAATTTATGTGACAGAAATGAGAAAATTAACCTAGATTTTTCTTACCCTCCTCTGATCTCCCGAGTCCCAGTGACTGTCATAGGGACTGTTTTAGAACAACTGCTTGGTAAATGTTTATTGAGCAAGTAAATAAATCAGGGCCTGACATTCTACGACTTAGCCATGTATGGGGCCCAGCAAGCATGCTAGGGGATTCAGAGACTCTTCCCCGCATCTTCCCCCAGGGCCTGACCAGTGAAGCTTACACACGTGGGCCCAGTTCCCAGAAGGCTAAGTCAGCATGTTAAAGGCCAAGTGGAAGCCCGGCACCCTTGGGAGCAGGGAACATGGCCCCCCCCCCACCTGAGCCCAGAAAGGGAGGCACCGCAGCTCCCCCCGCAGCTGCCCCTGGCCCTGCCTGTGAGCCAGCCCAGCACCGCTGGGCTCACCACGCAAATCAGTGCCTCCTCAAGGAGCCGTGTCCCAAGCTCACTCCTAAAGGTTGGCGGGGGGCATCCCATTCTCTGTGAGCAGAGGCCAGGGGGAGGAGGGGACTTCCCTCTTCTATAACTTCTTCTTTTTAAACCCACGTGCTCCTCCTGATCCCAAGCCCCCGTATTTTAAGAGAAATGAGCGCGATGAGATGGGTGTTTGCTTATGACCCAACCTAGACATGACTCCAGCATGATGCAGGGGTGGCCCCGGGAGTAGGTAGGTTTACCCTGTCTTCCATATGAAACAAGGCTTGCTTAGGTACGGGCAGGTGGGGATCACGTCTGGTTAGACTTTAAACCCAACTAGGAGATGAGCTTTTGGGCCCAGAGAAGGAAGGGGGCAAGGAGGTCAAGGGTTGCAGTCATGACATGGGCAGGTGGGGTTGAGGCCAGCCACAGCCAGCACAAGCAGGGGTGTGCTTCTTGCCATTTTATATGTCCCCAGGAAAAGGCCCACGTATATTTCCATGCAACGTCAGAAGGCTCAGAGGTGCTCATTCAGACAGTATCACAGCTGATGGGAGCTCGGCCCTTCCTGCCTTCCAGGTAAAATTCTTGACTCACTTGGGGTGAAAGCAATTTCTGAGAAAATTGAATTTTTCCTCCCAAGCACAACGAAACATGTGGGGTTCAAGAATATCCTGCTTCTCTTAATGTGTTCTTAGCAACTTACACTCTGCCATGCAGTAACTCGCTAGGAGTCCCCAGTGAATGACCCACCAACAGCTAAACCAGAGCAGCGACCAACAGTGTCAGGGAGAGGAGGTAACCGCTATAAACTCCTATTGTGATGCAAAATATAAAACTATTCTTCAAGTCCTAGCAAATGAATATAAATGTTTACTTCACATGATGATTACAAGAGGGGCCCACATTCATCATAAAACCTAATGATAGACAACAAAACGAAATGTGCCCCTCTGCTGTATCATGAATTCATCCTAAATTAATATAGTCTCCTTAATAAGCATTAATTGAACCTTTATTTAAGAAACTTTCCAAAAATTGTGCTGCAATTGGGAAGTGTCTTCAAAGGCAATCAGGAAGGCTAATATCTGAAAAACAGCAACTAGTAGGAAAAGTTGGAGCAGGTATCCTGTTTTCCGTGTAGACATATTCCTGCAGCAAGAGAGATCTTTCTGCTCCTTTCTGCTGCCCTTGAGGCTGCATCCAGGGCCGTCATGGCGGAAAAAGTGACGTCATGCAGTGACGGCAAGGCTGTGACCTGTACCAGGCCCTAACCTTGGGTGGGGACCACTGCCACCTGCATTTTCCGGGTGCCGAGAGGCCCAGTACCCGGCCCAGAGCCCCCAGTGCCCAAATGCAGGCCCATGTACTCTAGGGCCACCATGCCTTCAACTAAGCCATGTCTTTTCTGACACTAGTAGAAATAGTGGAATGAACGGCACAAGGCAGAGAGAATGGAATATGGGTATTAAGTAATTGGCACAAAAAATGGAAATGATTGAGAAGAGGATCAGCTATGCTTTTGGCCCCGTGACAGGCAGAGAGACCCAGGGCAGGGCTGGGGCAGATGCCCGGGCTGCAAGACAGGCACCAAACTGCGAGGCCAGCGCCCGCTGCGCCAGGGAGCGTGTGCCTCCTCCTGGCAGTCTCCTTGCTGGGTCACCAGCCTCCTGTCTGTCTTTGCAGTTCTCTGTACCCAGTGTGGGTCAGGGAAGCCGGGCAGGAAAGGGACACAGGTCCTTGGAGAGCACACCCTGTGGTAGGTACTCTAGGACCCCTCTGGTGCACACAGCAGCTCTGCACGTTCAGGGTGACAGGCTGTTGGACTGATGGGGAAGCTGGGTTTGCTAAGCGAGAGGGGATAGGGCTCCTGGGAGTTAGAGGCATGGCCTAGGCCTGGGCTGCTGGAACCCCGCCTTTTCTGCTCACCAGACTAGAGGAAGGGGAACTTGGTCTCTCTGAAGCCCTGTCCTCTCTACACAACAGGAATGAGGGGGGCTTTTATGAAGCTATATGGGTGATATTTCAGTTTCCAGCACAGTGCTTGGCTCACAGCAGGGGCCTTACTGAAAGCCAGCAATGCACATCAGGACTAGGATTCAGTCCCCGGTCAGCCCCGCTCTCCTCAGCCAGCAGAGGACCTGCTGTGAAATCCCTGCTCTGTGGTTTACAAACCGTGTGACCTTAGACAAGTCACTTTCCTTGGGCCTCGGTTTCTTTACTGTAAAGTGGGGATATTCCTTTACAAGGTGGTGGTTGGGACTCACAGATTAGAAGCGAAAATATTTACTGAACAATTAAAAGTAATATGCACAGTTAAGTTTTAGTTGGTGTTGTAATTAAGTTTTAGTTGGTGTTGTAATAAGTGTCCGTCGGTGTGTTAGGATGAGTCCATGTTCACTTTGGGGTTTAAAGTATGGAATCCTAATTCCCTTGGAGACCAGATCAAGGGAAAGAGCAACTCGTGAAAAAGGCACAGAGACGTAGGACAGAAGGTGAGTGTAAAGGGAGCTGACGCGTATGGACACCTACCGTATGCCTAGCCTAATGACAGGCATTTCAGAGACGTAATCCAGGTACCGGGCCCCCAGGCTGGTGCTAGAAAATCGTGCCTCGTTTGCTTTCATTGGCCCTGACTGCTAGGAATGAGTGCTTGCTGGGGGCTTGGGGGCTTTGACAGTGGTCCTCTGTGGTGCCCACCCCACCCCTCCTTTCCAGCTTCCATCTCTCTGTCTGTGTCCGCTGCTCCTCCCTGGCACGGCCCCTGCTGTGTAAGGAGGCCGTCCTCAGCCAGGGTATCATACACTGGAGCGCAGAACATTCCAGGTAGAGGAGCGGAGTGCGTGCCTGCTCCCTTTCCATGCCACAGGCTGTCCTGGGCCCAGGGCGGCTCTGCTTCTGTCAATAATCTTACAAAACATTTAACGTCTGACTTTCAAGGTTCTAGATCTAAGAGCTCAACCTAGTCCCGGGGCCAGACGAGAGCAGACCCCATGTTACTTCCCTTCCTTCTGTCCTCTCGGACCAAGCTCCCAGTGCAACATCTCCTTTTCCCTCTCTTACAGAGCAAGTGCATCTGGCCTTTCGGTGGAGGGCAGCAACACCGGAGAAGGTGGGCGGGAGCGTCATCTGCCCTAATGGTGACAGCAGCTCCCAAGTGCTGCATCGTTACAAAGATGCTGTGAGATAGATATTATTAATCCATTTTACAGATGAATACACTGAGGCTCAGGGGAGCAGCTGGGCCTTGGTTACTCAGCCAGTAAGTGGCCGAGCTGGCGTTCAGACTCAGGGCTGTTTGGTACCACCCTTCTTCGGGAAGCTAAAAGATGAAGCCCTGACGGTGTTGAGTGGGCCATGAGCAGGTGGCAGGGTTCTTCGGGTCCCTTTCCCCCTGCCACCCCGCCATTTACTGACACTCCACAGCCTGCGCTCCAAGCCCATCTGATGGGCCCAACCCACCCTGGGCTGGAATTACGCCTGCCCTTGGGAGAGTCAAGTGATTACCCGGCCCCCCAGCCCAGGTTCCCTTAGAGTTGTAGTGCAGTTCAAAATGAGGGAGGCCCAAAGTAAAGGTGGACTTTATGTCCCAGCTTCCCACGGATAAAGTGGCCTCAGCCCCAGTGTGGGAGAACTTCCTCTCACCCTTTCTTCCCATGCACTCCTTCTTTCTTACTATTTTCCAGATCTTAAATGCAAAATGCCCAAGACAATCTACCTCCCAGCATTTCCTGCCCTGCCCTTTATGTATCTGAATCACACACCACACCAGCCAGTTTAGCATAAGAAATTAAATTGATTTTCATGCTCCAACTCCAGATGTAAATGCCTTTATTAATAATGTAAAGCACATTTATTTATGCAGTTTGATATTTTTCGAGTTCAGGGAAGCAATTAAGTTTTGCTCCAGTTGCTGATCACCTGGGGCAGGGAGGACCCTGAGGGCAGGGCCCGGCCGGGCAGCCCCCTCCTCAGCCCTCAGCTGCCCACTGCCTCTGTGAGACATGAGTTTTGAAATTGAAGAGAGCACATTATTTGCATGGGCCCATGTCAAGAAAGGCCAGTTTCTTCTCCAGAATTGACTTGGGTCATTAAACTGCAGGATGTGAGGAGGTCCTAGCCACACCAAGTTCCTCCCCTCAGTTAGCTCCTAGAGAGACTGTCATTTTCAAAAAACTACTTTTAACTCTTACCTTGGTGAGCGACTTCTCATCTGTGAAGGGCTGGCCCACCTGTGGGTGTGAAGAGTTGGTTTGACCACTTAGGACCTGATGACTGTGGACCACTTCTTGTCTCACTTCTGTTCACCTCCATCTCCGTATCTGAAAAATGAGAAAATGGTATTTACTTTACTGGGGCTGCTGTGAAGATGGAGCAGCCAGATAACGAATGCACAGCCCTTAGCTGATCTACCCACCATCTCCTTCAGATGGCCTCGCCCTTTCCCCTCCTCAGGCCTTTGCTTGGGCTGTGCCCCCAGCCTGTAGCATCCTTCCTTCTCATCTTCATATCTCAACTCCACCCTGTGCTTCGTAATACAAATGTTTCCCATTGGTGTTATCCAAAGAGCTTTTGCATGCCTGTTATCACTTTTATCACCAGTAGCAACATTTGAAACTGTGATGGAATGTAAGTTCCCAGGAAATGTAACTTCCTAGAGACAGATGAGGATTCAGAAATGGTCTCAGGATCCCTGGCTGACCTTCCTAAGCCCTGCACGCTAGAGACTGTGAGACACTGTGGGGTGGGGGTGGGGCACACTGTGATGACCAGGGTCCATCTCCAGCATCTCACAGTCTAGGGGAACCAAGAGAAAGCTAGACTCTCAGGACCCTTCTCTGCTCAGCATGGGCTGCATGTTGAGAAACAGACCAGGAGGCCAGGATCGAGCCTGGCTGTGAGGTTTTGACATATCTCACCAATCTGGGCCTCAGTTTCCAAGATCAGAGCTTCCCCACCCACATTTGCCCACAGAGTGGAGCCTGGAGTCACCCTTGACTTCCCTCCCCCTCAGCCCCACTGGTAACGCATCTCCCATCCTCGCTGATTTTGCCTCCGGGCTTCCTATCGCTGGAATGTACCCACTTCTCTTCCTCTTCCTCTTCCCACTTTCTCATAAAGCCTCATCATCTCCAGTGTGGGCAAGTCCAGCAGCCTCCAAACAGGTCTTCCTGCGGGCGCCTCTGCCCCCTCCAAGCCATACTCCCACCTCTCTGCCAGGACCAGCTTTTAAACTCTCCAGCAACTCCACACAGGCACATTTAAAAGCCTCAAAGTCTCCTTGCTGCCTCAGGATGAAGGCCAAATGCTTTAGCGTCTCCCATAATTCCCTGCACGGTGTGGCCCCTGCTGGCAACTCATCATTTCTGCTTCTAAGCCATCCGGGCCATAGAGCCCCTTCTCCAGTTTCTAGAACTCACCATACACCTTCCTACAGGCTGTTCCTTCTATTCTCTTTCCTTCTCCCTGCCCCTCCTCTCCACCCTTTGTTCAATGCCGGGTCATTGTTCCTTCAGGGACCCTCCAGAATAAATCAGTTCTCCTTATCAAATGCTCTCCAGACACCCCTTTCTTGACATTCACAGCCTTTGATACAGTTTGTGATTGTGTGATCACAGCTCCGTGATCGATTACTGCCCATGCCCTCCTCCAGTGTGCAGACTCCGTAAGGTCATGCCCCTCATCTGTTTGTCTCCCAGTGCATGCCTAACTTCTCACCGGCTAAATCGCACCCAGTCAGCCCTGAATGCATGTGTGTGAATAGAGAGAGAGCAAGGAATAGATGCTTGAGTCAAAAAAAGCATTTGGATTAAATTCTGTCCCCACTTCTGGCTGTGAAGCTCTCACCTGAGATCAGTTTAGCAACCAGTTCGTGCCACAAATGAAGAGCAACTCCTGAACACCTTCCGGGGCGATGCGCGATTGCTCCCACGTGCTCCAGACCTCACATGAATGGGAACCCCACCTGAGGCTGCCGAACCACGTTACTCAGCTGCCCCAGGGGCACACCTGCCCACAAGGTGCTCGAGGCACTGGGCAGCCCGGGCATCTCCAGGCCCCTGGTTGGGGTGGGGGTTTTGGCAAGGCAGAACTCCACCATTTACATGTAAAAATTGTGGTGGTGAGAAAGTGAAAAGAGTGATACCTACTTCTTTGGTTTGTTCAAAGTGCGGTGCTCAGTACCTTTGAACTGGTACCCCTAAAGTTCTCTGCCCTGGAGGATAGAGTGACATTGCGTAAGACGTGCCACTTCTCTGAGCTTTATCTGGAAAATGGCGCAATAGTATCTGCTTCGTGGAGTTATGATTGGGAAGCAATGAGACAAATTATAAAGTGTCCAGTAGGCAGAAAATACAGGAAAAGATATTTCCTTGTCTCCGCTTTTCCCCCCCAGGCCCCTTAAGACTGTGGGGTGAGATGCAGGGCGGCTTGCTCCCCTCCTGTGGTTCTGCTCCCAACCATGCAGACTGGCTCTGCAGGGCCCCGGCTGCCCCAAGCCTTCTCCCCACTTTACCCTCCCCGAGTAGCAGCCACTAAAGTGTTGACGTGCCTTTGACATCTTTCCACTCAAGGAAGCCGCCAGCTGATGGGAGCTCAGGACATGTGCTGAGTGTCCCTCTCTTCTTGTGATCCGTCACTCAGCTGGCTCCCACAGGCAGGCGCTGGAAATGCTCCCAGCCAGCTGGGTGGGCTCCAGGGAGCAGTCCTTCCCTCCAGCAGATTAGAGACTGGTCTGCACAGGAAAGCAGGGGGTCTCCGGGCCTGGGCCTGGGCCTTTGGCTGGGCGAGTCAAACCCCTGGTGGGGTAAGAGGGCTATCACATAGCTCAAAGCTGAGGCACCTCATTGTCCATATGGGGAAACTGAGGCTTAGAGAGAAGAGCCTTGTCTAAGGTTGCCCAGTGCAAAGGACCAGAACTCCGATTTGTTTCTTCGACAACATTCAGAGTGACCTGTAGACTGGGCCTTGTGGCAGAGGATGTTGGCAGTGGGGACCCATTGCCTCTTGGCTGGAGGGACGTTGTTCCAGATCTCTCCTGTGGGTGTTAAGAGCATGTGCCGGTGTAAGTTTGGACGACCTTACAGTCTTGTGTGAGTGGCTTGGTCTCAAGGCTGAGTCTGCTGGTGCTCTGAGGACCTCCACCCTAGCCCTAGTGCCCTGCTCAGAGGTGGGCATTCTGTAGGTCAGAGCTGCAGACCTGGGGATTCAGGGATCTTGTGGGAATGTTGCCCAGGCCTGCTTCTTGCTTTCCATTCTGACACTTGCGATCTCCCTTGAAAACCACAGACAGCGCTTTAGGGAACTGGATCGGCCTCTCTGACCTCACCAGTAAGCTGATGATCAACGTTACCTGGGCCAGTTTAACAACCCTCCTTGCATTTTCCAAGAAGTGAGCTGCTTGGCTTATTTATGGAGACACTTAAGCCTCTCCACTGTGTAAGGTTAGGGATTTGGCAAGGCCTGGGGCTATTTCACATCTCCATGATTCCTGTTAAACGTTGCCAGTTCCCTCTCACGCAGGTGGGGCCGGAGTTCTGGGAAGCTGCAGGAAACCTCTCACGCTGCAGCCCAGGAACAGGGCTGGCCGCCGCCCACTGCTGGGGAAGAGGAGCCCTGGATTGCCCCTCTGCTTGCACTGCATTTCCAGAAGCTGATTATCTGGAAGTGACTCCTGCGTTGAGCCAAGCACTGTGCTAGGTGCTTGGGACGCTTGTGGGGGTGCTAAGACTGACCTCATTGAATTCAGGTGAGGTGGAAAAGGAAACCTATCCTAACGAGGGTGTGCTGGTAAGTGTTTAACAACCCGCTCTCCACAGTGTAAAATACCTGACTGTAGCATTTGCCAATTCCCGTGGTATAAATACTCCCACCATGGCCCAGTTCAAGATGATGTCTTTGGAAGAGACTCACAGAATCAGGTCTTGAGAGCAAGTGGGAGCCAACTCCAAACTGACCCAAACTGACCCAAACGAACCACCTGGCAAGGCAGCTTGTAAAATGCACGAAAATAGAAGAGTACATGCAATTGTGTGGCCCCTGGAAGGAGGAGCGATCCCTTCGGGCTGAGCTTCCCAGCAAGGCTTTGAGGAGCCAGTGATATTTGGTCTGGGCCTTGAGGAAGGGCAGGACTTTCTCCCAGGAAGCACCCAGAGGCTCAACACATCTGAAGCGGCAAGCCCGTGGACACCAGACCAAATGGACCTTATAAAATTCTGTGGAGGAGTTTGTCCTTTATCTTTTCAGCAGTGGGGGAGACACTGATGCCTCTTTGGCCATTGTAGGATCTGTTTGGTTGTGTTTCTTGTGAGTCCCAACTTGATCATTTTTTTTCTAAAAGGTTATGTTATGTTCATTACAAAACAAAGCAAGCATCGCCCCAAAGTACAGAAAGATGCCTTTTTAACATTAGGTGACCATCTTCCCAACATGTCTTCTTACATATGTACAGACAAAAGTTTAGACAGATATAGTAGAAATTACATAAAATAAGTAAAAATAAAAAAGGAAAAAAAAAGAGGGAAACCTAGGAATCAACGGGTCTTTCTTTTTACACTGGATGCTGTCAGAACTGTGTGTGATGTTCAGAGCTGTGGCAGTCATCTTGCAACCCCGAGAGGCGTTAGTCCAGGGTTAACACACATGCTGAGGGTGACAGAGTGAGATGATAGAGAGCATGTGAGTGTTGATGATAAAGAGGGGCTGCTGTCCTTTACATGGAGACCATCATGTGACAACTCTGGTTTTCATATATGTATTGGTTTCCTATCTACCCAGATTCTGAATTCTCAAAGTTCAAAACTGGGTCATAACAAAGCATGAAGCAAATTAGTGTGATGTAGTTATTCAAGAGCTTAGGCTTTGGAGTCAAACCAACCTGTATTTGAACTATAGCTCCTTACAGGGGAATTACTTAATCTCTTAGCACCACAATTTTCTCATCTCTGAAATAGGAATAACAAACCTGCTTGCAGAATGTTGGGAGCATTGCATTAAATAACACATGTGAAGTTTCTAGCACAATATCCAGAACAGAAAGGACTCGGAAAATAAACAAATGGATCAAAGAAAATACTAAGCATGCCAACCAGGTGGGGAAAAACATTATACTTCTATTTCTTCAGTTCTTTCAGCAAATACTGAGCCTACTATAAGCTGTGGAGTGTCCGCTCTGACCCAGACAGAGTAAGTTTGAGTAAGTTTCTTTACTACTCTATCAGTTTCCTTAGCTATAAAATGGATACATTAAGTAGAGGATTAAATAAGGTTGGTGCCCAAACACTAGCTTCCTTCTTTCTTGTTTCTGCATCACTACACCAGATACATGCTCACATACAACACACAGTGCAACACACATGGATACAGATGGACCATGACATGCACACCCGCACACATGTAGCCTTCTTAGACTCAAAATCTCTCGGGAGTTATTTTATGAGTGTGTGGGCTTGAGGATGCTGTCCCCAGGTCTGTCTGGAGGGCCAGGCTGTTCACCTGATGACTGCCATGGTTCCTTGTCTTTCTCTGGATTTGTTTCCCAAAGGTAGGCTCTTCCAACAATGGCATTGTTGCTTAAAGGAAAATTAGTTTCTGGGGGGAAAAAAAACTTTAAAATGTAATTACAGATTTGATTCACATCTAGTAAATAATTTGGCGTGTATGGTTTTGAATATAAAATGGCACATTTTTGCAGATGGGACAGATACATTTTGGCAGTCAAGAGGGAGTCAGGAGAGAGAAAAGAGAAGAAACCACGTTCTTCCTCCCTCTCTACCTGGTGTGATTGGGTCTGGCTCCAGGGACCTGCTGGACAGGCTTTGCTGGGGACAGGAGGTGAGAGAAAAGGAGAAGCAGGCTGAGGAGGGTCGGGGTGAGCTTTGTTCGAGTGGAGAGTGGATCCTTTCGGGCCCCTTTTCATGTCCATTCCCAACATGCCCATCCCACCACAATCTCCTTGGAATCTTCCCTGGATGGTTGCTGACCTCCTCACTCCTTTCCCAATTCCATTCTTTCCTGACCTGTTCCATGTAACATACCTTGAAACGTCATTTTTCTTCGGTCATACTCTTGCTCAAAGACCTGTCTCCTTCTACCCTGCACGTCTTGCTTTGCCTGTTTCCCTTTCCAGGGGAATCAACAATCTTTTGCACGGTCCTCCCCAGCAGGCTGCTGGCAGCATGGTGTTCATAGTCTTCCAAGATGCCCATGCCTGGGAACCACTGGTCCAGCCCTAGGCCATAGAGCTGGAGTCATATCTTTTGAAAGGCCAAGTCTGCTTGAGCTCAGTCCTAAACCTTTCTCTCTGACCCACCTTGCACTCCTTTTCCCAATCCATCCATTCTCTTCCCAATTCTTCTCTCCTTTTCACCTTCCTTGTCTTCTGTGGCTGGATCCTCAGCCCTACTTGCCCCTCTTTGACCTTGACTTTCCTCCTAGCAGGTGGTTGGGATTTTCCTTCTGTCTGGGCGTTCATTGCTTCATGGAACACTTACTGGGGGTATGTGCTGGGCTCTGCTCATGGAGGCAGGAACAGTGTCTGTGATCTGGAAGAAGAGGCCATTAGACAATTCACTGAGAACTCATTTTCTGTGTATGTGGGGTGCTGGGTGGTGGTGGAAGGCGGGTGGTGTTGGGTAGGTGGAGAGAGTAAAGTTGCACAAAGGAATAAAATGTTGTCCTTGAATTCTGGCATCTAGCCAGGGGCCAGTCAATGGAATTTTATCCTTAATTGATTTATCAGATTAGCTTTAATGGAACCCAGAGGAAGCAAGAGCAGCCAGGAAGTGATTATAATAGAAAAGATTGCACTCACGGATTCCCTTTGATCTTCAAACAACCCCGAAAGGAGGAGGTTGTCTCCATTTTCCAGTGCAGGGAACAGGCTCAGAGAGGCCTGCTGACTTTCCTGAGGAAACCCGGCTACCGGTGGGAGTCCTGGTAGGCCTGATGGACGTCCTGTGCTCACCGCTGAGGCTGCATGGATCCCAAGGCACCTGTTGGTCCTGCTTGCTCCCTGGGCCACCCTCTGAGGACTGCTGGCCACGAGTCCCTTCCACGGGGCAGAGGAAAGCCGTCTTTCCTTCTGGGCACCACCTCAACTTCCCGTCTTCTCCGCTTGGCCTGGGGGCAGAAGGGGAGCTGCTCAGTGGCCATCTGCACATATGTCTGATAGGCCCACACAGGAAAAGGACATTGATTTTTGATCAGAAAGGTGAAGGATGAGGCTGGGAAGTAGCAGGGCAGCAGGGGTGGGTGGACACTAATGGATAGAACCAAAGAGAATAAAAAGAATCCTTAAGCCTTCAAACAGAGCCTGCCCCTCAGTTCCTGGTAGGTGTGGGCTGAGAATCTTCTGTGTAAGACTGAAATGGAATCACAGATGAGAAGAAATCATCTTGGGGTTTGGGTGTGCCTCCTCTAAGGCACTGATTCAATTAGAAACTTAACTGATTTCCCCCACGGATGATCAGACTTGGCAGGTGAGGAAGAGCGGCAGCCTGGTCAGCAGCGTGAATGGCTGTCCCAGCTCACCAGCATCCCTCTGCTGCATCCCGCATCACCTCGGAGTCTTGGCAATTGTATAATTGGCCCGATGGGTTATGGTTTGACACCAGAAGAGCCAATTAGCTGGAGTCTCCTCTGACCTCCGGTTTGGGGTGGTAGGAGCCGAGGTAATGACTTGAGATGGAGGGAGGAAAAAAACAAAACTAAAAACAAAAATAGAAAATATCAAGCACGGAGACCTAAATCTTTCTGGCTCCCTGATTAATAACCCTGTCATGCCGATCACAAGCTCTAAACAGCAATGCTGGTTGCAGCTGAATTTTTTATACTTTCTATTAATCTTTAATGATAGCTTGGTCACCTAGTCTCTTTTATCTTGTCAGATAAATGTATGGTTAACAGGATAATGAGATTTCTAAAGCCCCATTCCAGCTCCCAGCTATCTAGTGCTTGTGGTGACCTCTGACCCCCGGCAGACAGCCTCACCAGGGTGCTCGTAATTGGTAGGTGTGCTGGGAATGTATTGGAAGCTGACGGATGGTTTAAACTTTGATTTGAGGTCAGCAAGGTCATGGAGCTCTGGAAGACCAGCCCGTTTTTATTATCAGCTGCCTCTGATGGGGATATAATTAGATTTAGTTATTGCTTTATTAATAAGTAATCGCTTCCCTCATCGCTGTGGGTGGGCAAATGTATTCCTTGGATAATTTGAGGACACTAGTCTGGCTTTATTAATAAGAATATATCATGCTTATTTGGCCAGGGGAAGACACCCATCTGGATTTCTGGACTTTGGGGGAACTTTATCATTTTTACTCATTTGCAGTATTGAATAAATTGTCTGTGTGTTGTAAAATCTATCCTTGTCTCAGTGATCCCACACTCTCTGTTGTCATAGGAACCTCTGTTCTCATTTCTCAAAGACTTAAGAATAAAAAAATACGTAAATAATTTCATCCCGCTGTCCATGCATGCATGCATCCGTCCATCCATCCATCCATCCATCCATCCCTTCCATCATCCCATCATCTACTCAATCACGTGTACCTGCCAAATGCTAGTTAGAGTCCTAGGTGAAGAGGGGAAGAGGCTCACAGAGTTAGAGACCTAATCCCTGTCTCATGAGATTCACAAGCAGAGGAGGCACAGGTTCAAGGGCAGGTGAGGTTAGAGCCCTAGGAAAACTGTTAACACAATGTTAGCGCATGGAGAGTGGTGCATATTGGACTTGATGCATCAAACATGTTCACATTTGGGTAACAGTTATTAATATTGCTCATATTTTTTTAAAGAAAGGTTGGGGCACAGGAAGGAAGTTGCCTTCAAAGAAGGGCTGAGGAGCTTCTTGAATATTTAAAAATTTTGAGAGTTTCTCCCAGACATCCTCCTGATAGAAAACTAGGAAGGAATAGAGGAAAAAAGGGAGAGAAACAAAATATAAAAGGAAGAAAATTAAAGAAGATTACTCATTCATTCTAGACTCTAATTAATTAATTCAACAACTATTCAATAGACACTCTATTCAATGAGTGTCTACTATGTATAAGTCATGTCCTGGACTTTTTTTCCATTCACCCAAAGAGAACCCCAGTATAAATATTGCAGTTCTCATGTTCAGTACTACGTTTGTCATTCTATTCTATAATACTGCAATCTTGGTATTTTTCTTGGTTAAATACCATCATTTAGGTTCTTCTTTTATTCTTTAAATTTAAAATTTCCTATGCTGGATACCTCTTTTCCATGTGGTGACTCAGGGATTTAGCTCCTGCTATCCTAATATGTACACAGATACTTAAATGTTACACGGAAATTTCTAACTGAACAAAGAAATGTCCTTTCAAAAATGGTTCTGATCACATCTTGACTGTGTTTCATCTAATCTAAGGCACACCAGTATGTTACACACCATGAAAAAGAAGAAGCATAGCTAATATGTACTGAGGTGTGCTATTGGTTGTAAGATGGGTTTTGATTTACAAAATGTCAAAATATGAAAAGAAATGTGTTTGACAATTGATAAAATATAGTTCTTTAAACCTTTCCTAGATATATTGTTTTAATTTCCATTTTTTATGTTCCTCAAGAGAGTGGACATATTTTTTATGTCTGTTGGCCATTTGTCCTCTAGAGCCTGTTAGGCTAGGATCTAATTCCCAGTCTTGGATGAAGTCTCCTTCAAGAAGAGAGTGGTGGTGTGGAGATGCGGGTAGATGGAAGGGGATCCTTTGTCTGGAGAGACCCTGCAATCTCTCTTGCTCCGAAGGTAGAGTCCCTCTGCTCTCCTCCTTTTTCTTCCTCCAGGGCCATATCCATTTTCCAAGGGCCTAGCCCTCTCTCCAAGAATAAGTTATCTTCAATAGGAGACCCTTAAGAGTAGTGGGCAGGACCATCCCACTAGGAGGGATTCAAGCCAGACCCAAGGAACCTCAGTCCTGGCCTTAGGCCTCTCCCAGATGGAACAATGCTTGAAGACAAAGCACAGAAGATGATGATAAGCTTGGTTAAAAGTTGTCATTTGTTAAAAAAAATCACCAAGCCATTTTTCTTTGCTTGTTGCAACCACTCTTAACTATTAACTTTCAGTCCTTCAGCAAATTTATAGGTGGAGCTAGAAGGGTGTATATGGACATATATCACAGACCCTATCTGATATTCAGCAGAGAAATAGCTCCTTTCTAAGGTTCCTCAAGAATTACATTTTGAGCACTTGACAGGCATTGGGTACCATCTTCCCAGCTGTGTTAGGCAGGATAGCCTGGTTGTGCTGCAGTAACAAGCTCCAAATTTTCAGTGACTTCACCCAGTGATGGTTCATTTGTCTTATTTCAACATGGGTGTTGCCATCGGATGGCTCTCCTCTAAGAGGTGACTCAGGGATTTAACTCCTTTTACTTAGCTTAGGCTCTGCTAATACTGAGAGTTATTAGTCTTACAGGGCCTCAGTGTCCTCCAAGTCCTCCTTGGGATCTTCTGCATCCAGCCAGCCAATGAGGTGGACATAAAAAGGTTGCTTATGGAGGTTTTAGGGGCCAGGACTGTAAGTGGCAAATCTCATGTCTACTGCATTCCACTGGCCAGAGCTAGTTATAAGGCTCTGCCTAGACGCAAGGGCTGTGCCCAGGAGGAACATGAAATGTTTTGGGTGAACATTTACGGTTACCCAAAATATCCTCACCAAAATGTCCTCAGCTGGCAAGTGGAATGATGATGCAAACTCAGAATAATGTCCTCTTCCTTATGATGTCACGAGCCTGTATCTGCTGTGGAAACAAAATAAAATAAACCACCAGCCAACAAAACAACATAGCACACAGAGAAACACACACTCATTCACACAGGAAATAGCTCTGTGATACCCAGGTTACTCTTGCTCTGTCACTCCTGACAGGTGTAGATTGCCTGAAAGAGGAGCGAGAGTCTGCAGAAAGGGGAAAAGGATTCATCTAGAAACCAGAGGTCCTGGGTTTGAGTCCCACCTTCAGCACTGTTGGTTTATGATCTTAAACCAGCTGCTTCCCCTCTCTGAACCTCAGGATTCTCCTTGGTGGTAACACTACCTAAACAGTAATGGGGTTTTCTGAGACTCTCTTGAGACACTAACAAATTCTGGTGCCCCCAAGATGGTAGTTTTGAAATCAGGACCGAACTAGGAGATTGTTGTATATAGGACTACATCAGTTTCCTGTTATCGCTGTAACAAATTATCACAAAATCAGTGTCTTAAAGCAATGCAAATAGATTCTTTTACAGTGCTGGAGGTCAGGACTTAGAAATTAGTTTTATGGAGCTAACATCAAGGTGTCAGCATGCCTGGTTCTTTCTGAGGAGTCCAGAAGAGAATCTTTCCTTGCCTCTTCAGCTTCTAAGGCTCATTCCTTGGCTCTGGCTACGTTTCTGCAATCTCTACCTTTGTCATCACGTTGTCATTTTCTCCTGTGTAGTCAAATCTCCCTCTTATACAAATGCATGTGATTACCTTCAGTGCCTACCTGGGCGATACAGGATAATCTCTCCATCTCAAAAGCTTTAACTTAATCAATCTGCAAAGTCCCTTTTGCCATATAAGGTAACATTCACAGGTCCTGGAAATTAAGATATGGATATCTTTGGGAGTTATTATTCAGCCTACTTCAGAGATGGACTGAAGCATTCTTAGGGAATTAGATGCTTTTTTGGAATGGAGGGCAAGGAGCAGGGAATCCAGCACAACCCATCTAATCTGGCCTCACCCCTGAAGTCTTTGAGTGTAGGCACTGCAGAGTCCAAATGCTTTGGGAGTGCCCAAGACTGGGCTTGCCTTTCTGTGCTGCCCATTACCAATCGTGTGGCCTGGGGCAAGCTGGTCGACTTTCCTACATCTGTTTCCTTATATCTAAACAAGGGGAAGTTATACCCAACTGCCATGGCTACTATAAAGATAAATGACAACCTGTGAAGCATTTGGCACTATACTCACACATAGCAATGCTGGATCACTACAGGTATTGTCATAAACTCCCTGCCTGGTACCTCTGTAGGTGTTTTAGTCCACCTGTGCTTCTATAGCAAGATACCATAGACTGGGGGGCTTAAACAACAGACATTTCTTTCTTACAGTTCTGGAGGCTGCAGGTTCAAAATCAAGGTGCCAGTAGACTTGGTTCTTTTTGGGAGCTCTCTTCCCTGCTCGCCGACAGTTGCCTCCCTGCTGTAACCGCACAGGGCAGAGAGAGAGCTCTGGTGTCTCTTCCTCTTCTTGTAAGGGCACTAATCCCATCACGGGGACCCCACCTCCATGACTTCATCTAAACCTAATCACCTCCCAAAGGCCCTGCCTCCAAATACCATCACACTGGGGGTTTAGGGCTTCAGCACAGGAATTGGTGGGGGTGGGGTGGGGGACACAAACATTCATTTCAAACCAGCAGGTGAATGAGAGCATCGCTAGAGGAGATGCCAGCATCTGGGCAGAGGGGTACCAGCAGGGTACCCGGTCAGCAGGGCATGTAGGCAGGCTACACCCAGCAGCAAGGCCAGCCAGCTTTCCCATTGGTTCTGAGTTGTGACAGAACAGAGCTGTGGAGGCAGAATGGGGGGCATTCTTGAAAAAAAGCAGTGATACTGGGCAACCTAAGAGAGGGGAACCTCCGAGCTCAAGGTCCCAGCATCAGTGCCTGTGGGCTTCACCCTCGGAAAGCACCATCAGGCCGGCAAGCCAACGCTGGGGCAGAGACTCAGAGTGCTGGCCTCTGATTTTCTCAAACGAAAAAATCTCCTCTTATTCACCACCTCTTGGTGTATTCCTTCCACCTTCTAGACCTTTCTTATGCTGAGAACAAATCTCCAACACAGTGCTTAAGAGAGTGGGCTCTGGAGCCAACCCACTGACATTTAATTCAAACTCTACTACCTACTGGCTCTGGACCTGGGAAAGCGGTTTAGCATCTTTGTACCTCAGTTTTCCCCTGTGAATTGGGGATCATAAAGCAACCAGCTATAGGATTGCGGTGCAGACTCTGAGTTAAGTTGCAGACAAAGAACGGAAAGGGCATTTCAGGGCCCCCAGACTTCCTGTTTCACAGGCTCCATGCCCGTCTTTCCCCCAACACCAACTCCAGAAGGGATGACTGAGCCACATGCAAGCCACTGCTTAAATGAACCAACTTCCAGATCAGCCCATTATCAAAACACAGAATAAATGTTGTCTTTATGCTCAATAAACAGTTCCTCAGCTCCGCAAAATGAAATATTCCTTTCATTATGAAACTGAGAAGCCATTTATCCTGTGTCTTAAGTGGTATAAATAGACTGTGTGGCAGTCAGCGCAGAGATAATGACACTGTTTATTTTCACTAGCTCGGGACGGGCTGACACAGTGTGTACCGGGGGAGTGAGCGTGGCTCCTACAAGGGGACCCACAAATCCGTCATTCTCGCCAAGAACAAGGTGCTCAGCATCTGTTCTCAGGCTCTGCTTGCCGGGCTGGGCAGGCAGGGAAATGTCGGGATTGCACCTGGCATTTTGAGGAGCTTGCTCTGAGCTTACGCTGAGAAGGGTCTGCAAGGGGAGGGAGCTGATGGGCCCGGGCAGCCCTGAGACACAGCCAGTCACACTGCCCAAGGTCGCCACTCTACAGGCACTCGGGCACAAATCCTCAGGCAACTTCACAGCTTAGAAGGAGGCCTGTCCCCAAGTGAGTGTGGGAGGACAAGATGCATAGCCTGAGAAGCAGGGTCCAAAGTCAGGCTCTGGCCCTTTTGATCCATGGAATATTGGTCAAGATCTCAACTCTCTGGCCTCCATTCTCTTTGTTTCTATAATGTGGAGACCTGTCTTGCCTACTATGTGATTGAACGAGAAAGCTCATTTGCAAGCATACAGCTTTGTGCAATCATATCCCCTTATTGTTCTGGAGAGGAAACACCATAGAGAGAGGGTCAGTGCCCAGTGGGAGATGCCAGGTCAGACCTAGGTCTCCTGACCCCTAGTCATGAGTTCCTTCTACCTTACTTCTTTGGATTAAAAACTGTCTGTGGCAAGTCAGGACCAGTATCTACATGTGCACCACCTGACTCCAGCGGTGGTGGAGGGCTAATCACACAGACGATGACATGAAGGGCACCCACCCAGATGTGACCACATGACTTGCATAGTGGTCCGGGCGTAGGCCTCAGCTAGGAACAAATGTGTCTCTAAGGAAGAGCGGACACCCGGCTCACTGACACTTGAGTGTAGCTTAGCTTTTCACGTCCCTGGCAGAAAATAGCACTCGACAGAGATGGACTCCAAGATGTGGGACTCAGGTTTGGAAAAATCTAGGACATGGTCTGGAAAAAAAGACATGGGACGCAGGCTGAGTTGTGGGCTCTGGGCAGCTAGAGGTGCGTCGACCCCGTGAGCACCTGCAATAGGGAAGAGGAGCTGGGGAACTGTTAACAGGAACCGGTGAGCACCGTTGTCAGAGGGAGCCTTTCCCAGAAGAAAGCCGTGAGCAAGTCGCTTTCTCTCTTTGAAATTCACCATTTTCATCTGTACAATGGGCATAATGACCTCTTGCTATTCTGAAGAGCAGAGGCTAGACTGGGAGATCCCTACAGGGCCGCTCCAGCCCCAGAGTCACTTCGGGGTTGTGTTGGCAGCAGAAGCCATCCCCTTCTTTGCTTTGTTGAAGGGGTGGGTGAGAAGCTGTCCGCCTGGTAGGATTCTGCTGGAAGCCCCAGCAGGGCTGAGGAACGAAGGAGCTGAGGACCGTTGGAGCCACGTCAGGGCCTGTGGGGACCTGAGTACAGCCGTGGGGTGGAGCGCCTTCACAGTAGGGAGAGCCAAGGCTTCAGGTCCCTGATTTGGCAGAGCAAACTGAGGCCCAAGTATGGATTCTGATCTGAGGGTCAGGCAGCATGTGTGTAGGGGTGCCTGGGTGGTTCTTGGCACCCCAGAGGGCCTGGGCTGGGGTTCAGGGAAGGATGTGTGGCATCTGATGTAGGCCACCTGCCATCCACAGCATCTGGCAGGGCCCAGGTAGGAGACTGGAATTGCTCTATGTGTTTCAAGAGCCTCTAATGCGGGGTATTGGTTACAAGGGGCCTAAAAAGAAATCAAGGTTCTTAGACCTCCATCAGGAAGCTCCTTGGTCCTGGGGCTGTGGCCCCAGACAGCCCAGATGCCATGCTGGGGCATTGTCCCCCAGGAGGAAGCTGGGGGGTCGGCTCTTGCAGATGGAGCCTCAGAGTCACAGCCACCCTCAGGCACGTGACCCTGCCTCTGCTGGAGGCATGCAGGGAGCTGACAAGTGCCTTCTCTCTCCCTCCTGCCTTCCAGCCTCCCACCAGTGTCTCCTATTGGCTGAACCTAACATGAAGCCAGCAGGCAAGGCAACCTGGGACATGCAGTTTTGGGCATAGTCCTGGGACACTGAGAGCTAACAGGTGCCATGTGGCGCATGTACCCACTGTGTTCCAGAATGACCAGAGGTGATTGGATACAGATCTGATTTAAAAGTTAATCCTGAGTTCCTTTAAGCCCTTTTTGAAGGAAGTAGTAGTATGTCTATTTTATATTTGAGGTTCAGAGAGGTTAATGAAAGTGCTCCAGATCACACAGCTAGCAAGTAACAGAGCTGGGATTTGAGGCCTGAGCTGCTCCTTGACTCTTGGGGACACTACTGGCAACAGGTTCAGCTGGGATGGTGTTTTAACAGGCAGCCAGTCCAGCAGGAAGCAGGGATTTGGGCAGAAGCCAGGAAGGCAGATGAGGCTTGCTAAGTGAGGGTGTCTGAAGCTTGTGTGGCCTCCAGGGGTTGAGTTCACCAGCAGATTGCTGGGCAGGGGAGCAACAGACGTGCCCTCTCTCCTCCTGGGGATGGGAAGGTCATGGCACCCCCCTCTTGGGCAGGGGTCTCATTGCCCAGAGTGGGATATGGGGAGCTAAGGACTGCCCACTGTCGGCACTTGAGAGGGGACCCGAGGGACTGTGGGAGCACACTAGTGCGGTCAAGGGGCAGTGAACAGGGTGTCCACCAGATGTTTGCCCCTGTGGGGAGATCCTGAGTCCACTCCCAGCTGGATGGAGAGAGTGACCTGACAGGGGACATCCTGGAGCTGAGGCCACAGGGTCCTATACCAATTGTCACTTCATCTCAGGGGGTGACAGGGCCATCCGTGTGGTGGCAAGGGCGGTGGACCAAAATCTGGAGATCTGGGCTGGAATTCCACCCTGTCACCTCCCCGAGTGAGCTTAGCAGATCAGTCACTTTATTTGGGGCCTCTGTGATCTGCCAGGGGAGGACAAGGATTGGCTGCACGAAAGACCCTCAGAGGAAGGCTGTGGCCACTTGGGAGCGGCACTGAGCCCCCTTTCCTCCTCCAAGCCTGAGCCAGTGTCCTGGCTCTCTGTAGCTTTTCCAATGATTCATTTCCACATCTCTTTCCTTTGAGCCCCAGCTCGGCTTTCTTTCTTTGCTTCCTCATTGGCTGAGTCGGCCTGAGGGTAACCACTGAAAGAGTCCTAGGGCTTACGTTCACGCCATCACTGCAGATGGCGAGCCTGGGGACAGGAGTGGGGGGGACTCGCTTAGGATGCACAGTTGGGGCTTTGAAGCCTGGGACTCCTGGCTGCCTCTTCCAGTGCTCTCCCAGCCCAAAGCATCTGGGAGGACCTTTGGCTCCCAGGAGGATTCTTCCTTTGGAGATAAGGCACTATACAAATAGCAGTGGGATTATTTAGGAAGAGTCTGCCAAGAGTTCTCCTCTCCACTCAACTCCAAACACTCCAGTATTTCCTCACTGGCAGCCTTTCCACTGGTACTGGGTATCTGTTGGGTAAGAAACTGCACCAGAACTTAAGGACTTAAAACTAACCCAGCTCCCATGCCCACTGGTTAGTTCTGCTGGTCTGTGCTTGCTCACACGTCTGCAGTCTGTTGGCAGGTTGGTGGGGCTGGCTGGTTCTGGATGGACTTGTTTACACATCTGCCTGTCCCCTCGCCGTCAAGTGGAGTACCTCATATCTTCTTTATGTGGTTCCTCATCCTCCAGCAGTCTAGCACAGGCTGGTTCAGGTGGCAGCGGTGCTCGAAGGCTACCGAGAGCTGCAAGGTCCCTGAAGCCTAGGCTTGGAACTGGCTCACTGTCCATTCTTCTACCTGCTATTGGTCAAAGCAAGGAACAGGCCATCCCAGATGCAAGGGGTAGTGAAATAGACTCTATCACTTGATGGAAGGAGCTGTGAGGTATTGTGGCCTCCTTTGCAGTCTGGGATGGCTTATCCCATTATCCACTCTGCCCTCCTTCTTTAATAACAGAACCCTGACATTTATCTGGGCTCAGAATCATGACTATACATCCCAGACTTCTCTGAAGCTAGACTATCTATCTAGATTCTGGCCAATAAGGCAGTGAAAAAATCTGGCATAAATCCTTTATCTCTTTCTTCCTACTGCATGGATTCTGGATGCAGTGGCTGGAGCATGCGCAGCCTTATTAGAACACCAGGTAATGCACTAAAGATGGCAGGGAAGCAACACAGAGAACACTGGTGACTTAATGTCGTTTACACGACAGTGAAACTTGTGTCTTCTTTAAGCCATCATTATTTTGACATTTTTATATTACTCACAGTGGAACCCAATCCTAATGAACAGACTTTCCTTTATATACTGATTGCTTTTTACCTTTCTTTTTTCTTATAATTGTCCCCATTTTAATAAGCCTTCCCTGGGCACACATATCTCTCTTCTGGATTCTCAGAACACTGCCTATTTGTATGAGTCCCTGACATTCATCCACTAATCTGGTTTTGGTCTCATTTTTTATCTTGGTTTTATATATATATGTTCTGTATTTTTTATCTTGGTTTTATATATATATGCAATTGCTTTTATATTACTGTAGAGCTGATATCTGTAGTCTCCTTTACTGAAGAGATGGGAACTGTAGTCTCCTTTGTATTTCCCTCCAATTTATTCATTCAAAAATATTTATGAAGTACTCACCATATATAAGGTACTATGGTAGGCCAGGGACATAAAAGTGAAAAAACAAAATCACGGTCTTCGCCATCCCGGAACTGAGGTTTTAGAGGGGAGGTGAACGAGCTTTGAAGAAATAAGCAAACAAACGACTATATAATTATAAGGCGTGTTAAGTGCCAAAGTGAATATGAAGGGCACCTAGTTTAGGCAAGGTGCTTAGGGAAGGCCTCTTTGAAGAGACAGTGCTTGAAGTGAGCTTGAGAGATGAGAATGGGAGAAAAGATTGGAAAGGAAGCCGGGAGCCCGATCACTCAGGATAATGTGGGCCGTGGCAAGGAGTCTGGATTTTATTCATGATACAATGAGGAGGTTTTATGCACCAATAAGCTCTAATTGTTAGGATTAGGTTCCCCTGCCTGTAACAGAAAACCCAAGTATCAGTGGTTTAAACAAGCCAGAAGGGTCCAGGTTGCCGTTGGGGATCCCGGCTCTGTGAGCTTCCTGCTCCACCATCCTCATCACGTGGCCCTATTCTCAAGTCTCTCTGTGGTCCAAGATGGCTGTGGAGCTCCAGTCCAATCACACTCCCGTAACAGATACAAGAAGAGCTGAACGGGAGGCCTGCCGGCTGACCTAGTGCCCCCGTGAGGAGCTTCCCAGAAGCCCTGCTGAGTGGCTTCCCCTGATGTCTCACTGGCCACCTTTGGCTATACCGGGAAATGTAGTCTTTTAGCTGTGCATATTGCCACCCTATATAAAGGGGAGCTCTGCTAGTAAGAAAGAAGGTGAAAATGGATATGTGATAGGTCACAAGAAGTCTTTGGTAGAATTGCATTCGCAGGAGGCATAAATTAAAAGCCTATTTGTTCCGATTGCTACACACAACCTGGATGAGTCTTGCAGGCATAAGGCTGAGTGAACAACTGAGGAAACATTTCCACGATTCAGGCAAAACTAATCTCTGATGAGTCGAAACAGGGGTTACTCCGGTGGCATCAGTGACTGGGAGGAGGCAGTAGGGAGTTTCTGCGAAGCTGGGAATGTTCCAGCTCTTGATCCGGGTGGCAGTTAGGAGGTAGATGCTAATATAAGAATTTAGTGAGGCATCTACTTAACATTTAAGCATTTTACTGCATACATAAGTTTTTAAAGAGCATGTTCATTCCAGAATTTATCTGTTTTCTAGGAATTAACCAGAACATTTATATATTTATTTTTGTATTATTATTATTATTTTTTGCTTTCTGGAAGGCTCTAATGTTAGGCCAATCATGGGCTTTGCTATATCCCTCCCTAAGTCCCAGCTCCAGGCCTCTCTCCTAATCTCCTGAGCTAGGGGCGATATACCCTCCTCAGAATTTCCCCAGCCCTATATCCCTTGACAGCATATCAAGCTTCCTTTCGGCCTGGAATCAGACCCCCTACTCCTCACTTAGCACAGTGCCTGGCACGTGTTTGTTGAATGCATGGACAACTTTATGAGATACCGCCCAAGCATGGCACATTCCATGTAACAAACTTTATTCAGCTCATTCATTATAACAAACTCTATATGAAGAGGGTAGAGAGATAAAGACACCATGAACCCTGTCCACAGTACAATCTTACCTTGGAATCAATGGAGTGCTGAGGTAACAAAGATAGAGAGAGGAAGCAAACCCGGGAAGGCTTCCCAGAGGAGTTGACACCCTGAGCTGGGAATTTGCTGCTGGCTGGAAGTGATTGGACAGGGAAGTGGCAGTAGGAAGGGTGGTGCTGTGTGCATGAGAGGCTGCAGGTTGAGTGCACCTGGCCTGGAGTGGGACAGAACATGCCCCAGTGTGGTCTTTCTTTAGCTTTTATGTTGGTCTGCTTGGGGAGACTGGGGATCCTGGGGCTGCTGGGCAGCCCCCTGCCTTCCTCCCTCTCCCTTCCTCTCTGCTTCTCACAAAGTGGTCCTGAAATCACACCAAGAGCAGCTGCTTAAGCAATTTTGCCAATTAATGGGTCTCTGAAATTAAACCGCCTACACAGTCTGGATGAGCGTTCTCCAGGAGGGATTTCAGCAATTGTCTTCATGATAATCAGGCTTGACTTGCCTTCACACACATTAATAAAAAAGTGAAGGCGTCGGGAGAGATGCCCTTTCGAGGGGAATATCGACAATGTCGTAATGAGGCTTGGGGAGAAGGATGCTGAAGCACCGCGCTGCATGCTCAAAGCCGGTCCCCTCTGCCAGCGGGAGCTGGCCCTGGCTGGAAGCCGCTGGGCGTACAGTAAAGAACAGCAGTGCCTGGGAGCCGGTCAGGCTGGATGGGTCCAGAGAAAGGAAAGCAAATGGCAAGATATGCTTAGGAAGAGCAGCCAGGAGGACCTCCTGGAGGTGGCAGAGGAAAGAAGAAGCCATCAAGTGTTGAACATTCAATAACAAAAGCACCCAGGCAGCTGTCAGCCCTCTTCCTCCACAGCTTGCGCGACCCCAGGGCTGCCACGTCTTTATTCAGTTACCATTAGCTGATTATGTATACACGTTCCCCCAGGCCAGAAGTGACCGCAGAATCCTCCTCAACACAACACTCCCAGGAGCCTCTACCAATTGGTTGGAACTAGAAGCAGATTTGCCTTTAGCATCTTCCCAATCCCCTGTACTCTGCATGCTTTCTACCATGCCCGGTCTCAGGTTTCCTCCCAGGGGACACTGTATTTTTCAGGGATCAAAGGCTTAAGAGATAAGAGTGGGAATCCAAGAGTGGAACACAGAAGTGGTCCGTAATGGCTACAGGTCCTTGAAATAACAACCTGAGACAGGGGAACTCACAGCTATTTCATATCTACAAAATCAAAGAGGCGGCGCCTCCATCTGTTGTCTTGTTTAACCTTGTATCCCTTCTCCAGGTAGGCAGGTCCTCCATTCTGCACGCGGGGAGTGCAAGGCCTAGGAAGATGACCACGCATGCCCAGAGATTTAGTGAGTACGCGGCAGAGGTGGGGGTGGAACCCAGGTCAGGGTGACTTCCAAGTGTATGTGTTTTCCACCCTATCACACTGAGGGGGCAATGCTCCCCAGCCCCCACTCCCCAGCCCCCACCACTGCTCCTCTTGGGTTGGTTTACTCAGATTAGAGCAGGAGAATTCAGTAAAGCAAAGAATGTTTCTTGAATGTTGAGTGTGTCAGCTGCCTGGGTAGAGAAGGAGAGTGGCAAGAAGAGGTGAAGATGAAGAGGACGGAGAGGAGGGACAAGGCCAGCCCAGCATCGCTGACTTTATTCAGTGATGGGTTCTGCACTTACTGGGTACAGAGAGCCTCGGAGAATCCATCTTAGACTCATAGACTATCAGTACTCAAGGGCCTACATGGCAACAAGAGGGGAGATGATAATGCTTCTTTATATATCTCAAGGTCTGTGTGTGTTTTCGCCCAGCACAGTGCCTGGAACACACAGGCCACTCCTGAGAGCTAACAGAGTGTTCTTGGCGTTAAGTGGGAGCTTCATGCCGCTTGGGAGGGCTGACCACATGTCAGACCCTTGGGTGTACCCTTTTAACCAGCCAACTTAATTCTTACGGTTCTCGAGGGCCCCAGTGACGATTGGAAAGCCAGCCTGTCTGACAGGGATCCAGGCTCTTTTCAAACTCACCAGCCCAGCCCCCATGTACCTTGTGCCTGTCACAAGCAAAGGGACCAGCAAGGAAGGGTCGGCCTTGTTACCTGGGAAGAGAACCATGAGGACCCCCTCTGCTCTCCACTGGACTGTCCCAAGCTGTGATGCCTGCATTTATTACAGGGACAGGGCTTCTTATGTAAGTGGCCAGGCTGTCTGTCCTCATGTACCACCATCATCAGCCCTGTGAGCACTGGACACCACAGCTCCTACTTTATACTCTCTCTCAAAACTCCTAGCAGCATAGTTACTTTTGGAATTGATATACTAACTTAAATGTTCGAAAAATGTAAGGCAGCATATGTGCCAAACCTACCCTAAACATAGCACATAACATCTTTAGCTAAAACAGCAATTTTTTTCTGAAAAAAGAACGTCTCTATTTGTTTCTCTCTTCTGTCTGTGTGAGTGTGTGCATACATTCATTGTCTGGCACAAGGTGCTCTGTATCAGTTTGTTTTGCTTGAGTGATTTTAAACTGAGCACACACACACGGTTCTAACTTACAAGGCCATAGCCAGGCTCGGATGTGAGGACCACAGGCTCAGATTTAGCAGCGCCTGTTAGGACAGAGGACAGAGCAGACTGTCTCCTCCCCACGCCCACCCTAACTGCCTCTTTCCCAGCTTTACTGGCTTGACGGAAGCCTCCCCCTCCCCACCTTCACTAATTAACAATCCCAGAATGGTTACCAGGTGCTGGGGGGGCTCACGTGTGTCATCTCATTTAAACCTCACTTAACCTGGGGAAGTAGGTACTCTTAGAGACCCCCATTTTCCAGTTGGAGAAACTGAGGAAGCCAAGAGCATCCACATAGTCACTCATCATTCTGCTGCCCTTGGTCCCCCTCCAGTGACCATGATATCCTCCGGTAAGGTAGATACCAAGGCAGGCATAGGGCAGCCAGACTGAGCCCTGTGAGACAGGGGCCTCCGACTTTGCGTTCTTTGCTCAGCCCTGCAATAGGCTGAGCCCCACAGCCCGTAGCAGAGAAGGCCATAGTCTACCGCAGATTCCCAATCCTGTACTGAGGCCACTGCTTTGGACTACATCTCCCAGGCTCCCTTGCCATGAAGCCATGTGACTAGTTCTCACCAATGGGGTGTGAGCCTGCCTTATCTGCCAGTGGATACAGACGACTCAGAAGCCCTAAGGGAGGGCAGATCCCCAGGAGGGGTGGAGCCTGGATCCCAGAATCACCACATGGAGGAGAGCTTCCCATCAACCAGAAACACCCCTACAGCGTAAGAAATAAATTTATTTTGAGTTAAGGCTCTGATTATTTCAAGTTTATTTGATGCCACAACTAACATTGTCCTGATCAAAACACAAACCATGGCCAGTAAAAGAGGCCAGGATTCCTAAAGGATTTATACTCATCTGCATTGGCCCAGGGCATTCTTGGCATCTTAGAATCCATCTTAGACTCATAGAATATCAGTACTCAAGGGCCTACATGGCAACAAGAGGGGAGATGATAATGCTTCTTTATACATCTCAAGGTCTGTGTGTGTCTCCCCCATGCAAACCTTTCTCCCTGGCCAAGCCCATCTGCTGTGCCTCCCTCACCTGGCCCCTTCTGAAGGAGCCTGGAGGGGCCAGGGCTGGTGGAGGAGGGGGCTACCTGGGGCCCCAGACACTAGGCCCTGCTGATGTCACAGAGGGCCACACTAGCTCCAAGCAGCCATGGTGCTGGGAAAAACCTAGGCTCCAAGACATAAAGACAGAAAACACAATGTTTTATTAGTGCTTGAGACGTTTATTTCCCGAGTTAACAACAATAATAAACTCGTTTACAGCTGCGAGTTTCATTGCCTTACCCAGTGGGTCTCCCACCTGCTGCCTCCATTTGGAGCATGTGTGGCTCCCAAGCCCTGAGGGGCCGGCCTGGCAGCTGGTGTGGGTGGGCACTGCCTCCTGGCAGCTGGGAGGCCTGGAGCGGGGGTCCCCAGCGTGCTGTACTGCCTGTATGGATCCTGCCTCAGGGTGGGGAGAGAGGATAGCTTCCCACGGTGGGACCTTAGGCAAGCAGGCGCCAGAAGAGGTCCTGGGCTCTTACCTGTCTGCTGTGCGGGTGGCTCTTTACAATCAAGGAATGAAGCGATGATCCTCACTCAGGTGACTCATTTGGGGGAAATCCTCCTGCGGGACAGGGACTAGGGTGAGATGAACGTGGCCCCAAGGTGGCCAGCTTTTAGGTTGGACAAGTGTCTCCTTTGTTTGTGTGTACTAGGCCCCTTCCCTGGTCCTGGCCTCCTTCCTGCTCCCTTCACTGGGCAGCACATGACCAGCACAGCCTCGTGGGCTTTCTCCCCAGTGTCACTTGGAGAAGTGGCCAGTGTTTCTTTCTCCTTCTAGATCTCACTGAGGCAGCTGCTGACCCCCTGGCGACCCTCCATCTCAAGATACCAGGTTCCACGGGCTGAGGAAAGGTAGGGGGGTGAGCTCACAGATTTTGCACAGCCCCAAGGCCCTTCTCAGGACTGGGACCAAGGGAGGTGCATGGAGACAGGAGGTGTGGGAAAGGATTTTATAAATTTATGACAGTGTGACTCACCTTATGTTATTGATGTTTTTTTTTTTAATTCACTCAAAATAACCCTCCTTCTGTTGGGGTGAACTTCCTCCCCGATTCTAATGGCTGCTTTGCACCTCATCCTCTCAGTTCTTACAGCTTTGCTTTGCCTGAGACTTCTCTGCATAAGGCTTTGAAAAGTCTGGAAGTTTTGTCTGGGTGAGGGTGGAGCAGGGCCGCAGGGAGGCTGCCGGAGTGTCCTGCTGGGTCTCCTCCTACCAGGGGTTCTCAGACTCCACCAGCATCACAGTCCCCTGGAGGGTGCCAGGCTTGCTGGGGGCGGCCCCTGGAGTTTCTGACTCCTAGGCCTAGGGGGTGCAGGAGAATTTGCATTTCCTGCCATGCTGATACTGCAGGTCCAGGGACCACACCTTGGGGCCCATTGCCCTAAGGTGTTTTGGTAGAAGAACGCTGGAATTGGATAGAACTGAGTTCAAGTCCGGCTACTGTTTTAGCAGCTGTGTGACCTTTGGCAAGTTATTCAAAACTTCCTGTGCTCATAACAATAACCGTGTGAATGTATTGCTCATATGCCAGGAACCGTGCCATGCTCTTTGCTTGGCATCATCTCTTTTAATCCTCACAATAACACAAAAAGAGGTCGGTGTTTTTAACTTTCCCAAGTCCACACGTCTCATGAGTGGTAAGGCAAGGATTTAAATGAGGTCTGACTGTGGCTTCAACAAGCTGGAGCAGTACTCATATGTAGATTACTAGAGTGGTTATAAGGATTAGATATGAAGACATGCAGAGCGCCCAGCACAAGGCCTGGCACAGAGTCACTGCCCGTGCAGAGTGTGAGTCCCATGCTCCTAAGAGAAGACCCTCGGTGAGGTGGGAGGCAGAGGAAGACAGAGACTGCGCTCACTGACGGTTCAGCCTCCAGGTGAGCCCAGCACAGGGAAGAAAACAGGAAATGGTGGGCTGCGTGTGTAGGGGCAAGCAGAAAGAAGAAGACCCAGGTTTGTTTGCCTCCCAGAGTGGGGAGGGCAGGTGGGGTCACTTTCTGACACATGGAGAAGAGACCTTAGGGCAGGACCCACACTCCCTTGTCGGGATGCCCTCAGCCACAGAGAGTGTTCTGGTTGGAGCCTCACTGCAGCATCCCAGCAGCTCTGCGGACCCACTGAGAACATCCACGGGAGACATGACGCCTTCAGGGGGCTGTCATCCAGCCCTTCCCTCCACCCTCGTGACCCAGGCAGTGGGCTCTAACGCATTTTCCACAGCAGTCGTCTGCCCAGCTGAACCAGCCCAGATGCCGAGATGGAGTGTCATGATTTCTGCACTGCTTTCTCATTCCACTTTGCAAAAATACAACTACCTTCACGTTTGCCCCATACCTTTATTACCACCATTGCCGTGCAAAGGAAGCATGCTCACATACACTTCTCCAGCCGTGTAGGGTAATGGAAATTTGGGGTGTTCTGGGGCACAACTTCATGCTCCCAACCTCAGAGCCTGGATTATCCCTCAGAGAGCACATTTGGGCCAGGCTCACCTTTCCATAGACTGGGTGATCTGTGGAAAGACTCATGCCTCCATCATGTTCCACCTCACATAGGAAAGAGGTTCAGGGAGCAGCTTGTCAGTGAGAAGAGGTCTGTCCATCCTGGAGCAGAGTCTACGTGCTGGGCTGCTGTGTGGGAATGAGCCTCTGGGACCACCCAGATCTGCTCTCCTAAACCACCATCGTCACTGAGATGCCACCGTCCTCTTCCCTAATCCCCTGCCCTTTTAAACCCACAAGGCCTTCTCCATTAACCTCCTTGTAAAAGAGAGACTAAGAGCTGGATTCTGTACAAACTGAAGCTGTCAGAATACAAGTTCCTGGGTGGCAGGTCATGTTTTCCATTTCTCTCCCAACCTGCAGAACCCTTTTCTAGGAGGTGTTGGGGGAAGGAGATGGGCAGACAGCTCCCTGTAACCTGAGGCACGGTGCTCCACCTTCCTGCGTTTGCCCCTTTTCACGTCATCGCTTCCACCACCTCACAGTCTCCACAGCAGATGTACCAGCGGGCATTTTTAATCAGTAGAAATGAAAACAAGTAGGTTTGAAAATGTCAGTGCCCCTTTGGACACCATAAAGGTCAGGCATGCTGTCACTAAAGTGTAAAGAATCCTGGCTTCAGCTGAATTAAGAAAAACCGTCCAGATGGATGAAGAGTTTGGAAAGAGGGCTTCTCTTAGAAGCACAAGGAGGCCTGTCTCTCCCAACTGTGTGACCTTGGGTAGGCCACTTACATTTCTGCTTCCTCATCTGTGACATGGGGATGAGAATATAGGGTTTCCCCTATGAGATGATACATGGCAAAGCTGCTGGCTTGGAGTAGATGTTTGAGTGGTATTAGTGGAGAGAGCAAATGCCCGTACTAGTTATCTCCCATATTTGAGTAGGGCTCTACAGTTTTCAAAGCAGTTTAGAATATGTTACCAGCTCAGTGTCAGTGATTACCAGACACATGAACTGAGAGCAAGCACTTGCCCCTGGGGAATAGGTTTCATGGATCTCCAGGGAATAAGCGAAGTATGAGTGTCTGGTCACGGCACAGAATGTTTCTGATTGCTGCCATTCTTTGAGTTCTTCTGGTTCTATCAGGAATGGAGATCTAATTAAATACTGATCTGTCTTTAACGACTTTGAAACATCGTTTGCACTATGAGAGCTCAAAGCAACTTGCCAGGAAATAGGAAGTTGCTTATCAGGGCCCAGAAACAATACTCCAAGGGCAATTCTGTTTTTCTGTATTATTTAATGCTTGTGTCTCTGCCTGTGTAGCTCGGTGACACACACAAACCTACACATGTTGAGTGATGAAGACATAACTATTAGAAGCACCCACACACGGTCAAGCTACAGACAATGTCTCCTCCAGAACTATGTTCTATACACCAGCAAAGCCTGAGATGATTTTTTTTCTGCTCTCCAGACACCCTCTCGTGGGGACATGAGTCTCTCAGTACCACAAGCAGTCCCCAGACCCATAGTCAGAGGTGCTAATTTGGGAGGTCAAAGTGGAGCCTGGAATCTGCATTTTAACAAACCTCTCTGGGGCACTGCCCGGGAGCAGGAGGACCACATGTTCGGAGACTCCAGCCTGTGCCATCCAGGTACTGAGGGACATACGCACCAAGCCAGCCCTGATGAATCACTTTCCCTTCCCCCAAGATTGAATCCCTCAGGATTCACACCTTGGAGGAAGCAAGCAGAACGTTTCCTTGACAACAGATGACTGATGTAGAAGTCCCTGTGCACAGGTGAGAGATAGGAAGGGACAAGAGAAGCAACGTGGGCAGGTGCCAGGTAGAAACAACAGGCTCTTGGCAGCCCCAAGAGCACACACTGGACAGGAGAAGATCCGGGGTCCAGGCAGAGAGAAATGCTGGCCAGGGGAGCCCACTGTTGCACCTGCAAGGAGAGAGGCCCTAGTGAACTCTCATGGCTGGTCATTGTAAGTCTGTCCTGGAAGGTAATTTTTGGAATTAAGCTTTATTGAAAAAGGCTGTGATCAGAAGGAAAATTGGGTTTTGAACAATTTACGTGAAGGAAACTCAAACAGGGAAGGCAGTCAGTCCCCAAGGCCATGAGCTGGATGAAGTGTTCCCAGAAGGAGGACTTGTCAGGCAGATAAATCTGGAGTGAGCTCACACCTGGCAGGACTGGGTCCCTGGCTTGTGATCTCAGTTCTTAAGAAGGTTCTTTTCAGCCCCAGGCCCTCCCTGGTTTCTTCTCCCACCATTGCTGCCCGGGGGCCTCTGCTCCAACCAACCTTCAGCCACTGCCCAGTCGTGCGATGTCTTATCTTGTCTTATGCAAGTTAGTCCATCTTTCCAAATGCTTCCTGCCCTCCCCAGGCCCAGCTCAGATCCTGTGTGTGGGGGATCCCCTTACAACACCAGCAGAATGTACTCTCTCACAAATTTCACCTCTTAGTGCCTTGGCTTCATATCGCCAGCGGAGCTTCCAGCACCTCCAGGGCTAGAGCCTTCAGATGGCCTTTGAAGATCGGGAACCTTGTGGTGGGGCTTGAATCACGGGCTCTAGGTTACTTTATCAGCTGTGCTCACAGTTGACATAAAGGTGCTCACCCTGGCCACACATCAAAACCACCTAGGGAGCTTTGAACAATGCTGATCGCTGACCCCACTGTTGGTCAGCTGAAACCAAATCTCTGGCGGGTCAGGGGGAGAGAGCAACCAAGTGTTTTCAGAAGCTTCCAAGGAATTCTGATGCACAGTCAAGGTTGAGAACCATTGCAATACACTGCTCCTCATCCATAGCCATGGAAGGGCAATGAGAGAATAACACTATTTTCCTGCATTCTACCACTCTAAGAGTTCAATATATGGTAGCTCTTTTCTGGTCACTACTCCTTCAAGACTGAGAAAAAATAATCCAAGACTAGATGAAGACTTAAACTAGCCAGAGCCACAGGGATAATTGCCAAGGGTGGCAAATACCTATGTATGTACTCCTCCATACCATGCCCTTGACAGGCATTGTTAATCAATCCTGGCACACTTTCCCTCTGAACCAAAAGTGTCCTCACAGTGTCTCATCGCCCTGTGCTCCAGGCAGCTCCAATAAGCTGGAGCTGGCATCCTAGTTGAAACCTATTTGTTTTTCTTGGTTTAGAGAGGGAGTACCATAGGGTTAAAAAGACGTAAAGATAGGATCTTTTAGGGTTAAAACAGGGAGGCCAACCATAGTCTTCTGCTGAATGTCCTTCAAGATTCTCAGGGCCTAATGTGAAATGAGAAAGGCAATTCTGAGTTTCTTTGAAGTGAGCTAATTTAATCATCTTTCTTAGAAATTGGGTGTAATCTCTTATTGGCTCTCTTAGCTGACCCAAGGCAAGCAAGGCTGAGGAGAAAGTAGGTTATCAGATAAAAATGACATAGGTATGCTTTTAAACAAAGTTGACAAGATTGTCAATTTCCCTACCTCTTGAGCATGTTCTGGAAGTAAACAAGTCAAATTCCTTCTTCTCTGACACATGTCAGATTCCTTATGGTCTTTCTCCTTTAAAGGCCTGACTTCCAGCTTGTTAACCTTAGCACCACTTTTCAAACTGTATTCCAAATATCCTCACTTGTTTTTCTCGTCTTGGCATTCAAGGTGCCATACCACCGGGTCCAAGACTAACCTATGGCCCGATCTCCCTCTTCACCTTACTCCGGGCTCTCGCCTGGATGTATCTGGTCTTCCATGTTTTTATCTGCATCCAAAATATCCTTGCTTCCATTTCTGTTTGCTCAGATCTTACTCCACATTAAGACACACTCAGATCACACCTCCTGCATGGGGCTCCCATCTCACTGATTTTCCTGCATATCTTCTCCTTTTCTCCCATTTTGCTCAGTTTTTCCTTCTGTTTTAACCAAGGGAAGGTTATGACAATTTCTTAGGCATCGACCAAGTGTCAGGCACTATCCTAGGAGAGCAGTTTTAGGACTCTGGTTTGATCTTATGAGCATTTCTTAGATTTCATTATCTGCATTTTATTTATGAGAAAATCAGTAACCTTTGTAGTTCAGTGAGTTGCCTGAGATAGTAGAGCTAGTAACAGGCAGACCTAGGAGACCAACCCACATCTCTTGTGCCTTTCCAAGCTCTGTTTTTAAATCTGTCCTCCTTTGTCTCCAAGGCAGAATTTCCCCTTGTCTGCCTTGTACATAGGATTTGGAGTCAGAAAATACAGGTTCAAGGCCTATATTACCTATTTAGTTAATATGTTGTTTTGGCAGTTATATTAACTTCTCTGGCTTTGTTTTTCATCTGTCAAAGAGGATTCAAATATAACTGCCTGCCAAACTCACAGAGGAGAACTCCCCTCTCCATGACCATGCCCCTCTTGGGCTGAGGCCTCATGGTACCCATCTACCTTCATTGCACTTAACTGGCACTCGACTTGAAAAAGTAGCACTTGATAAGTCCTTGTTATTCAGCTAGGTGAGATTAAATTGAACGAGTCAGTAGGTTAGGGAGAAACTCAAATACCTCAATTTGGCATCGAGAATCGATCATTTGTAATAGCATCACCCGGAGTGGGTTCTGATTGCATTCACTTGTAACTTGTCTGCTATTTGCTTTGTTTAGCAAATTCCTTCACAGAGAGAGACAGGGAAAGAGCCTGGGAAGGCAGGGTAAGGGTGTGAGAAGATGCTGGAATCTGAGAAGGAGCTCAGATTGTTGCTTGAACATATTGCTGTCTGTGTGGAAAATGTTCACAGCAGTTACAACTTGGGATGAATATGCATTAGCGGCGGTGCTGCAATTTGCTGGCGTGTGCCATGCTACACTCAGAGACTTGGCAAGATGGGTAATTATCTCCACATTATGTGCCTTGTCTCTTTCTCTTCTTAATTAAGTAACTAATCTGGTGGAGGAGAGCTCTGTTTGTGTTTGTTTGGCAGGTGCAGCCTCATGACAGTTGTCTGGAGAAGTTTCTTGGAAATTTATGAGACTTTCAAAAAACAAACTGCTTGGAGCTGAGCCGACCTGCTGGAGCCTGGGAGGATCAGAGTGGGGCCTCTCCTGGAGCACAAGGCAGCGCGATAGTCGTCTCTCCTCTTAGACAGTGCCGCTCCTAGTGGCAGGGTGGGTCAGGGTTTCTGACCTTCCAGGGTGGAGAGAAGCAGGGGCAAGCACTCCCCATGGAGAGGAGGGAAACTAGAGGCCAGAATTAGAATAGCAGTGTATTCTCCCTCCTACCTTGTTTCCCTCTGCATTTCTCTATTTGAGCAGATTTTCCCCTTCAGCTCTTCCAAGCATTCTGTAAAGGAAATGATTAAACAAGCAAAGTGCTGACCGCTGAGCTAAGATGGAACACATGGCTCATGGGTAAACCTGCTGACATAAAGGTACTTGGCTGGGCTGGATGGGACCCAGGGTGAACCTCCTGGGTCACTGGGACTGGTGACTCAGCAGGCTTTGGGTCCCACAGTGCTGTAAGCATCTCAGCCAAGTGTACAGACCACAACCGTGACGGCTCCTCCACCCTGCCCGGAAACCAAAGCAGGTTGGTCCAAGAGGGTGAAGAATGGTGCAGCTTCTCTTGAGGTCCATGGCTTAGTTGCAAGGGAGGGGTGGAATGGGCCAGGCCAGCTAACGGTAGGGATGTGACAGATCCAGGGTGGCAACTGGGGGAGCGACCAAGGAAGTACTAATGCCCACAATGAATCTTATGGGCACATTGTGGGTCCCCGATATTGTTGTCAGTCATGAGGACCATCTTCCAAACAACAAAGACGCACAATGTAGATGTAACGTGGGCTGCTCAGCTCTGATGGCTATGCTGGCCCAAGGGGCCATTTCTCTGACTCATAAGTTCTGTGTTTTTACTTGAAGTGATGAGCTTGCCATCTGTGTATTTGTGCCCTCTCCCGACACACATACCAGTTCAATGAAATAAGCTGTCAGACTCCCCTCATGAATGGCCCATTCCAGGGGGCACTGTGGTGCTAGGGAAGGAAGAATTCTAAGATGTCTCCCCAAGAGTACCAGACTCTAGTGTATATATACTTTCTCCTCTCAATCAATCCTTAATATTGGTCCTGCTATGAAAGGAATTTTGCAAATGCAATCACATCCCTAATTCATTAACCAAAAAATAGAGAGACTATTGGGTGGTGTAATCTATTCACATGGGCCCTTTAAAAGCAAAGCTTTCTCCAACTGGTTGTAGAAGAAGAAGTCAGAGATGGAAACATGAAAAGTATTCAATACACTATTTCTGGCTTGAAGATGGAAGGGTCACATGGGAAAAAATTTGAGTGGACTTTAGAAGCTGAGAGCAGTCCCCCAGTAACAGCCAGACAGAAAAGAGGTCCTCAGTCCTACAACCACAATGAACTGAATTCTGCCAACAAAAGTGGGTTTTTCCTTAGAGCTTTCAGATGAGAACTCAGCCTGGCTAACATGTTGATTTCAGCTGGTCCTACACTGAGCAGAGAACCCAGTCATGCCGTGCCAGACTTCTGACCTAGAGAACCATGAGCTAATAAATGGGTGCTATTGGAAGCCACTATGTTTGTGTTAATTTGTTATGAGACAGTAGAAAACTGATACAGGTCCCACCTGACTTATAAGAAAAGTTACATAAAGAGACACTGCATTTCTTTTTATAGTCTAGGCACATGGGGACTGGGACCCTAGTTCAGGTTTTGCCACTGACCTATTTAGTCACCTCCAGCAAGTCATGTCTCCTCCCTGGACTTCAATTTCCTCTTCTGTAAAAGTAAAAATGAGATGGCATATTCTTGAAAGTGTCTCATAGCACTCTCACGCCAGGTGTGGCTATAGACATTGATATAAAGAAATACATAGGGGAGCATGCTAGAATATGAGTCAAGAGACCCACCTGGAGGCCACAGCCCCCTTTGAGTAATCCTTTGAGGTCAGAGTAATCCTTCCATGAGACTGTTTCTATATTGCCATGTTCTGCTCAAACACCTTTCATGGATCTCCACCACCTACAGGAGAACGAAGGACCCTCCTCTCTTTGCTATTCAGGGTCTAGGTAAGTTGGGTCCAGTCAAACTTTGGACTCTAGGTACCATGCATCCTCTGTACTCCTGTGTTTCACCCGCAGACCACACACCATCATTGGTTTCTGCATTCATTCTCTCCCCTTCATTCTCTGTGTTTCCTATCTCTATTAACTAAAAAATTAAGCAAATAAACTTCCCATCTTTCCATCTTCCCAGGTTTAGCTCTAGATTGACCTAGTCCAGGCAGCCTTCCTGGCATTTCTATATGAGTAAGGCTCTCCTTTGGTGGTGATGATAAGAAACTCAATTCAAACTAATTTGAGAAGAAAAAAATGGGAAGTAGTGATTCATGTAACTCTGGATACATGGGTCAGAGAAGACTGATTGGTTCTGGGTGGGTCAGTATTCATCCTGAACCAATCACTGCATTAGAGTAGACAGATTCCTCTATGATTGGTCAGAGTGGTATCCACCCTGAACCAATCACTGTGTTCAAGTAGACAGACACTTCTCCAATTGGTTAGAGGAGTTTCTGCCTAAGCCTTGGTGGGAGCAGTGTGGCTATGCCTGATAACTTCATCCTAACCTTCTAGACTGGGGAAGACGTAGGCCTCCAGGGAGAAACAAAATGGACGGAAGGTGAGGAAAAGGCGGGCTAGTCAGACAAAACAAAGAAATGTGCACCCTATCCTTACCTTGTCATGCTCTGGACTTTCCACTAGCTTACTGTCTTTTCATTCATTTGGCTATGATCACACTCTGCCTGGCACAGGAGATGGGAATACGGCTAATCTGATCAGTTACTCACATAACAATTTATATATGCAGACCAACAATTTATAATTGGCTGGTTTTTTTCTATACAGAATTACATTTTCCTCCCAGTCTTGGTGAGCAGAGGGGGACATTAACTAATTTTCTACTATGATTGAATGTAGCTGGCTCTGATCATTTTAAACAGTCCCATTAGGAAATTTTTACATATTTGAGTAAAAATACCCAGCTGCTACACTTGCTAAGATGGAGTCCAGGTGTATATATAGAGAGCAGCTTATAAATTCTTTATAAATCCATGGGTAGGGGGGCATGAATCTGAGTCCCTGGGCAGAATTTCCTCTGCTCCTCCTGCCTTGTCCACCTGAGTGTTGTTTGTTCTGGGGTCATCCACTGCCAGACCCTGCGGCCGGGGAGGGCGCTGCCTTGGCCAGGGCCCACTGCACCTTCGGCTGACTTGGCCTCTCCTCAACTCCAAAAGCCTATAGTACCGGGTGCCAGGAGCCAGTTCTGTGTCCAGGCCACTGGCCGTGCTGTCCACCTCAGCTTCCCCATGGAGTTCATGTCTCCCTGCTGCGGCGAGCTGGGGAGTGGGTGTGCGGCAGGGAGGACGGCGGGAGCTTTCACTCTTCATATCTCCCCTTCCCTTCTCCAAGTCTTTGCTGAGCCTTAGTGGCAAACAGGGCATGATTTGTCCACTTACTCGGAGGGCTCTAGGGACTGAGGCAGTTGATATGTTAATGGAGGAGAGATAAAGGTATTTGGAAATCCTCTCTGAGACAATAGCCTGGCTTACAAAACTATAACCCCGATGCATAATTCTATTTTGTGTGTCAGTGACTGAATATTGCCTCTATCTTTCTTTCCGCATCCCTTTTGAAATAAAATCTAATTGAGGCAGACGGTTCCCTGGGGATGGATCAAGGTCACCCTCCAAGAGGGCAACAGAAAAAATACATTAAAAATGTAAAACATCAGACACACCGCATGTGTGCCCCTTGCCTCCTCTGCCAAATTGCCAGCTCCTGTAGGCAGGAGCCACGAGGCACGCTAGAGCACCCAGTGCAACGCCCCTTGCCGAGCTGTCCCTCAGTAAGTGTTGCCGGGCTGGGTAGAGCTTTGCTCTGTGATCAGAACTTGAATCACTTTATTTTGTAAAGTGCCTTAAGCTATTAACCCTATTAATTAATTCCTTTAGTGGGCACTTCCTGGATACCTGCTGTGTGCCAGGTACTATGCTAGACATTGTTAGAGAACAAAGATGGACTGAAGCTAGAAGATAGGCTGTTTTCAAACACCCACAATTCAAACCACCACCTCTAGTAGTTGGAGGAACTGCTGGACAGAGAAGTGGATGTTAAAAAATCCCCTGGGAGCCCCTACCTACCTCCAATGCTGCCCTCTAGATCCTCAAATGCTGTTCAAATTGTTCTGCAGATCTCCAGTGCTTTACTTTCTTCATCCTCCTCTGTTGATGTCGAGCATGCCAAGACCTCTGTTTCTTAGAACAAGCTTAACGCGTCATCGCTTGACTCGATCTATAAATATTGGTGCCCGCAGTGCCAACTCCCTGATGCTTGATGGGGAGGCCACCCTGGAAGTGTGGTTCAGTTGAGTACCTGATTTATTTCTTGGGTTACAGATGAGTGAGAATTCTTAATGGAAGTAGCTTCCTCAGTGACCCAGGAAATGTGGAGAGGGCAGAAGCTTGCTAAATCCTTTCCTCCTGGATTTTTTTTTTTTTTTTTTGGCCATAACTGCTCTGTACTTCATGGTCTCCACTCAAAGACAGAAATGCCTGGACTGATTCTGGCTTTGAGAAACTCACACAAGCTGAGTGTAAATTTCAGACCCATTGTAGTTAAAATAAGAAAACAAGGCTGCAGTAATTTTAGGATAGCAAATGGATGATTGCAAAGTGGAGTAGAAGGATGCTGTTTTTGGAGACAAAGGAAGGGTGAAAGTTTGCCAAAGGGCTTTGCTAGAGATGAGTCAACTGTTGAGCAATCTGGGACAAGAACGTTTTCCAGAATAGTGGGATGGAAGGAACCCAAAACTTGGAGAATTGAATTTCAATTCTAGGTCTGGATCTGCAACTGATTAGCTGTGTGACCTCAGGAAATTCACTGTTCATCTCTGGGTTTTTCTTCATTGGCAAAACAAGGTAATCAGACTTAACAATTTCCCAAATTCTTTCTAGATCCAAGAGGACACAGTTCCATGGTCTAGATGAGATTTCCTTGTCTCGGATCTTTGTGGTCTTCACATCGACTTATTATAATGATCACTTGAAGTTCTGTCATAACCCACCTAATGCCTACACAGAGGAAATGGCTGACACTCAGGAGTGAGTGGTGGGGCAGGGTAGGGTTCTACCTGGTCGTGTGACCAAAGAGCCTCTTTTTAAAGGTGATTTTTAGAGGTGTGATCGGGTTGTAGCAGTAGGTTGGGGGACAGGTAGCTGACCAATCCAAAGAGAAGAATGAACAGGATTTTGTAACTGAATCTTGTTCTTGCTCGGCTGGTCACTAGCTGTGTGACCTTGGACGACCTTTTCTGTACTTGGCATCCCCATCCAATGAGGAGACCCTTAGACTCTCTTCCAGGTCTCACATGCTAGTACACCGTGATGGTGTACGGCAGTGCTTCCCTCATTGAACAAAACATAAAACCTTGAACTCTCCAGGGCTTGATTTCTGCAAATCAAGAGGAGCAAAGGTTTCTGCAGGAGACTCAAACGTCTCTCTGGGCAGCAGAAATCGAAGGGCATCCTGCAAGGAGGCAAAACTAAGTGAGGACAGCTGAGAAATTGTTAGCATGACCGCCCCTCTGCGTGGGGCATCTTCCTTGGAGAGCTTTAAGTCTACTTTAATGAGGATGGCTATTCCTTAGAGAAATCAGTGAGTCAGTCACAGTGTGAGGCACAGATCAGAATGGGTTTTGGAACGGTGCAGAGAAAGTCAGAATGGCAGCTTCATCATGCACCACAAGGTGCTCTTTATTGAGCACCTCCTGGGTGTCAGCTTCTTTATTGGGCACATTTCACATGTGGCATGTAGTGGTTGCTTTTCATTCTTTGTGCAGCCAAAACCCCAATCTGCTTCCTATGGGTGAGTTGTGGTGGGTGGCAAAGCCCTGCCTTCCACCTAGAGAAGCAAATAGGGAAAGATCCTTCCTCCCTAGGCATCCTGGAGTGTCTAGGGTATGGATCCGGGGCCCAGGCCCTACCAGTCAGATGCTCCTGTCTGGACTCTGAATCATGAACAAGTAATCAAAGACAAAAGGACCATTTGAATGGATTCATGACAGAGTTCAGTGGCAGCGGCTCTGGAGCAAGCACCCTAGCCAGACTATTCTTGCTAAAAGCTGGTTGTGCCATCTGCTCCTTGGCCATCCGCAGCTGCTTTAGCTTTTGCCACTTACCAAAGTTTATTCTTCAGATTCCAGTTGATTCTGAGAGTCCTTTCTGCATGTGGTAACCAGAGCTGGTTTCGGTTGCTTGCAGCCCAGACTCCGGGCTGGTGCTTCTGCTCTTATCCTTTAATGACTCGCAGGGGAGCTGTATCAATCTAGTTGTGTTGTTGTCATTGAATATCCTAGCCCCTGTCTTGCTCCAGTCACCGAGATGGCCAGTTCTGAGCAGTTTTACCAACTTTGCTGTGTGGCTCTCACTTTCTAGCCCCCGTTCTGTGATGCCAAAGCATGAGGTGTCTGGAGCAGTGTGTATTCGGGAAGGCAGCTGTAGGGCCATCCTTGATCAGTGAGGAACAGAAGACAGTGGAGGAATGTTCTCTCTGTTTCCCACCTAAGGGGACAACTCCAGTGCATTTCATAAAGCAGCTCAGAAGCTCACCCCAGCAGTGGCCTCCTCAGGAACATGGGATTATACAGGATTCTGCCTTACAGGTTCTACTGGCTGGCCCATCACTCCTGCCCTTTGGATCCCTTCCAAAATAAATGACCTGCAGGCAAGCCTGTTTCTTGAGCTGTGCTTTTGGGCGACTGAGACTCAGATAGAAACCAAAGCCTGGGTATGAAGGAACATGTTCTCAGATCACACAGGGCACAGAATCAAGGCTTGAACCTGGACCTCTTTGACTCCGAAGCTTTGATCTTTTTCTTTCCATAGGACTTGGTATTAACAACGTGTGGGGATGGTGTAGGGTTGATCCCTTTGAGGAGGCACACCGGGGCGAGCTGGGAAGGAGAACTCTGGGTGGCCTGGCGGGGGAGGAGTAGCTTTACACCTAAACACTGACACTTCTCTAACTTCCGGATATTTTTATTCATGTCTAAGGAAGTTTATCTTTTTTTGTTTTCCTTAGTTTTTTCTTTTTTTCCTGTGTTTCTTTGACCCTGGCCTTGCTGTGGGAGCATGCTTAGAATGTGAGTCAAGAGACCCAGCAGCCTCAAGTCCACCACCAGCTTGCTGTTTGGCCATAGAAGAAGGCACTTCCTCTGGCCCCCTGGGTCCCCTTTGGACCAGGGAAGTGATTCCCAGGTGTTCATCTGGATTGGCCGTGACCGTCACCTGAGAGGGTGGGGTGGGGAGGAACTTACTTACAGACTCCCAAGTTCTACCTGCTGAGCTTCTGATCCAGCATACCAGCTGCAGGCCCGACTTCTGCATTTTTAACAAGTTTCTCATGTTTTGACAAGTTTCTCTCTTTTCTTCTCTATCTTCATCTCTCTCTTGGCCCCTTGATTTGGGAATGATTAAGGAATTCCAAAAGGCAGTTTCACCCCCAGGTGTCTTCGCTATTCACCTTTTCCAGCCCTGCAGTTTCTACCTTTCTGAGCAGGTATTTTCTCCACAGGGCCTCTGTTAAAAATACCAATGAGTTTTCCCAGGAGGGTGACATGGTATCACTTTAGCATCCATTACGTCAAAGAGTATTTTTTACCGAATTGACAGCAAATCACCTTCAGAGATCAGGGTCTGAGGATGTTAGCACTGAGGAACCCCAGTAAGTAGGGTGTTTTCTGAGCAGTGAGGGACAACACATGAACCCTGAAGACCAGAGTTTGGGTGCTTAAGGGGAGATGCCAGCATGATAAAGGGAGGAGGGAGGTGATGACAAGGCTCACTTATCTCACATGGACCAAAGATGGGCAGAGAGCCAGGAAGACAACAGTGAAGAAGCAGAGGAGGCTGAGGCCTGTGGCGGATATCACTGGGTTCAGACCCTGGCATTGCCACTGCATGATCTTGGGCAAGTTCCTGTGCTTTCCTATCTCAGAGGAAGCCACTCTCTCTGTCCTCCTGTCTCTCAGTCCCTGTCTCTCTCACACCTGCCATGTGACTGGGTTCCCTGCAGGCATGGTTGTTCTACATGGTCTCATGTACTCCTATGGCTGATGGGACCAGGTGGTCACTATTGAAACAGAGCCACCCACGGTCGAGAGACACATTCATTTGGAATTTGGCCCGAGACAAAGTTTCTAGGTGACTGGAGGTAATATGTGTCCATGGTACAGTTGGGCAGACCTCTGTGATTCATGCAACAACTGGAAGTGGGGAAAGAGCTGGTTTGCAGACAGCAAGAAGCAGAGACTCAGAGAGAAGCAGAAGGACTGGGGAGGTGGGGGTGGTCTTGAGGGCTGTCATAGCTCCACTTCTTTCCTGAGCAGCAGCCTGTCTGTGGGTTCCGGGAGGTACTCTGTATTTTTATGAAAAGTAAACAAGCAAACAAATCATCTTTTTTGCTTAGACTAATCTGATTTCTGTTGCTTGCAATCTAACAGTCCCAGCCAAGCCCTCTCTTATGTTGAACTGTCAGAGCGGGTGACAGCAGCAGAGGGGCCACAGTGAGTGGGGCAGACATTACATAAGGTGCTCCATTTACCAGTGAAAAGCCCTGAGATCCCTGCTAAAACTGTGCAGCAGACGCCAGCCAGTCCCTCTCCCCAAAGCAATTTTTCAAAGCATTTCTTGCAGAGCCTTACCTTGGAGAATGATTGCCTAGGAAATTTTGCAGAGCTTAAAATATGCAAACCACTGCTTTTCAGACTCTCCCTAAGGTAAATGTTAAAATGCAGATCCGGATGTAGCAGTGTGGGGCCCCCGCATGGCGTGGAAGCTGCTGGTCCAAAGGCCACACTTGGACTGGCAAAGTTTTAGACTCCCTATGCTACGAATTACAAATGAGCGGCCAATTCACATCCCCAAATCAGACAGTATGGTTGAAACCAAGCAACTGCCCTAAGTAGGGGCAAGAAAAATCTCACCAGTGTTAATTAATGGGGGGAAAAAAATCCTGGGTAGAACATCCTTGCTAAGAAATACCATTTTATTCCTTCCAATAGTACACAGGGAATAGCTGGCCTCCCAAGGAAAGGAGGAATAGATAAGCACACGTTACAATTAGCATATCAATGACCAATAATTAAAAAGTTTCTAAAGAGCTGGAGGAGAGTTGAACAGTGTTTCTCTCTCCCTTGCAAATTCTCAAGTAGCTGAAATATCTCCATCTTCGTTCAGCTTGCTTATACTTATTATTTGGGCAGGGACTGTATTACAAAACAGAGCAACGTTAAATTTTTGCAGATCCCTAATGCAATGTTTATAGACTCCTCAGTAATGCAGCCGCATTGGTGGTGCCAATCTCCTTACCAAAGACACTGCTTTTGTTTTATTTTTCTCTTTCAAGAAACTGACATCTTAGTGCCTCATATCCATCTTAGTTTAAACAAATGTTTTGATTACATCCAAGTGAGAGCCCAACAAAAGCTGTTGGGACTGAACCGACACATTCGTTATTAGTTTTAGACAATTTGTTCTAATATTGTCTGGAATCATTCGTTTATGCACCCATACAGATTTGATTACTTTACTTGTTTCATTAATCTTTATTTGTTTAATCATCTGTTTAATCTGTTTAATCATTGGTTTAAGTGGAAAGATTACATGAAGATGTTTAGTGTTGGCTTGTATAGGCATTCTGACATGGAGCCCAGCATTTCTTTTCGACTTTTATTTCGTTCTTTTATGGGGCTTCATGAGCCACTTTAAAGCCTATAGGATGCTTTGGGGAATTCAATAATTTAGTAGTTCTTCACCACTGAACATGATACATTTTTAAAAATGTTATTTAAATAAGAAATACTTGTGGAATAACTTTATTTCCATTCAGGGATCATGGTTCTTCATCTCCCAACCAAATGCAATATTTAAGTTGGCACAGACATCCTCCTTTCAGAAATTGGGAAGGTCTGGGAGACTGAGGGTGTTCTCAAGGATGAGAGAGGAGCTTCTTCTCTTTAGGCTTGTTTGCTCTGAGAGTCCAAGTTGGTTCTTGTTTCAAAGTGTGAGGCTGTGCCTGAGATCTGCCATCACACTGACTGTCAGGGATGTTGTGTCCCCTCCATTTCCCTCCAGTTTGGAGGCACCTTATCATACTTCCAACCTCTAATCAGACGTGGGGATGCTAACTCCAAGTGGCAGACCCTTGGAAGCCATTGCGAACATGAATAATTTCCTTTGCATCCAATCCATTCAGTAAAGTGGCCACCACTCTCTACAGTGACAGCGTTTAAAGTTGCGCTCCAGTCGGGCTGGAAGACGAGAACGAGTGTGTGGATCATGGCTGCCACAGCAGGTGTTACTCCATCAAGAGATGGTGACGATCTCTGGTAAGGAGGTAAACGCCGCTGCAGACAGCACTGTGGGCCGACAGCCCGTCTCCCTCTGGGGATGGAGGCCCTTGCTCTCAGTGGGAGCTCCACCCTCCTCCAGACCTTGCCCTTGGCAGCCCTCTGCCCTCCTCCTCCCCATCTTCCAGGACCCAGATTATGTGTCATCCTTTCTCTCTTAGCCTGAGGCCACACATGGAACAGGTGGCGGCAGAACTGGGATTGGAACTCACTGTTTCTGACATTCTGTTGCAGAAGAGTCCCCTACCCTAAACCATCTTGTTCTGAACTTTTAGTCCCTTTGATAAGAAGCTGACAGAAAAAAAATGAGACTGCCCCGTGCTGCTGTTGCCATCCTAAGTACCATCGTTGCACGCTTTCCAAGTGCATTGATTTTATGCCCCTCAAACCTGGCTGGCATGAAGGTTATTAACCTGTCCATTTGTGCCCTTGGAGGAAATGGACCTCTGGGGTCCTCAGCTCCCCACTCACAGCCTGGTCAGACACGGATCTTAGGAGAGCATGGCAGTCAATATACCTGAACGTGTCTGGGTTCAACCTTCTCTCTCATGGGGCATGTGCCCTTTGGCAGGTTCCCTGCATTTTGAGCCCTGTGTCCGATCACTATGGTCCTAACCCACCGGTGGCTGTGAGCATGAAACAATAAAGCATGAGTCAGTGCCTGACCAGCTCGGTGCCTGGTGACCCGAGGCCAAGGTCTGTGGGGTTGGGAACCTGATGCCTCACTCAGGGAGCACTTCTGGGGCACGTGTGTGGAGGTCTTCTGCAGGGACAGTGGGCTTTCAGAGGGGACAGCTTCTAAGAGAGGAGGCACGTGTCCCCTGTGTGTTCTTCTGTCTGTTACTACCTCATCTGGGGGCTCTGGCTGTGCTATTGGTTTCCTGCAGCTGAATCAGTGCCAGCCCCCAGCGCAGCACCCATTCCTTCTCTGGGGGATGTCCCCCCACCCCATCTTGAGTCCCTCTGTCAAGCCTCCAGCCTGAGGCTCCTCTTCAGTTGACTGGAAGCACCCTAGACCCTGGAAGCCCCCTGCCCTCACTTCTGAAGGAATCACTTCTTTAAATAAAATCCAGGGTGATATTTGAAAGTCATGTATTCATCAAAAGGCTTCCTCCTGGGCTTCCAGATCTCAGTGTCTGCCAACCACCTGTGCTAGTTATTCACTCCTGTGTCTGTCTAGGAACTTCCACAGTGCTTCCTTTAGGCCTTTTCTTTGCATTCCCAGAAGAGCTGCCCAAGCAGGCTTGGAAGAGTCTTCGAGAAGCTGGCAGCCAACCTAGCATAGGACACCACTCCCAACTGAGGTCTTCAATCTCCTGCTGGGCTGCAGGCATCACTGCAGTGGAATGCTCAGAAGAGCTGCCCAGTGAGCTCATAGCCTTTTGACTGAGAAAGGGGCCTCCACTCTCTGAAGGGTTTCCCCTCTTCCATCAGGCTTTGGGCACATTGCTCAGGAAGCAGTGTGAGAGGTGGGGACAACCATCCAGCCAACCAGTCCAGCTTATCTAATCCTGGTTCTCAGCAGCACGAGCTGCTGTGGTCCCATATACCTTGTGTCCACGAGAATACAGGAGACAGGAAGCTCTCCTTCATCAAGAGCCCCCTCCCACCACAACTGCCAGCAGAGACTCGTTCTCCTGGTTGAAGATGGATCTGGATTAACAACCTCTCTCCTAGATCGAGATTTGGTGCCAGGCTTTGGAGCAGAGAAAAATGAGTTTCCACTGGTTCTTTGTAGTTAAGGAAAGGAGGAACAGGGTGATGCCCAAGTCAGCATCTAGAGGTCCTGATGCCTATGGGGCCCGCGGATAGGTCTTTAGCGATAAGAGGGATTCCAAGAAGAGCGAAGAAGCCAGGATGAACTTGGAAGTCGATCCCACTTGCCTCAGGCCCTCTAGAGTGCTGGCTTTGGCATCCTGGCCGTACTTTGCAGATACCTGAGGTGGTGTGGCCTGCCTGGGAGGCCAGACTTCCTATAGCTGAGCTCCTTGCCTTCCACAGCCACAAGGCAGGGACTGTGTCTTACTCATCTATGTGCCCTGGTTTTGCCTTTCTCTCTCTTGCCTAAGAGCAGTGTGCATAGTGGGTACTTCATGACTGTGAGATCAGCTGTGCCTGGGGTAGGAGTAGAAGAAAGTCATGGGGTGTTCAGACAACATTCTACTGATATTTACTGAACACCCACCATGTGCCAGACTCTATGCTAGGTCCTGGGGGGTCCAGCAACAGACCTGCCTGACCAACTTCATAGGGCTTTTGTGAAGAATAAATGAGAGAATGTGCGTATCAATGATACCGTTGATGCTGTTAAATTGGAGGGTTTGACTGCCATGCTAAAGACTGTATCCTCTCATGAGCGAGGATTCGTCATTAAGTGGTTTGGGACAAAAGAGTGGGATGAGCTGATTTGGTTTTGAAAATTTTCATTGTAAAAATAAATCACATTCATTGAAAAATGATGAGGTGTATATAAGAGTTCCTGTTTGCACATATCCCAGAAAGCAGTGTGTGTTATAAGTCTTATTAATATTTGTAAATCTAATGGGTGAGAAATGATGTCTAGCTATTATTTTATATGTTTTTAATATAAGTAAGCTTGAGCATTTTTTCACATATTAATTTTTACTTCACTGACTTGTTTTCATTTACTTGTTCACATCCATTGCCCAGTGATCTACTGGGCTGATGTCTTTTAAGTTATTGATTTGTAAGAGATCTTTTTATTTTAAGGAAAATAGCTCCTATTATCCATTATATTTCCAACTTTATTACAAAATTTTTTTACAAAATTATACCTTTGTTGAGGCACATTTCCATACAATAAAATTCATACATTCTATTTTTTTTTGAATTTGGTTTGCTAATTTTTAAAAAAGTTTATTTTTATATCATTAATCTACAATTAAATGTGCAATATTATGGTGATTACACTACCCCCTTCATCAGGTCCCCCCCACCAACCCCATTACAGTCACTGTCCATCAGCATAGTGAGATGCTATAGAGTCACTACTTGTCTTCTCTGAGTTGTACAGCCCTCCCCGTGCCCCGCTAACATTACATCTGCTAATCGTAATGCCCCTTTTTCCCCCTTGTCCCTCCCTTCCCACCCATCCTCCACAGTCCCTTTCCCTTTGGTAACTATTAGTCCGTTCTTGGGTTCTGTGAGTCTGCTGCTGTTTTGTTCCTAAAGTTTTTTTCTTAGTTCTTATACTCCACATATGAGTGAAATCATTTGGTACTTGTCTTTTTCGGCTTGGCTTATTTCACTGAGCATAATACCCTCTAGCTCCATCCATGTTGTTGCAAATGGTAGGATTTGTTTCCTTCTTATGGCTGAATAATATTCCATTGTGTATATGTACTACATCTTCTTTATCCATTCATCTACTGATGGACACTTAGGTTGCTTCCATTTCTTGGCTATTGTAAATAGTGCATACATTCTATTTTAAATAAAGCTGTTGACTTGACAAATGTATATATGTACCCATGTAACCACTGTTACCACAACCAAGATCTAAAACATTTCCATCACCCTCAAAATTTCCTGTACCCCTTTACTGTCAATACCCACCCCCCCAACTCTACCCTAAGCAACCACTGATGTGGTTTCCATCACTAATTAGTTTAGTCCCTTTTAAAACTTCATATGTAAGGAATAATAAAGTCTGTATGTATTCTTTTATATATGACTTCTTTTGCTCAGTATAATATCTTTGAAATTTATCAGGAGCTTATTCCTTTTTATTGCTGGGTTGTGTCCCATTGTATGGAAATATCACAGTTTGTTTAACTACTCACCTGATAATGAGCAGTTGGGTTGTTACCAGTTTTGGACTATTACTAATAAGGCTGCTGGGAACAAACTTGTACAAAGTCTGCAGGTGGACATATGTTTTCATTCATGTATAAAGACAAAAAATAGGAACACTAAAATGAAAAGTTAACACCAATGGATCATAGACCTAAACATACCCTTGAACACTGTTAAAGTCCTAGGAGAAAATCTGTTCAACCTTGCAAAGTTTTCTTAGATAAGATTGAGCAGAGGTTCATTAGATAAGTTACAAAAATACAAATTGTAAAGGAAAAAAATGAATTTGGGTAAATGCCTGAAAATAAAGTGGCTGGATCATATAATAGATGCATGTTTAGCTTTGTAAGAAACTGCCAAAGTGTTTTCCAAAGTGATTGTACCATATTACACTCCCATCTCCCACCAACAGTGTATGAAAGTTTTTCTACTTGGTCCATATCCTTGTCAACTCTTGGTATTGTCAATCTTTTCCATTTTAGGCATTCTAGGGATATAGAGTGCTATCTCACTGTGGTTTTAACTTTCATTTGCCTAAAACTAATGAGGATGAACATTTTTTCGCATGCTTATTGAGCTTTCATATATCTTCTTTGGTAAAGGGTCTCTTCAAATATGTTGCTCTTTTAAAATTCTTCTCTTATTATTGAGTTATAACTGTTCTTTTCATATTCCAGATGCAAATCCTCTGTCATGTATGTATGAATACTGTGAATATTTTCTCCCATTCTGTGTTGCCCCTTTTCTTTTTTTAATGACGACTTTCAAGGAGCAGAAGTTTTTAATTTTGCTAAAATTCATTTTTTTCCTTTATGGTTTGTACTTTTATAACTTATCTAATGAACCTCTGCTCAATCTTATCTAAGAAAACTTTGCAAGGTTGAACAGATTTTCTCCTAGGACTTTAACAGTGTTCAAGGGTATGTTTAGGTCTATGATCCATTGGTGTTAACTTTTGGCTTTAGTGTTCCTATTTTTTGTCTTTATACATGAATGAAAACTTGGCTGGGTATAAAATTTGGGGATTACTCTCCCATTCCCAGACTTTGAGGATATTTTTACATTATTTTCTGGCATAGAACGTTTCCCTGAAGAATTTTGAAGTCATCCTGATTTTGCTTCTTAAAGATAATTTATATTTTCAGTTAGGATAACTGTGTTTGTATTATTCTTAAAGGTTCAGTAACTTCATCAAGATATGTCATGGTATTATTTGTTTTGCACATGCCTGAAATATATACACTGAGATGCTCAGTGGTTATCTTACCTGTATGTGTTTCAGCTATACGTATTTTTGTTTTCTTTTTGGTATGTTTCCACATTTCTGTTTTGTTTACAATGAGCATATATTGCTTTATAATAACTCCCAAGGTTCCAGAGCAGAGTTCTAGGAGCAGAAAGGATGAGCTTAATTCAGTAGCTCACTTACCAAACATTTCCTGAGCACTGACTTCCCTTCAATCAGGAATTTAACTCTTTTCCTCCCATTCTAGCTGGAATTGTTATTCCAAAGTGAAAATTAAGGCATGGATATTTGACTGCTGGTATAAACAATCTCTCCAAAATGGGGGAGAAAAAGTGTTTCTTATATATCTGTCTTAGAGGTCTAGGCCCCAGGTATTATCCCCATAGATTAGGCCTAGTGGCTGCCAGTGGGCCAGATGTGGCCTGCAGATGTCTTTTGACTGACCAACATGGTGGTTATTTTTTAAGAAAAATTTCTGAGCCTTTAAATGGGTCATATATTTCCCAGCTTTCCCTGGTCTTCACAGACCCTCAGTAGGGCACCCCAGGCTTGGTCCAGTCATTTATGTTCCGGCCTGGTCCCTACGTCATTTGAGTTTGTGACCTTCTGGTGAAGGATAACAGATGGGTGTCTACTGATACCCCTACTTACCAATCAAGCTCCTACTTAACTTTATTTTTCTTTATCCATCTTTATATACTTCTACCCTAAGGCAGAAAGCAAGATGAAAGTTAGTATGCATAGTGTATATCACAATCCTGTTTCATACAAGTGGCAAACTTGCCCCTGAGCTTCCCAGTGGCTAAATCAAAGAAGGCAACCCAATCAGCTTTATAATTCATATTGTTAATAAGTTTGAAATTAAGCTACTTACACAACAGAAACAAGGCTTTACTTTGAATTCAAGCTCATAAGATGAAAACTGCCTTTATATGCTTCCTCCAGATTTGGGAGTTCAGAATCCTAAAATGATCCCAGTAGAAGTTATACAAATATATTAAATGCCAAACGTCTGTATAGTAAGCTTGATGTCGACATGAGCTAATTGGGAGGAGAAAGGATTTTGAGTGTAGCATATAAGAATTTAGTAATCTCTATTCCCATATTTAGGGATAGCATTGTTAATTTTCAAGTAAAAACATTTCATCTGTGTATGCAAATTAGTCTGGACTCTGTCTCTGAGGTCTAAAATAAATGAGATCATGAATTTTTTTAAAAGTAATTTATTCTACCTCTTTTATTTTTTTCCTGCCTGGTTTAGTGACACTGTATAAATGGGGGTGAGGTGGGATCATATTTAGTAACGGGGAACTGAGAGTAGAGTCAGGGATGATAGAATTCTAGTATTGCCTTATCTGAGTGCTTTTCCAATCCTGGCTGCTGATTGGAAATACCTGGGAATCTTTTAACAAATAGCAATGTTTTGGGGCTCACCCAGATCCACTGAATCTGAATCTTTGAGGTGTGGCCGAGGGAATTATTTTTATTCAAAAGGACTTCTGGTTAGTCTCACATGCAGCCAGGGCTTCAAGCTCTAATTTCTCTGGGCCAATGGTTCTCAAACTTGAGTGTGTGAGACTCACCTAGCAAGCTGGTTAAATGCAGATTCCTGGGCCTCAACCCTTCCTGAGAGTCTGATTTAGTAAGCCTGTGGAGTGAGGCCAGCACTGAGACAAACTGACCTAGCCTTTCTTTCCATCTATTATCACAAAGGACACGATATGTCTTAAAATATGGAAACAAATGAAGAATAGAACAATTAGCAAAAAAGGAAAATCGCATCAGAAACTAGAAGGAAGAAGAATTACAGTGGAAACCTGAGAGGATGATCATTACAACTGTACACAAAATTTGACTTTGCTTTTCTGAACCCAGGGCCTCTGCTACCCTTGAGACATCATCCTTACTACTGAACTTCGTTGAAGCTGCCTCACCTGTAAAACAGGATGGTAATACATAATGGCCGAGGATGGAGTTCCTTCATAGCCACTGAATGGAATTTCTGGGAAGGGACAGAGGGCATGGACATTTCGAAAAAAGCCTGCGGTTAAGTGTGGGAACTGCCATTGTCACGCACAAGCCATCATTCCAGCCAAGCCTGGAGCTGAGCTTTGAAGGGAAACCTCCAAGTTGCTTCTTGCCAATGCCTGACAGTCCATTTCACATGGGATGGGGAAGGACACTTCTGTCTCAAGCAGGCATTTCCCATAAACCAAGAGCTGGGGATGGGAAATGTCTGCTGGTTGGTGCCACTGGGATCCAGACAAGGGGGACAGCTGGGGCAGCAGGAGCAGAGGCAGGCACGCAGGTCTCTCCGCCTGCTTCCCTAGCCAGCCTGCCTGTCCAAGGCCCAGGTGGAGGATGAATTTTCATGTGACGTCTGTGTTTTCACTCAGAGGGACCTGATAGGAGCTGCTGCAATATTTCACCAGCTCTTGTGTTTGTCGGCTCCACTAATCATCCGCCTCAATCACTGGTGCGATATTTTATGAATTAATAAAAATGATCACGGGCAGTCCAGGGGGACCCAGGGAAGAAATGCGTGCAGTAGAATTTTAATGAGCACCGTGGGGAATTTCAAACTTTTCTCGCTTTTTTTTTAATCTTCCTGTCTCTCTTCCATACTCCTATCCTGAAATCTTTTTCTACCCACCCCCTCTCCTTTAACAAAATCATAGCTTGAACTGCTCTTCATCACTGTCACGCAAATTAGGTGTTTTCCCTCAGCCTGTTGTTTGGCCCACAACAGTGCTGTCCGGGGCTGCCACCGCGTCCTGCACACCTGCTCTCTGTCCTAATGGAGCAGATGATCTGCCGATTTGTCAGGCTTAGCCCAGACCCCCTTCCTGGCACCCCTCCCCCAGACTGCCAGCCTTGGCTTGCCTGGAACAACAGGCAGATGTAAAGCTGTGAGTGTGTGTGTATGTGTGTGTGCACGCGCGAGTGTGTTATGACAGATCTTGTACTCATTATTGAATAATTCATTGTTGCGTTAATGTCTTCAGATACCATCTCTCACTTCCTCACTCCTCCTCTCTCTCATCTGGCTCGCTAGGGAAAACCTGATTATGCCCGTCCTCTGACGACAGAGTATACAGATAAAAGATAATTGCTTGGCTTGACTCCTCCATTGATATGAAAATAAGATTTAAATTATTCACTCTGGTTTAAAGGTTAGTTGAAGGTTATTACAGGGGATGAAGGAAGAAAAAAAAATCACTCTTCCTAACGTTCAGGGTTGAGATAAGACAGGCTTGAAAGGGCCTAATTTGCACTGTAGGCCGAAGCGCCTTGTCGTGAATAAACTGAGAGCTCCTCTAGGGATTTTAATCTAGGAGAAGTCAATTATTTATAAGCAAATTATGGCTGGCTTTCATATGTATAAAATGCTCCGTGTCATAAATAAGGACGAGGTGGCTTCTGTTTCCTTCTTGGCACCCAGTTTCTTGAGCTCCATGCCCTGGTCTGGCTCGCCACGGGGATTTAATGAGGTGCCCGGATGAGGAAGGTGGACTGCCTTGCGGGGGCTCTTCCAAGCAGATGATAATGGGAATGATAGAATAAGAATTTGGCTTGGGAGCCTCTGCCTCTGCACCTGGCGGGAAGGCTGGCAAGGCCGAGGGGTCACGGCGGCACCAGGGCCTGCCTTCCCGATGGGCTCTGGAAGCTTTACACAGGAAAGCGGCTCAGAGCTGCTTCTGTCTGCAGAGGCAAATTCCCACCTGAGAATCAATAATTATTTAACGGCCTTCCATGTTTCTGAAAGTTGGGTGCTGTTTCAGAAAGTACCCAGCGGCTTCCTCAACAGGGTTCCATGCATTAATCATGGGCAGCCATTTCTATCAAAATAAAGAGTTAGGGGAGAGACCTCTTAGCTGCTGTGGGGCTGACGGTCTGGTCCAGAAATGCTCTTGAAGAGCCCTGGGTGAGGGACTTGCTTCGGGGCCTCATTCTCCCAGAACTTCGTTTTTTGTTTTTTTTTAATGTTTTATTAAAGTATTATTGATATACACTCATGAAGGTTTCACATGAAAAAACAATGTGGTGACTACTTTTACCCATATTATCAAGTCCACACTCATACCCCAATGCAGTCACTGTCCTTCAGTGTAGTAAGATGCCACAGAGTCACTATTTGCTTTCTCTGCTACACTGTCTTCCCTGTGACCCCCCACACCCTGTGTACTAAACATAATCCCCCTCAATCCCCTTCTCCCACCCTCCCCACCTGCCCTCCCACACCCCTCCCCTTTGGTAACCGCTAGTCCCTTCTTGGAGTCTGTGAGTCTGCTGCTATTTTGTTCCTTCGGTTTTGCTGCGTTGTTGTACTCCACAAATGAGGGAAATCATTTGGCACTTGTCTTTCTCCACCTGGCTTATTTCACTGAGCATAATATCCTCCAGCTGCATCCATGCTGTTGCAAATGGTAGGATTTGTTTCTTTCTTATGGCTGAATAGTATTCCATTGTGTATATGTACCACCTCTTCTTTATCCATTCATCTACTGATTGACACTTAGGTTGCTTCCATATCTTGGCTATTGTAAATAGTGCTGTGATAAACATAGGGGTGCATATGTCTTTTTGAATCTGAAAAGTTATATTCTTTGGGTAAATTCCAAGGAGTGGGATTCCCAGGTCAAATGGTATTTCTATTTTTACTTTTTTGAGGAACCTCCATATTGCTTTCCACAACGGTTGAACTAGCTTACATTCCCACCAGCAGTGTAGGAGGGTTCCCCTTTCTCCGCATCCTTGCCAGCATTTGTTGTTCTTAGTCTTTCTGATGCTGGCCATCCTTACTGGTGTGAGGTGATATCTTACTGTGGTTTTAATTTGCATTTCCCTGATGGTTAGTGACATGGAGCATCTTTTCATATGTCGGTTGGCCATCTGAATTTCTTCTTTGGAGAATTGTCTCTTCATTTCCTCTGCCCATTTTTTAATCAGGTTATTTGCTTTTGGGGTGTTGAGGCGTGTGAGTTCTTTATATATTTTGGATGTTAACCCCTTGTCGGATATACCATTTACAAATATATTCTTCCATACTGTAGGATGCTTTTTTTGTTGTTGATGGTGTCCTTTGCTGTACAGAAGCTTTTTAGTTTGATGTAGTCCCATGTGTTCATTTTTGCTTTTGTTTCCCTTGCTTGAGGAGATGCATTCAGGAAGAAGTTGCTCATGCTTCTATTCAGGAGATTTTTGCCTGTTGTTTTCTAAGAGTTTTATGGTTTCAAGACTTACATTCAGGTCTTTGATCCATTTCAAGTTTACTTTTGTGTATGGGGTTAAACAATAATCCAGTTTCATTCTCTTGCATGTAGCTGTCCAGTTTTGCCAACACCAGTTGTTGAAGAGGCTGTCATTTCCCCATTGTGTATCCATGGCTCCTTTATCATATATTAATTGACCATATATGCTTGGGTTTATATCAAGGATCTCTAGTCTGTGCCATTGGTCTATGGGTCTGTTCTTGTGCCAGTACCAAATTGTCTTGATTACTGTGGCTTTGTAGTGGACCTTGAAGTCTGGGAGCGTAATCCCCCCAGCTTTATTCTTCTTTCTCAGGATTGCTTTGGCTATTGGGGGTCTTTTGTGGTTCCATATGAATTTTAGAATGATTTGCTCTAGTTCATTGAAGAATGCTGTTGGTATTTTGATAGGAATTGCATTAAATCTGTAGATTGCTTTAGGCAGGATGGCCAATTCGACAATATTAATTTTTCCTATCCATGAGCATGGGATGTGTTTCCATTTATTGGTATCTTCTTTAATTTTTCTCATGAGTGTCTTGCAGTTTTCAGAGTATAGATCTTTCACTTCCTTGGTTAGGTTTATTCCTAGGTATTTTATTCTTTTGGATGCAATTGTGAATAGAATTGTTTTCCTGATTTCTCTTTCTGCTAGTTCCTTGTTAGTATATAGGAATGCCACAGATTTCTGTGTATTAATTTTGTATCCTGCAACTTTGCCGAATTCAGATATTAGATCTAGTAGTTTTGGAGTGGATTCTTTAGGTTTTTTTATGTGCAATATCATGTGATCTGCAAACAGGGACAGTTTAACTTCTTCCTTGCCAATCTGGATGCCTTTTATTTCTTTGTGTTGTCTGATTGCTGTGGCTAGGACCTCCAGTACTATGTTGAATAGCAGTGGGGAGAGTGGGCATCCTTGTCTTGCTCCTGATCTTAAAGGACAAGCTTTCAACTTCTTGCTGTTAAGTATAATGTTGGCTGTGGGTTTGTCATATATGGCCTTTATTATGTTGAGGTACTTGCCCTCTATACCCATTTTGTTGAGAGTTTTTGTCATGAATGGATGTTGAATTTTGTCAAATGCTTTTTCAGCATCCATGGAGATGATCATGTGGTTTTTGTCCTTCTTTTTGTTGATGTGGTGGATGATGTTGATGGATTTTCTAATGTTGTACCATCCTTGCATCCCTGGAATAAATCCTACTTGATCATGATGGATTATCTTTTTGATTGTTTTTTGAATTCGGTTTGCTAATATTTTGTTGAGTATTTTTGCATCTATGTTCATCAGGGATATTGGTCTGTAATTTTCTTTTTTTGTGGTGTCTTTATCTGGTTTTGGTATTAGAGTGATGCTGGCCTCATAGAATGAGTTTGGAAATATTCCCTCTTCTTCTACTCTTTGGAAAACTTTAAGGAAGATGGATACTAGGTCTTCACGAAATCTTTGACTTCCCAGAACTTCTTACTGTACACTCATAGGAACCTTTGCCCCTCTTCAGGCCTGTCAGTAGGGCACCGTCCACATTAATCCCACTGTCCTCTGGGATTGGTCCAGGAAAAGACGTGGCCTCAGAGAGCAAGTCTGTTGGGTGTCCATGAGAGTCCTGGGCCTGGTGGCTTCCCATGGTGAGGGGGTGGAGTACCCAGGCTGCTGCCAGCAGAGGGGCCTGGCCAAGTGAAGCCACTCTTGCTCTGGCCAGGGGAGCTGTTGATTAGCTGCTGCCCCATCAAAGAGGGAAAAGCCTCCAGGTTCTCAGCTCCCCACAATTCTCTGTAAGGGTCCTTCCAGTCTATGAAGAAGCCTGGCCCCATGACAGCCCTTCCCTACCAGGTTTCAGGCAAAATCTGCATTAGCCTGGAATTGCCGAGGTTCCCAGCCTGGTGTCGGAGTGAGGTGACTTGTCCTGCTCAGGGGCAGTGTGGGGAAGTGAGGGCATCTGGCAGTGGTGGTGTGGGGTCTCAAGCTGCCGGTGGGAGATTCAGGGGGCTTCAGATGACATTCTTCCTCCACTGCTCAGCCTGGAGCCAATGACTCTACAAAAGCCCCCCAGGCAAAAGTAATAGGCTCTGTGTGTGTGTTCACATACACATGCTAAAGCAAAATGCACACTCTGGAGAGCATTTTGTCCATCTTCCTCACTGTGGCCCAGAGAGGTCAAACGACTTGCCATAGTCACACAGCAAATCAATGGCAGAACTTAGACCCAAATGCAACTCTCCTGATGTCCGGCTAATGCTTTTTTAGTTCTGTTTCTTTTGAGATCCATAACAAACTGAATGTTACTCCTCAACTTACAATCTAGCCCCATAAGGGGTTAGAGGTCTCCTGGGTCCCTTTGAGCTCTACATTCTATGAACCAAATTTAGTGGAATATTCCTCAAGGATACTCTCAAGGGCAGAGACCCTATCTTAAGTCATTAAACAAAAAGAAACTCTTGCTGTGTATTTACCCTAAATGAGGATGCATCCAAGCCCTGCAAGGGGTATGGATGACAGGATGTCGAAGATGGCACTAGTCTGCAGAAAGAAAATGTTCAAACAGAAAAATTTAAGCAGAATAAGTGGGTGACCCCTAAGCAGGTAGGAGCCCACGTGCAGCTGCAGGATAACAGCTAAGGAGCTCCCATTTGGGAGGGACCAGCCGGAGCTAGAGAGAGCTGGGAGGCCCAGCTTCTGGGAGGAAGGCATGCATGTGAGACGGGCAGGAGGGCTTGGGGAATGGTCTGAAGCCAGGCAAGAGGAGGGGAGCTGAGCCTGGGGGTGGGTGGGTGGTGGGTATGAAGGAGGGGGCATGGTGGCAGACGGTGTGTGCTGGGCGAGCCAGGAGGTCAGGCCACCTTGGGGTTTATGGGGAGCATCACGACCCATGGAGCCCCTGCTAGCCTTGGAGCTGAAGGATCATGTGTGGAAAGCGGTGCCTAAGGGAAGATTTACTGGAACGAAGAGACGTGGGGTAGGAGGAGGCTGATGTCAGCTGGGTATGGACCAGGGAGTAGGGATGGCTGAAGCATCTTCAAGGACAAGATGATAGGATTTGCTGAAGAAATATAAAGGAGAAGGAAGAAGCAAAATGGGCACAGAAGGGAAAACGGCAGCTGGGTAAGGGCAGGTGAGCCTGAGGTGGGGAGACATGAGGAGCTTACTCGGGGACACGTGGGAAAGCTCTAGGGTATCAGTGACAGAGGGCCAGAAGCGAGCTGGGTCAGGTGGGCCTTCTGGTCCCCACATACAAGGTCTGGGAAGGGACGTGCCTTGTTAACATGGCCACTGGTAGTAGAGCCAGCCCCAGGGTTCTGGTGCCCTTCCTGGTGGGTACACTGCCTCAAGGAACACTTCTACTCAAGGGGATAAAAGAAAGTGGAAGGCTACCCCAGGGGCTTGTCCTGTTCCCCCCACCCCGCCCCGGCTCACTTTCCCACTAGAGGAAGGAAGGTTAATGCTATTTGCTCAGGCAAGGTCTGATGGATTATCTGAGTTTCACTTAAGGGGAGCTGGTTGCACCACGCCACATAGGATTTTAATTATTTCAAATCTCTGGGTTCTGGGAGGCCCTGTGAGAGGTCTGGGACAGAGGCCACTCCACCAGCACGAGAGATTGATTGCCCGAGCAGGACTGCTAGGTTAATGAGTCTGAGGTCGCTGCAGGAGATGGGGATCCATCCAGTCGGTGGATATTAAAAGCCTCCTAATCATTTTTGCAAGCTGCCTCCCTAATGTGATGCGGTGATGTGCCTAGATTTAAGTTCTCATTACCCATTTCCACCCACAGGTAACAGGTCCCGCTCATTCACCACGGGCAATTTCCTGCCCCATTACCTGTGAAAATCAGAGAGCGGCTGGCCCGTTAGGAGAGCCAAGGAGCCCATTTTCCCCTCTTCTTAAAATCGCCGTAAAGTAACCCTGTAGGACTCTGGGCTCTTGCCATGCCAAGTAGCCGGGGAGGGTCCATTGTGCTAATGCCCGACATGAGATAAAGCCTGTCAAACGTGGGCAAGTGCTCGCTCACTCTGCCCTCAGGGGCAGGCCCAGGATTAAACTCTCAGGCCTATGACAGGCATTTCCCCTTCTTTTCATAACAACCCTTCACATCTGAGCAGAAAGGGCGGTCTGCTTTTCAAGATAATTTCTCATCCATCACCTCACAGGCCTTTGAATAGAATAATAGCACACATTATCTGTCCCCTGGGCCTTGCACACAGAAGAGCTCTTGATGCTGCAAGTGGCTGGTTTCTGACCACGTACTGCCTCATGCTGCCCCCTCCCATGCACTTTTCTTTCCTTTGAAACCAGGTGAAAGAGGGCAGAGATCATATCTGCATTTGTTACCTATGGCTGCATAACAAATTACCCCACATATACAGCTTAAAGCAACAATAAACATTTATTATCCCACACCGTTTTGTGGGTCAGCAATCTTGGAACTCTGTGATGAACAGAGATAGGTGTGTGTGCAAGTCAATATAGTGATTATCTGTGTGAAGTGCTATGTTTAATGTGTGCAGGGTACATAGCACTGTCTCTAGCGATACAGCTGAAACTGTGTTTAACAGAACTAGGAGTCCGAGTTTACTCAGTATGGTGAAATTCAGGAATGGCTTAGCCAGGTGGCTCTGGCTTAGGATCAAGACATCAGCCGGGACTGCAGTCATCTGAGGGCTTGACTGAACTGGAGGATTTGTTTCCAAGATGGACCTCTTACCTGTCTGGCAAGTTGATGCTGGCTCTTGGCCGGAGGCTTCAGTTCCTTGCCAGATGGGCCACTCCATAGGATTGCTTGAGTGTCATTACAATGTGGTTGCTAGTTTCCCCAACAACAAGTGATCTAAGAGAACAAGGTGAAAGCATCAATGTTTTGTACAACTTAGCCTCAGAAGTCATATTCCATCTTTTCTGAAAATTCTATGACATACAAAGACTAGCCTATTCAGTGTGTGTGAGGGAAGTACATGAGGGCATAAGTACTAACAGGCATTGGGGACATCTTGGAGAGTGGCTGCTGCGATATCTGATAATTCCATATTCTTCCTAGGGTCTCATTCATAGTAGGTGTACAATAAAGGGAATGGAAATTAGAAAGCATCTACCTGGCTTATTTAATCTTTATATCAGCCCCAGTGCAGGTTTTCCTTCCCAGGGGAAGAAAGGACACAGCTTTCCCTCCCCACTCGGAGGCACAGAGAAGGGCTCGCTCAGGATCTAGCAGCTTGGAAGTTGCTGAGCTTAGATTAGAACTCTTCAAAAGTCATGTCCTGTCTGTGGTACTAAACTACCTATCTTAAGTTAAAGATTGATTCTTCCCTAGAAAGAATTCTGTGATTAAGTAGGATGGGTGACATTATGCCCATTTTAGGGCTGAGGAAACTGAGACCCCAAGAATTTAGTGACTTCATGGCTGCTGGAGGCAGGGTTGGCACTAGTATTCAGCAGTGGTGTTTTCAGGTCTAAGGCTCTACCCACTGAAAGTGCCACCTCTTGGTGAAGTGTTTGGAATCCTCAGTCGCCCTGGTCTTCTCTGTTACCCAAGGAGGGGGCTTGGGGGTGGCTTAGGCTACAGAGAGCTCCGAGTGGGGAGGGAAAGCTGTGTCCTTCCTGTGAAATGGAGGGTGGATGGGGAGCCAGGGCCTAGTACAGGGCTGGGGTGGGGAGCCAGGCCTCATGTTAGCCTGGCTCAGGAGTGAGGTGGGCTAGGTAGGGTGGAACATCCCTGCCCTGAGCCAAAGTCAGGGCCACTAACTTGCCCTTCGTCCCTGTCATGCCAGTTCCCCCAGATTCCCTTTCATCCCTCAGACTTTAAATTCCATAAAGCCCTGGGGACCATAATTAAGTAAGGTAGGTCTGGTGCTCACATTACAGGTGAAGAAATTGAGGTCCATATCCAGGGCTTCTTGTCTTCCAGGCCTGTTCAGTAAACTGCACCCATGCCTCCCCACAACTCCCACATCACTGGGTCTCATGCAGGTCTGAGCTCTAACTTGCCGACAGATTTTCGAAACCTCAGCTTCCTCATCTGTAAAGGAGGAAAGAGTTGACCCGGAGGATTTCCCAGGCCTGAGGTTCTCATATGATATGTGTGAGAGGCTTGGACCCATGCAGCTGGGCTCCTGTCCCCGCACCCCGAGGAGCTTGTAGCTGATAGACTGCAGCACCACCTGACTCTGCAGCCATTCATTTTGTTGCCAGGGAGCCACCCTGTTAGCCACAGGTAGGGGTCTGCCAAGGGGAGAAGGGTCCCGGCCCACGGCTGTGAACCCTCCATTCCCTCAGGGGTTCTCTGAGATAAGACAAATCCCTGAGGAGTTGGGAAGGAAATGGAATGGCTTCTGAGGCCTGACCTGGAGCAAGGAGAGTTTGGAGATCTGGGTTCAGCAGCCATGCAGATGCCAGCAGCACAGAGCTTGATAGGAACAGCTTCAGTTTGGAGGACAAGTCCCCTGCCAGGCACATTGACGCTGTCTGTGCACTGACCTCCTGCGCGCCTACTGACTTCTCCACTTCACAGATGAGGCACTGTCTTTCCAGCGGACAGGGCAAGGCCCAGACCCAAGGGGTGTCCAGCTCTGAAGCTGGTGCCCTCTAGGAATCTGCGCCCAGGTCAGTGACGGCCCTTCCCAGTCATCTCGGGGGAAATACTCCAAGCTTTTCCCTTTGGGTCTGTCAACCAGAGTTGAGACAGAACAAACTGGTATGGCAGACTGGCTAATCGTGGGAGTTGATGGGGACACATGAAAACCCCTGAACTCAGATATTCACTCCCACACAAATGAGTATACGCCAGTGTAGACACACACACACACACACGCACACACACACTACACACTATACATGCCTATCCGTGGGCCCCACCTGACACATACATGCACACGTGTGAATACAAACATGGAGGTGTAGGTCCTTGCATTTGCTTATGCCCGTGTATACCGATGTGTACACACACACACACACACACACACACACACACCACACACGTACGTGCATTATCATCCCACCTGCTCAATTCCATAGAGGTTTTAATCTTACAGGAGTCTTTCAATGTTCCCTGGGAAAGCCCATTATGCTGTTGCTAGGAAATGAGGAGGAGAGAAGTCTGGACCCCTTCCCTTTCCCCTCTTGGATACAAATTCCCACAATGCCTTCCCCTCTGCCTTTCCTGTCCTTCTCCCACAGAGTTTCCATTTCTCTTAGTTACCATAGGCTTTGCCTGTTTGCTTTGAAGGGACACATTGGCAGGGGGATGGGGGGGGGAAGCAGACCCGGTATTGGGGCCCACTCAGCTCGGCAGCCCACGCTTGGCCAGGCCCCTGCCGCTGCCCAGCAGTGTTCTTGTTGGAAACAGCGCTGTTTGACTGTTGCTATTGATTACGGCAAGATTGTGTGTGGCTAAGAGCTCCTCAGAGCCAACTGGTATATTAAGCAATCATTTCTATAGCAGATGACATAACTCCCCCGGCATCGGTTTGTCCTAATGGGCTTGGTATTACTCATGTGCTAATTGATTGGGCACGGAGGGAAGAAAAACTAAATTCACTTGTGAGGCGATTTTATGGCAGAGCTCATAACAGAGGTAATTTGCTGAAAATGTTCAGTCCCGCTTCGGTTATGTAAGATCATCTGTGCTCCTGTGTTTTATCTCTTCCGCAGCAGTGGGGAAGCTGGCCGGCTGGCCGAGTGCGGGGCGGGAACCCCCAACGGCGCTGACACCCCGCTCTCCCCTGGCTTCCCCAGGAGCCAGGCTGCCCTCGGGGGCGCTGGCAATCAGTGCAGGTGCGTCCCCTTCTCTCCTCAGGGGTGGCTTTCGAAATATCTCAGCTTCTCCTGTTAAAAAACGACTCTAAGGGCAAAATAGTTATTTTCGGATCAGCCATCTAGTGTTACAAAGCTCTCGTTCAGAAAGAGAAAGGATGAAGGGGGTTATTATTACTTTTTTTTTAGAGAAAGACGATTTTGCCTGGAAGAGGGAGGGATGGGGAAGCTTGGAGAGGTTTCGAGGGCTCTCTTCCTGCCTCCTCCCCTCCCTGCCCCTGCTCTCCCTTCCTCCCGGCTGCCTTCTCTGCCCCCTCCTCCCTCCCTCCCTCGTCACCGCCCCCATCACTCCCTCCCTCCTCCTCCTCCCCCCTCCCTCCCCCTCCCCTCCCTCTCTCCCCTCCACTCCCTCCCCCTCCCTCCCCCTCCCTCCCTCTCTGTCTCCCTCCCTCCCTCCTCTCTGTCTCCCTCCCCCTCCCTCCCCCTCCCTCCTGTCTGTCTCCCTCCCCCTCCTCCCCTCCCTCCCCCTCCCTCCTGTCTGTCTCCCTCCCCCTCCCCTCCCCTCCCTCCCTCTCTGTCTCCCTCCCCTCCCCTCCCCCTCCCTCTCCTGTCCTCCCCTCCCTCCCCTCCCTCCCTCCTCTCTGTCTCCCTCCCCTCCCCCACTCCCCTTGTCTCCCGCCCTCTCCCCTCCTTCCTCCCTGTCGCCCTCCCCTCCCTTTTCCCTCCCTGAAGCAGCCTGCCTTCCTCTGACCTCTAGGGGAGGCTTGAGCCTCTGCCTGGCCTTTGCACCCGCGCAGGCAGCACCTTCTCATGCCACTGCCATCCTGGTGGGGCAGGGCCAGACTTTCTAGTCCTCTCTGCAGTGCTGCCCAGGTTGCCATGCCTCTCTCTCCAGATGCGTGCAGCTGCATCTAGGGCTGCCTACCACATCAGGCCTGGCTCTGTGCTCAAGCGTTGAGTTCCCCGGGAGAAGGGGGATATCCTGAAGCAAAGCTGGGGCTTCCTTCTAGGTCTAAATTGTGTTTCCAGAAGGGAGGCTGGGCTGCCCTGAACCCCCACTCAGGGCTTTCCCAGCTTTGGAGAGTGATACAGGATGCTGAGGGGAGGGAGAAACTCTGTGCTGGTCTCTTCAAAGGGTGAGTGTGTGTGTGTGTGTGTGTGGCCGCAGCCTCACCTGGAGTCCATACTAGCACTCATTCCTTTTGATTATGGCCCAACAATGGTCCCTCCAGTGATTGAAAGTTCCAGCTGGAGCCGCCAGGTTGTGGCGCTCCAAGGAGGAAACCAAGATGCTGCGCCCTCAGTCTCAGCGAGTCCGGCTGCTTAGAGGCTGGAAGTCCCCGGCTGGCCCCAAGTCTGCTCAGGGGGCTTTGCAGGATCTAGGCTCCACCAAGCTCTTAATGGTAGAGCATATGAGCTCGGGGGCAGATGCTCATCCAGCTTCTGCCTGGCTGCTTCCCAGTATCCCCAGGACGGCCCCCTTCATCTCAGCTGGTTCGGACTCTCAGGAAGTCCCTGCACAGAGCCTGGGACTTTTGAGCCTCCTCCGACTGTCCCTTCCTATGGGATAAAAGCTCCCGGACGGGTCCTGCCTCCACCTCATCCTATAGATGAGAAACAGGAATCCTGGGAGCCCGGGAGCTTACCCAGCCTGGCTGGACAGGGCCTGACGGGGAACCCGGTGCTGCTGAGTGTGCAAAAGGCAGGTGAGGCCTGAGCTGCCCCAGCCCCCTCAGCAGGCATCTCAGTTTGGTCAAGCCCCCCCCCCCCCCACCCAGACAGGTCACTTAGGCTCTCTGAGCTCCAGTTTCCCATCCTAAATGGGGGTGATAAACAGCAGTGGATATTTATGGCGCACTTAGCATAGGCTATGAATAGAGTTTCTTACTTAGCTTGCGGTACCTTATTTTAATCTTTCTAGCAACTCTGTGTGGTAGAGATCATTGCAATCCCACTTTTCAGATAGGAAAACTGAGGTGACACGGCAAATCGCCAAGTAACAGAGATGGGGTGGAATTCAGGAAATTGGGCAGCCGCTGGTGTTCCCACCCACTGATGTGTTTCCTTCCTCTCCACACAGTTATTGGAGTTGATGGATGCTTCCATTCTTCATGAAGTGTTACGGGGGGCTGATCTCAGTGACACCTTAGTCCAGAGGTTCTTAGCCCTTTGGTGGTGGGGGTTCCCAGGGCTCTGCGGATCCCTGTGAGCTGTGAAGACCTCTCAGGTGAATGCAGGGGTGTACGTGTAGGAAGCACTTTGCCGGCAATCTCAGAGTACCTGCTTAGGGACCCTGTCCGGAGCTCTCTACAGTCTGAGGGAAGAGGTGGGGAGGCGGGAGGCAGTTTGCATTTTGGGGGTGAGGAGCAAGGACGTGGCCCCCAAAGGTGTCTCAGACCTCTGCAGCGGGTGGAAGGAGGCCTGCTCTGGGAACTTTGACATGGCGCGGCTGCCTGGATAGGCAGGGTTCAGCTCTCCTCTGGGCATTTTGGCATTGGCCCGGACGGGTCTGGCGGGAGCCACAGGGTGGAGATGGCAGGGAAACACCGCATATCCCAGGATTCCAGGGAGCCCCTAGGGGAATGTGGGGGCAGGTGGGGGAAGGCATTGATTTTATCTCTGCCTGGATTTCCCCATCCCTAATTATCCTGTGATAATTAGTAGGTCTAGGACCTTTGCCTCGGAGCCAAGATAGGTAAGTAGTGTGAACAGGGGAACAGAGGGGATTGATTGCTTAACTTGGCCAGTAGGGGACAGTTTTATGAGAGAGCAGAGGAGACAACCTCCTGCCTGGGGTAGGTGTGGGACCCTGGGGTGGCCCTATTCCCCAGTGAAAATGATCTACTTCCCTCCATCTGCCTGAAATCCCCCTTATTACAGATGCATTATGTAGATCTTGAAAGACATTCAGTTATTCGAAGTATATGAAATACAAATACCCCTGGGTGACAAATTTAGTGGGTTTCATTGCTTACCACTGGAAGACAAAAGAAATTCCCATGGAGGAAAGGAGAAGAAAGCAGCAGAGATAGGGGCCAACTGCATGAGCCTGGGGCTCAGACAGAGCCAGGTTCTAGTCTCGAGCTCGGTACTTCCTATTCTGTGAGCTTGAACTCTGCTCTGTGAGCTCACTGGGGGAATGAAGTTACAGGAAGGGTACCTACCACATGGGGCTGTTGGGAGGATTACAGGAGGTGATGCTCACAAGGGTTTAGCCAGTGCCTGGCCCGGAAGGGGCACTCGCTAGAAAGTGGCTGCTGTGACCTGGGGACCAGGGGAGCCTGCAGGGTGCCTGGGGTCACCGGAAATCCACTGGGCTGACTTCACAGGTGGGCCAGCCCTCAGAGCCCACCGGGTCAGCCTGGCTGCAGCAGGCACGTTTCCTCCCTGAGGCTCCTGGGCAGGTGTGAGGCCCAAAGGCCAGCTCCCTCCTACCTTCTGGGTTCCCCGTGGTGAGTCTCCACCTCAGGGGAGGGAAAAGTCTGGGGAGAGACCTAGGGGTGATGGGGGGTGTGCAGAGAGCAGGGTGGCGTTTGGAGAGAGGGAAGAAAGGAGTTCAGGCAAAGGTGATTTGTGAGGAGAGAGGAGAGAGATCAGGGTGGGACTGTTAGTCACAGCCTTCAGGGCTCCAAAAGGTCTGCAGTGGTTCTGGGCAGAAAGAAGAGGGAGAAGGAAATTAGTGGCCTGCGGGGCTGAGTTTAAGTAGGAGGCAGTAAATGACCAGATAAAGTCTCCTTTCTAATCGCCACCCCTCCTGCCAAGAATGTAGTTCTATGAGGGCGAGCTTTGTTTTTCCCTGCTGTATTCCCAACACCAGGAACATAGTTTGGTGCAAGGTGCTTAATATTTCCTGAGTGCATGTGTCTGTGTGTGCACGTGTGTGCAAGCACACACGTGCTCACAGATGGAGGGAGTTCCAACCAAAGGTAAGGCATGTCCTGAATGTACCCCCAGGTTCCAGCCACTCTCCACTGAAGGCTACACACAGGAGGCCTCGGCCACCCTTAAGGGTCCTTCCCTTAAAGGCCACAGGCCCCTCTGCGTGGACCCCTTTCCAAACCTGCCTTTGATTCTGTGGCTTCCTCACAGGCCCATTTGAGGGGATTTTCCTAGGGCAGCACTGTCTGGATCCCCTGGGGCCTTCTACCCTTCTCAGGAGGAGGATCGCCTCACCACACCACTCTCCCCATCACTGCCCTATGTGGCCTGAGGAGTAACCCCCGCAGTCACACTGCACCCCCCAGTGAAAGACACAAGACCTAACCCCAGGCAGCTGCAAGCAGCCCAGCTTTCTTGCTTGAGCACAGCTTTTTCCTGCCGACTGCTGGCATGAGGACACTGGAAGCAGGTATTTGTTCATTCGTGTTCACATCCTGCTCCTGGTACCCTTTCGGGACCTCCCGACTGCAGGGAGCTATTGATTTACCTGGTGTGCCCTCTGACTGCAGCTGGGCTCGGTCCCTGCTGGCTGGCTGGGGCTCATCCCTCTGTGGGTGGAGATGCTGGAACTGGAATCTAACCCAAAGCCTGAAATGCCCAGGCGGCCTGTGGGCAGCCCTTCCATTCTGTAAGGGCCATCACCTCTCCTCTGTGAGAAGGTGTCATTAATGGTGGAGGTTTAGGTTGCTGAGAGCAGGTGAGGCTGCCTTTCGGGATCTTCCCTGGCAGTGATGGTGGTGGGAAGCCCTGGATTAGGAACACAGGGCCTGAGGTCCAGCCCTAGTTTGTCCACCGACCAGCCATGTGATGCCGGTTAGGTCTTTCTTTCCTGGGACCTATTGTTTGGAGGTGGTGTCTGCCGGGGGGGCCTGCAACTCCTATGACTGTCTTCTCATTCACAGACCAGCTCTCATCCAGTAGGTGAGGCTTGAGGACACCAGCCTCAGGCCCAAGTAGGTTGGGGCTTCAAGTCCCCAAACACGCTTTCCCTAAAAGGGGGCAATCATATGGAGTGTGGTGGTCTTTTGGTGAATGACAGGCCCCTGGGGGAAAGAGGGCGCTGCCTCTGAGTATGAGGGACAGAGGCCTAGGAGAGAGATGGAGCAAAGTGCAGGAAGCAAGTCCCTGGAGCCTGCTAGGACTGAGAGGCCGACGGTAGCCTGTGGCGTCTGGAGGCCTGCTGGGCAGGGGTGCTGCTGTTCCGACCCATTACAGCCCCAACCTCCCAGGAACCTAGGGGCAGGTCTTTCTCACTCTTTCTGCCAACTTGAGCCTCTTCTCATGCTGTTTTCTCCATCTTGAATACCCTCCTCACACCTTTGCAGACTCCAATAGTACCCTTTCACCACTTCCAAGAACCTTTCCCCATCCTCCAGCTAGAAGGAACCTCTCCCCCTTTCTCTGCATCCTCGTAGAGCTTAACTCTGTCCTAGAGCTGTTCCATGCACGCATTTGGGAGACCCACCCCCTGGCCAGGGTCTCTGACTATTCGTATCCCCTCTGAGTCTGAGGCTCTGCCTTACACACAGCAGGTACTTAACAAGTGCCTGAAGGCCCCAACACCTGGATGTCAGTGATGTGACAGTCACATAAGCAGAGGGTGCCCAGACAGCTTCATCTCTGCAGTTTCTTGGACCCTGCAGTTTCACTTGGCATCTTGAAAGTTCAAGAGCTGCCCCCAGGGGAGGGATGCAAACCAGGGACAGCTGTGTTCTTGTTGCGACTCAGGTGTCACCACTGACTGTGAGGTGCTGGGGAAGGCGGCGGTGGCAGGCGTTCTGTTTTACAGATGAAGAAGATGAGGCTCTGGCAGGTCAAGGACTTCTCCAGGACACCCCTCACTTGGACAGAACAAGGGCTGGGACCCGGGCCTTTGACCTTTTCATAGTAGGGAACAGTGATGAGCAAATCCATGGGCTCAGGAATCAGATAGTGCAGTGCCTCTGGGTGCAGGGGTCATTTCACAAAAGCATCTTTTTAGGGCCTTTGGTGGTGGTGTTAACAAGGAAAAATAAAGGGAAGAAAACAAAAAGTATCCATAATCCACTACTCAGATAATCCCTGTGATATTATTTATTCTTAAGTAAAACATTCACTTTAGAAAAGGATAAAATAAGATGTTAAAAATCTCCTTGCTCCTCCCCAGTGTCTCTCCTAGGTAACCTCTATGAAGAGGTTTTTTTCTAGGAAAGAAAAATACATAAAAGCATTGATATTTCTGGATATGCACACATATTGTATTTACTTATATAACAAGGTCATAAAATAACCATTGCTCTTAGCACTGTGATCTTCACATGTCTATGTATTTCTGTGTGTCTGTGTATTCCTATGTATCTGTACCCTAATATTCAGAGCTACCACCTTTTATTAATGGCTGCACAGTAATCCATTGTATGATGTTCTGTACAGTATTTGACCAATGCCTTGCTGAGAGACTGTTTCCAGCTTTTTGTCTGTAAAATAAGGCAGCAAAAAAATATCCTAATAACTTTGTGCTTATATCTTGGCGTTCTTTAGTGAGGCAAGAGAGGTAACTATTAAAGCAAGGCTCTGACTTCTGATTAAAGTGGTTGGTATTGGAAATGTTTATTGAGGGGTATTCCTGATATAGAATAATAATCAGTAGCCTATCAGTTGTAGCAACACACATAGCACTTACTATGTGCTAGGCATTGCCTGCATCCTTACACATATCGCTATTTAATTGTCATGACAATCCTAGGAAGTAGGTACTAGTATCATTTCCCTTTGACAGGTAAAGAAACTGAGGCACAAAGAAGTGGCATGACTTGCCCAAGGTCGCATAGCTAGTGTATTAGTTTTCTCAGGCCACCATAGCAGGTGGCTTAAACAACAGAAATTAATTTTCTTAGACCTCTAGAGACTAGAGGCTGAAATCAGGGTGTGGACAGGGTTGTTCCTTCTGAGGCCTCTCTCCTTGGCTTGTAAAAACAGCTGCCTCCCTGTGTCTTCAAATAGTCTTCCCTCTATGCCTGTGTCCTAATGTCCTCTTCTCATAAGGACACCAGTCCTATCAGATTAAGGCCCACCCTAATGACTTCATTCTACTTTAATTACCTCTTTAACACCTCATCTCCAATTATAGTCACATTCTGAGGCACTAGGGGTCAGGACTTTGACATATGAATCTTTGACAGATGATACAATTTAGCTCCTAACAGCTGGTTAGTGTCAGAGTCAGGTCTCAAACCCAGTTGTCTGTCCCAGGGCCACATGCTAGATGAGTACACCATGAAATTAGTATGACCTGAAAGGGGTGTGAGCAGCTTGGTGTGAGTGGCCCTGGCCACAGTAGCGACCCTGGTGCCAAGCAGAGACTGGTCCACAGGGGTGCTCTCAGGTCCCAGGATGCTGCAACAGCAGCATTCCTGCTCTGGCCCCGGCTGGGAGAGGCTTGAGCTCGCATGGCTGGTGAAATCAGAGACACAAATCAGGACACACTGGGTGGGGAGGGCAGAAGCTGCACTTTGGAGAAGTAGGTGATTAAAGGGCAGAAACCAGATGACAGGTTTGTGTGCATGGGTGTGTAGGCAGGTAAAAAGGCTGCTGTCAAGAGGGGTAAGCAAGTTGTCAGAGGCCTTGGTGGCCAAGCAACGTGCATTGTCTTGATTTGTTTTTAACAGCTTTAGTGAGCTATAATTCATAGACTGCATAATCGACCCATTTAAAGAGTACAGTTGAATGGTTTTTAGTATATTCAGAGTTGGGCAACCATCACCACCATCCATTATAGAAACTTTTCATCACCCCAAAAAGAAACCTCATTCCCATTAACAGTCACTTCTGATTTCTCCCAAACCCCAGCCCCCCATCCCAGCCCGACGTGGCCACAAACCTACTTTCTGTCTGTATGGATTTGCCTGTTCTGACATTTATATAAATGGCAGCATACAGTATGTGGTCTTTTTTACTTGTTTCTTGGACTTGGTACGATGTTTCTGAGATTTATCCATGTTGCAACATGTATCAGTACTTCAGCCCTCGTTATTGCTGAGTAGTATTCCACCGTATGGATCTACCACATTTTGTTTCCATTCATCAGCTGATGGAAATTTGCATTGTTTCCATTTTTTTGGCTGTTAGGAATAATGCTGTTCTGAATGTTTATGTATATGTTTTTGTGTGGTTGTCTGTTTTCATTTCTCTCGTATACCTAGGAGTGGAACTGCTGGCTTCTGTGGTACTATCAGACTATTCTCCAAAATGGCCAGGGAGTCATGGTCAAGGCTGCAGATGGTCCCCTGGATGCAAATATGGGTGTCGAGGGCCAGGGGAGGAACTGAGCTTGTTTGTGCATCAGACCAGGACTTTCTAAAATAAATACTGCAAGGAAAAAGCCTTGACAGGTAAGATCATACAAATAAAGAGACTTCTTGTTTAGTAAAGGAGACAAGAGAAGGATCAATGCTGGGGCGGGGCACATTTAAGAATTTCCCCCGTCCAAATGCTTCCCATCCTTGCCTCCAACACAAGATCCCATAATCTTATGTATTTACTGAAGGCATGGGCTTGGGGCTGGCCCTCAACAAACACAGGAAGATAGCGCCCTACATGGTGTGATGTTAGGGGGACGAGGCAGACATCCCCACAGCCTAAAATGCTCTTTCTTGGCTCCTGAAATCTCATCTCCAGGGTCACAGCCTTTCAGGCATAAACAGAAATCAGGCTTAAAATGCAGACTTCTGGGGAGAGTGGGCCCATTTACCAGGCAGTAAATGAGCCCTAGGGGCGGGCTTCCTCTCGGGGAGGGGGATGTAAGTGGGGGTAGGTAAGGCCGGGGAAGCCCTTCCACCAGGAAGCCACATTTGCTGGGGCCATCCTCAAGTGCTGAGGCTCTGAAGAAGCCTTGCAGATACAGGCGGACCGTCCCCGGACCACCATGCCTGGCCAGGCCACCGGCACAATCCACAGGAAACTTCTTGATTTCTTCCCAATTCCCTGACATTCTCAGTTTCGAAAACCGGTGCCGGTGACTGGGCCACATACATTCCTTCCAAAACACAAATAAGACCCCCTAATAAACAAACAATCCCCATTCTGTGACCCTACCCCAAACACATACCGATAAGTTATGGAATGAGGCCATTCCAGAATACACCTTGGGTTCAGACAGAACTGCTGTGTGAATGTCAAGTTCTGCTCTTTTCAAGCTGTGCATCTTTGAGGGAGTGCAGTCCCCTCTCTGAGCCTTCTTTCCTCACCTCAGCAGGGGGCCTGCCTCATGGTTTATGAGAGGATTCAATGAGATAGCTGACGCTAATTACCCAGCCCAGTGCCCTGGGCACAGCAACATTTGGTGACATCGCTTTCTGTCTCTCTCCTGCCCTCCCTGCCTCTCTTTACTCAGACCTGGCTTCTGTCATCCTGCTCACCCCTCAGCTGCCCCATCTTGGACGCTGGTAGCCGATGGATGATGGTGCATGGCTGTTAACCCCAGGGGATTTGGGGGCCTATCTCCTAACTGACACAGAGTCATTTTTCCTTCCTTGGAAAAGCTGATGTCCTTTGCCCACCTGGCTCCTGGGTGGGACCAGTGCTACGTGTGTCCACCGGGGGCTGGCCTTTCATCTCTGTCCCCTGATGAGGCCCACGCAGGGGCTCTCCCACATGCTTCACTCATGAATAATGAAGAAACTCTCAGACCAGGGCCCTCTCCCTCCTGGCTTCCAGCCTCTGATATATTTGATCCTAGATGGCATAATTTTTCACCTAAATGTGAATGTATTTGTGAATTGATAGAAAATAGTTCTTGCTCTGGTGCTATAATTTAGGGCTGCCCCATCCTGGCTGCTATTTTGATTGTGACTTAAATGGATGAGGCCATCAATAATTATTTTATTGAACAAGCACATAACAAATGATGCTGAGCTCAAGTAATTTCCTTGACTAATCCAGAGACTGCATCGTGGGCAGTCTACCTCTGCAGAGCTGATCTTGCTGAAAGTGCTGCAGGAGCCCTTTCCTCATCCATGTGTCCCCTGCGCTGGGTTTTCCCCGGAGCCCTGAGTGGCAGGGAGGACCTGCAGGCAGCAGCAGAAGTGGGAGTCAGATCCTTGCCTCGGCACCCTGGGCTTCCCACAGCACCAACCCGTTCCCCACTCAGCACGAAATGAGCAACGCGACCCCTGTTTGGTGGAGAAGAGTGAGCCTCTTAGGGGTCAGGTTCCACGGAGGCCCCCCCGAGCTGATTACGGGGCTCCCAAGGAAAGAATGATACAGAGTGAGTCCATCTTTCAAGGCTCTTTTCCCTCATGCGCAGCTCTGCTCTCTCCAGTTGTGTTTTTGGGAAGCAGGATCGTGGTGACCTGCTGGGAAACCAGCTTCCCCGGGTGCATCCCTTGAGGGGGAGAATCACAAGGGTGAAGGTTGCTGGAAAGATGCATCCAAGCCCTGTAAACCAGGCATCCCAGCAAGTCCTCTGCCCTAAGTGGGTCTGGGTGCATCACTTCCTCCATGTGTGCACTGAGTTCCAGCCTTTTCCATGTCCCTGGGCTGAGCCCATATGAGTGCCATGCGGGGTGGAGTCAGAACACCCTGCAGTCCAGTTGGGGGACCCATCCTTGTCTGGAGTAACATAGGGTTTCCCGAACTTCAGCTTTTTGCATTCCACCATGAGTTTTCGCTTTATCTACATACCCCTTGTACTGTTATTTACATCATGTACTTCCTTATATCAACCAATGTTTTCAATTGCACTCCATCCTAGGGAATAAATCCATTAAATTAGTGTTTGATGTATCCATTCTGTTTTTCTAATGCACACCAAAAATCAAAACACAAATCAAAACATGTGTATCCAGGTAACAGTGAGAACCGTCTGGTGAACACCAGGGATACATGGGCTTGGTGAGACACTAGTCTGTAGAAGCAGAAGGGAGCTGGGAAGGGACAACAGATGACCTGTCCTGTGCATCTCATCCCTCCATGCACCAGCCTGGCCTGGATCAGCATAGCCGGAGGCCCTCGTGAGGGGCCAGCTGACCTTGGGCTTTGGTGGGTAGTGTCAGCAAAGGCTGGGGGTGGAGCAGTCTTTCTCATCAGTGCCTGCTGTCACCCACCCATCCCAGAGTCCAGTGGCATGGGGACCCTCTGCACACAGGCCCCAGGGCCTCTCCTGTTTCTGATGGCCCCCACACTGACCCCATCTATTGTTTTGAGGACTATGATCCGCTTTCTTTCTGAACTAAAGCCCTCCCCTCACAGCTTTGCAGAATGGAGCCCTGGCTCCCGCTTTAGCTCAGATCTGGGAAGATAAACACACAGGCCTTTGTGTCTGAGGACTTGTATTACTAATCTCCACAGGAAAATGGCCAGAGGGAACAGAGACAACAGACCAGGGAGTGGGAACCCAGAGGGGCAAAGATTCCAGAAATCTTAATTCCCTGGACTCCAGCCTGAAATTCCCGCTGTACTACAAACAGTCTCATTCCCCAGGGAGGAGCTAATAAGGCCTCTCTGGCTTCTCCCTGCACCCCTATCCCACGTCAGCCCAACCCACCCCTTCCTCTGCAAACTTCTTTTCCCCAGAGGCCTCCCACAACTAGGAGTTGCCCGCCTGAATGGCCACTTGCTTAGGGGTGACCAAATGCTTGTGTCCCTCATGATTTCCCCAGAGAGCAATGGGCCTGTCTGAGCTCATCTGATTCCTCCAGGACACAGTCCAAATCCAGGGTCTGCAAGCCCAGGTGGGCAGGACAGCAGGGGCTGGGGACTGTGGCCTACGAGAGGCCATGTTCCCCTTTGAAGCCTTTCAACTTGAATGAAAGAAAGAATGTGCACGGATGAGAGAAAACCCTTTGTGGTGGGTCAGATTCAGGCAGTGTGTGACCCCTGCCTAGAGGACGTAGGTATTTTAATAACATTGTTGAGTGGCGTTGGGGGAGAGGGCTTAGAGGGTTTGGGCTGGGCTTTCTCCAGGAGATTAGCACAGCATCACAGTGGCGATGGGTTCTATTGGAATGCAGGGTCCTGCCACCCCATCACGTAGCAGTGTGCCAATTAGAGGAGAGGTCTCCTCCTCTGGACAGCTGCAGCCTGCTCCAGGGTGCCTGGCTTGGTGAGCGGAGCAGGGCTGCCTTTCCACCCCCTGGAGTGCCTCGCTGGGGCCCTTATATGCGTGCAAGCTGAGTGCGGGTGTGCGCGGGCTGGGCCTGATTCCTGGCACGCCTGGCGGGATCCCCATGACCTGCTGTCGAAGGACACAGCCTCTCACTGCACAGACTGCAAGCGAACCTAAGGTGGAGCCGATACTCACTGACCCATGTGTCTCAGAGCCATTGGCGGGGATGTTGGGAACCGCATCCAGGCCCTCCACAAAGCCCAGAGGTGTGACCAGCTGGGCAGGTGGCTGCCAGCCTCCTTCTCCATGCCCAGCAGCTGGGCAAAGCCATGGTGAGGCAGAGAGGGGGAAGTTAGTGCTGTCCCAGGCTGTGGCAGATGGCACAAAAAAGAGCCCCATGGCCCACCATCTCCACTCTGTATGAGCCAAGCTCTGCTGGGAGACCAGCCTTGGCTCAGGGCACCACCAGTCCCTGCCCAGAGACCCGGCCAGGCTACAGGGCGGTGTGGCTGCGGTGAAGGCCTTCTCCTGCATCTTTTGAAGACTGGATGCCCTGAGAGCCTGGGCTTTTGCTCCCAGACACAGCTGGGCTATCAGCAGGCTGCAGAGGGACAAATGAAATGCAAAGGGCCCATCTTCTCTGTTCAGTTCTTTCTATTTCCCTCTCACCCTGCCTCTGTGTTTCTCTCCTCTAGTCCTGTCCCCTTTCTCCTGTGCGCCTTCTCATCGTCCCCAGCTAGTTTCCTCTCTCTTCCTTCTTCCTGTCCCTTCTGACTTTTCTGCTGCCCTTGGTTCTCACCTCATGTGTCCTCTGCAGAGCTGAGGGACATTGGCAGGCCAGCTTGTTGGCATGCTTGCCCATAGTGATTCATGCTAACTGCCAGGGTCTGCTCACCTATTCAGGGCCTCAAGCCAATGCCTCAGGGTTTCTTCTTCTCTAAGGACAGGAGCTCTGGGACACCGGCCAGCACAAAGGTTCAGAGCCCTGGGTCAAAGGGGAGTGGCTGGGAGCTGGAGAGCACCCAGGGGTCCCTCAGAGAGGGGCATGACCCTGGCCTAAGAACTTGGGTATACATTAACTGCTTGAAGCCTCACAACAGCCCTATGAGGTAGGTCCTGTAGTTTCAGACGAGGGAAATAAAACCTGTAGAGAGAGGAAATGCCTTGCCCAAGGTCACACAACAAGCATGGGCCGAGTTGGGACCTACACCCGGGCGTTCTGGCTCCAGAGCACACACTCCTGCCCTCTGTGCTCTTCTGCCTCTCCCGCCCTAACTCCTGGAACTAGCAGAAGGAGCTGGGCACAGAGTTCTTCAACGCAGCCAAAAAGGGCCTCCGCTCTTGTCAGCGGACACATACAACCTCCAGTGTTGGACATTCAATATTTTAGCCTCTGTTCAAATGTAAGTCCCTGTCTATACAGGATGAAACTTGGAGCCTTAGTGTTATCTGAATTTGTCAGGTATTATTTGACAGCAGAAATATAGGGTTTGGAAATCCAGGGCGTCTGGAGAATGGGAATGTGTAGGGTGTTCTGCAGAGTCAGAGCTCTCAGACTGGGGCTTGTGTCACAGTCTCCCGGAGGGCTTGTTACAGCAGGCTGGGCTCCAGCCCCAGGAGTCTGGGGGTTCGTGAGCAGGGGTGGAGCTCAAGACTTTGTTTCTGCAATTTCCCAGGTGATGGTGTTGCCGCGGGTTTTGGGACACTGCTTTGAGAACTGCTGCCTTAAAGAAGGGAAGCTGGGTCACTTGAGGCAGACATTCCTGTCTCTGGAGGTCAGAGGCAGACCAGAAAGTTGCTGGTCCCTGCGGGAGCCTGGCGGTTGGCTGCATGACCCCCTCACTTGTGTGGGGCACTCCTGGCATCTGTGCCAGGCCATGATGAATGGCACTCATTTAAGCAGGGGCCCTGTAGTGTGGAAAGCACCTCTGCACACATCTATCGGGTTTTTATTAACCGTTTTACTGTCAGTTTCAAAATCAATCAAACAGTGTTGCCCTCTAGAGACTCCCTGGGGTTTGAGGGCTGGGCTCCCCGTCTGGTCTAAATGCAACACAGGCTGGGAACAGACCTGCCGCGGGGGGAGAGGGTGTTGGCATCTGTGTCCTTCCCCTGCTCTGTGAACAGCTGGCTTTGTCCTCTCTCTGAACCAAAGCCTCAACCCCAGACCAGAACTAACTGCACACATTTGTTAATCCTTGAACCAAACCCAAATATGAATTTCTCTTGTGAGCCACTTACCAAACCTATGCTCAAAACAAACAGGGAGGGGGGATGAAAGACCCTTTGCCAACCAGTTTGAATCAGAAGGGAATCTATAATTCCCCAAACCATTAAACTAAAACAAACCTGCGGCTTCAAAAGCCTTCGAACCTGACGTGAGTCAATATTGTCAATATTTCGGTTGGTCCAGCTCCCTGGCTCACTGTAAGCTAAGCCCCAGGTGTGGAGAAGTGGCGCTCTGCGCTCCAGGGAGAACAAGGGTCTCTGTGTGGAGTGGATCCCTCCCAGGGAAGGCCCGGCCTGCGGTGACAGACCCTGCACTTCCACCTCTGCCTGCTTGTCCACTGTGGAAGGTGCATCCGCCCTGGCCTTTCTCCTGAATAGGGGGAGTGGGCCATGCCCTGGCCAGCAGCTAAGCAGTGGGGGCCTAGGTCTCTCTGTGATCCCAGCACAGGTAGCCATAACAGGTCAGCCTGCTCCTGCAGTGTCCCTGGTGGGCACCAAACCTCCCCAGCAGAAGGAAGGAGGAAACCCTTTCCAAGGTCTAGGGCTCAGAGTTGCAAGACCAGGGGACTTCCATTGTCTTCCCTGCGGGCACACCAGCCCTGCCAAAGCACATGTGTGAAAAGAAGGGAAAGTTGTAAGAAAAATGAATGGATCGAGAAGCACAAGAAAAAATATGTGCGCAGCCGGGACACCTAACTCCCATGTCTGCCCTTTGCCCACATTGAGTGTCACCAAAATACCCCCTTGGGACCTGGAAGCTGTATCGGCTTGAGGCCCTGCTTGGATTCATCCCTGTTAAACAGTGGTCTCCTTAAGCCACCCTCCCTCCTTCCTTCCTCTCTCTCTTCCCTTTTTGAATTCCTTTCACAGGTGACTGCACCCAACTACCTGGCTCCCAGGAAAGCCCTGTTCACAGATGGAATAGGCCCCTGACTGCTATTTTGTTGAAGAAGTGCTGCTGGGGAATATTACTAAGCCATAAAAAGGGATGAAGCATTGACACATGCTTCAACATGGATGACCTTTGAATCATGATCCCAAGCGAAGGAAGCCAGACACAAAATGTGGCATGTTGCGTGATTCCACGTAAATTAAATGTCCAGACTAGGCAAATCCATAGAGACGGAGAGCAGGCTGGTGGTTACCAGGGCCTGGAGGGAGAGGGAATAGGGAGTGGCCGTCAGGGGTTCCCTATGGGGCTGATGAAAATGTTCTGGAACTGGAGAGAGCTTATGATTGCCCAGCCTTGTGAATGCCACTCAGTGGCACACTTTGAAATGGTTAATTTTATGTTAGGTGGATTTCACCTCAATTAAACAAACCAAGAGAACTGCTGCTGGGTTCCCTCCCTCCCGCCCTGGCGTGTTATCAAGGCCTCGGCAGAGCACTTGCCCAGCCACCCATCCAGCTGAGGAACTACGAGGTGTGCTGAGGTGTCAGGCGCTGGCTCCAGCACACCCTGACTGAAGTGCCTGTGCATTTTGGGGGATTCCATTTGGGGGGCCTCATGGGTAAACAGACCAGCTGGGGAGCTTCAGCAAGCCTGAACCTGAAGGGAAAGACAGAGATGACAAAGGTCTTTGAGTGGATCAAGGGGAAGGGGGTCCCAGACTGAGGAAGGAAGAAATGAATCTGGGGTGAACCTCTGTGCCCATGCAATCCCAGACCGAGCACTTCACACCAGGGTCTCATCCGGGTGTTCCTTGAATGCCACTGTGAGAGAGAGGTGTGACCGCTCCCAGTTTTCAGAGGGGGAAGCAGGCTGCCCGAATCACACGGACCACGAGGGCTGCTCTGGCCCTGGAGTCTGTGCTTTTCACCCTAGCCGCTCACACTGAGCCCCTGAGGAAGGGGCCCTGGGAAATGATGCTGCTCTGGGCTAGTTAACCCTGCTAATGGTGCTGCCCCGGTCCTGGCCCCTGTCTGCCCTTTAATGCCCTGATGATGGGGTCCCCAGGCTGACCTGTGTGCCTGCTTACCTAGAAACCAGGCTTTCCCAGTCCCTGTCTGATCTCCGGGACTCACCACTCGGAGGACAGACGACCTCTGCAGTGCGTCTTTTGGACAGTCGGCCTGCCGAGCAGCAGCTGCTCCTGCCTGCTCTGACCCTGCTCCCTCAGATGCGCACGGGGGGCCTGAGCCCCGGCCTGGAGGACAGGAAGAGAGAGAGTGGGCACCCTCACCTGGCAGCCCTTTCAGCCCTGCTGTGTGGCAGGCACGGGGCTAGGCATTTGAGATGCTGCAGTGCCTCTCGGCCTTCCTCTGTGTAGCACAAACAGGAAAGTGGGATGGATAGGTCCTGTCCATCAGAGTCAGGTGGTGGTGAGTGCCACCAGGAAGAGAAATAGAGCAGGGCATGGGGAGAGCATGTGGTGGGAGAGGGGGAGGCGACATTGGATCTCACGGGCAGCCCTTCTGAGGAGGTGGCATCTGTGCACGACCTGAATGACACTCAGGGGAAAAGCATTCCAGGCAGAAGGAAGAGCAGGTGTGTGGTCTGGGAGTTGTCAATGAATGTGGTGGGCTTAAGGAATAGCAAGGAGGCCCGTGTGGCAGAGAGGAGTGACAGGCTCTAGGAGAGAGGCCAGGGCCACAGGTGGGGCAGGAGGAAACGGGGTGTGGCTTGGAGACCCTCTGCTGTGAGGCTTTCTGTGTGTGTGGGGGTGGGGGGGAGGGTGAGCAGAGGAGTGGCCTTGACCCACTAACAGCTGACAGGGACAACCCGGCAGCTGTGTGGAGGTGACTTGCAGGGGACAGCTGCTCTTTCCCAGTCATTGCTTCAGCCCTGTGGGTCCTGAAGGGTTTGCAGCCTCAGAGGCTGTGAAAGAGCTGTGGGTTCTGCTGGGTTCAAAGCCCTGCCCTGCGCCACTTCTAGCTGTGGGACCTTGAACGAGTCACCTAACCTTTCTGTGTCTCTGCTTCCCCATCTACAAAGTTGAAAAAGTAGCAATTTTTCATAATGATTATGAAACAACCTCATAAGGCTGTTGTGAGAATTAAGTGGTAGGTCACAGTAAGTAGCGCTATTAGCACATTCCCACCTGACTGAGGTGCAGTCTTCTGGCAGGAGAATGATGAATGAACAAGTGGTTCGGCCACTAGCCCTGTCTCCTCCCCCTGCCTGGGTCTCAGGGGGAAAAGAGCATTGATTAGCGGATCTTTAAGAACCCCCCTCCAGCTCTAACACCAGAATAATTGGAATCAATACCCCTGGCATACAAAAGAAAAAGCGAAAGATTAAATGTCTATGATGTTCCAGGAGAGACCCCACAGGTTGTTGTGTTCAATTTTTCCAATAACCCAATGAAAGGATTTTGTCACCTTCGAAGATGAGGACTAGCATATTCATTTGTTTCTTTAGTCATACTAGTATTAATTCTTTACCTGTTAGAAAAATATATTGGAGGATACATTTCCATTTAATTATTATTCAATAACAAAACAATATAATTTTATTAAAATATTATTATTAATTATTATTAAAATATTTTTATCACTTCTGGATCTGTGTTTCATGTGTCTTTGGATGAAGTGTCCTGAGATGTTCAGAATGGTCTTTCAAATGGGGTTAGGATTTAAAAACACAGAGAGTGAAAATAAAACCCAGTTCCTAGCCAAGAATAAGGCACCCAAGTTCAGGGATGTCTTTCCTCGAATGGAAGTCAACACAGCACTTCCCTGAGTTTGGCCCCAGAGGCCACCAGGGACCGCTCAGCGTGCCCCCAGCGTCAGCTGGGGAAATGCATTGCCCCCAAGCCCATGCCTGTTTCTCAGACCTGTGGAGTCACAAGGATAACAGGATGAAAGAAGACGAGATAATCAGCCAGGTTGAAATGGAAGAAAAAGAAACAAACACATACCTTGCTTATACTTCAGGCCATACATAGCGCTAGGTGGTTTTACACGAAGGAGCCCATAGAGACAAAAAGACAGAACAGTAAACAAGATGGACCCCAAAATAGGGTGGGTCCTAAATCAATGGTTCCATAGCTCATTGAGCAAAGCTAACCTGATGGACGGTTCCATTTCCACCTAGAAGGAGATGGTGGTCTCCTCTTGGCCCTGAACTCATCACCACATGTGTACTAGCTGCTGGGTGGACACAGACGCAGATAGCAGGTCTATGACACAGCTGGGAGAGAGGGTGATACCCCAGGTGTCTGAGACCTCTCTTCTCTCCCTGAGACAGAACTTGATTCAAGACTCCCTCTTGGTGGGTTGGTTTCAAAGCCAGCCTTAAGGCCAAAGTTCTCCACCTCCTTGCACTGCGTTGACCCATTTAGGATTCACATGGTCCCGGCAGGCCTGGGCCAGTGGCTGATCCTAGCAGGATAGAGCATAACAGGGATGAAGGTGAGGCCTTGCATTTCAGGTTCAGAAAAATCAATTGCCTAAGTACAGGATGTGGGAGGCTGGTTTGCAGCCAGCCTTGTGTAAAAGACCTGGGGCAGGTCTGTTGACTATGAGATCAATAGAAGCCTGCAGTGCGATATAGCTGCCAAGGAGGGGAGCCTCCTCTTACAAGGACAGCCTGGGCAGAGGCAATGAGTGCATCCAGAGCCCCGGGGGCGACAGCCTCACTTTGGTCTGTGCTTGTCGGCCACTTTCTGAGACCTGTTTATTTCTAGGTGTCCCAGGTTAGAAAGCATATCAAGGTTGGAAGACTATTGAGAGGAGAACAGCTGAGTTGGCCAAGGGTCTGGGGGAGTCTGTCAAAGACATTATTAAAGAAGCTGAAGATACTTAACAGGAAAGAGGGCAGGAGACTAGGTGATGTGAGCAGGGCCTTACATTTACAAGATGGTTGTCAGAGCGCAAAGGAAAGGCTTGGCCAGGGTGGCCCCAGAGGACAAAATTGGGGCTCAAAGCAGCAGGGGTCGGTTTATGGTTTACCATCTGGGTCTCTGAGAATGCCAAGGGATTAGCAGGTGTTCCCTGAGAAGGGGGGAGTCCAGAGGTAAATATAAGTTGTATACTCTGCCAGTCCCCTCTTTGAGATCCAAAGTGTGTATTAGCATTTAGACCTATATATATATATATTAGTAGATACATCACATGGGACAAAACCCCCAAATACCAGAGGGCTTGTTTTTGCCTGAGCCCCCAAAAAGCAGAGCCCTGGCAGAGGGTTTCTGTGCTCTTACTTGATTAGGAAGTGCCGCCCAGGTGATGGTTTAGGGGGACAGAGAAGAGCATAGATGAGGAGGCGTTACTGATCTGGTGACAGCTAAGTGCAGCTGATTGTAGATCCCAAGGGACCGTCCTCTGCGTCCTCTGAGAAGCTGTATTAAACTGTGTTGCAGGGAACAAGGGGGAAGAAATTGTCCATCATGCCCTGTCTCCAAACTGTCAAAGATCTGCTCCACAAAGATTAGCTCTTCCTCATGTCTGAGTTGGGCGTGTGTGGGCATTAGGTGTGGTCCATGGTGGTGATGTCGACCTGGGGATGGGGGAGAAACTGCAACATGTGCCGGAGCGAGGGGCTCCTCTGTGGAACGGCGGGCGCCCAGGCAGAGTCTGTCACTGCTTCGGCCTCTTAATTTGAGACAGGTAAGGCAGAGCCGCCTGATGAGTCCGACACAGGGGGCGCTATACACACAGGGAAAAGTGCATCTCCTCCCTCTCCTTCCCACCCAGGCCCCCCATCACAGGGGGCTTTCTTGTGAAGCCATCAAGAGAGATTCTATGCATAGACAAGCACACATGCATGTGTGTACGTGGGATAGGAAGTGCACACATGCATGTGTTTCATCTGAACGGGATCATACTAAACCACCCGTCCCTTTCTTTCAAAACAGTGTATCTTGGAGATCTTCGCTGATCAGTACATGTAAGCTGGCTCATGCATTTGAAGGGCTGCATAGCACTTCATACTGTTGATGGTCTACAATTTATTTAACTAGAGTCTTATTAATGGATGTTTAGGATGCTTCTAATCTCTTGCTATTAAAACCAATATGGCAGCAAATACCCTTGTGCATAGGCACTTTGTGACCCTGGGAGTTCAGCTCTAAGGGTGAATACCTCGATAAAGAATAGCTGGGTCAAAGGGAATATTCATTTGTGGTTTGGAAAGATGTTGCCAAATTGCCTACCAGGGAACTTGTGCCAATTCCACTTGCAGTTCAGGAGTGTGCCCATTTCCCTTCACCCATGACAGCATAACTCATTATCACACTTTTGATCTTTGCTGATGTGATAGCTAGAAAATGGTATTTCAGTGTGTCTTTAATTGTCCCGTTTAAGTTATAAGTGAGGTTGAGCTTCTTTTCAGACATTTAAGAGCCATTTACATTTTATTTTCTGTCAATGCCTATATCTTTTGTCCATTTTTCTTGATTTAAAAATTTTAATATGAAATGTTTTAAATACACAAAAAGTGTTTGTATGTATATACATATCTACATACCCAGTATATATACATTTTTATGTGTTTGTATGTATATATATACATTTAACATATATATAACATATGTATATTTAACATAAGGTATAAACATAGAAGAACACCATGTACCCACTACCCAGCTTAAGAAATAGACCATTATCAGTACCTTTGAAGTTGTCTGTATTCCTTTTCCCGCAAGAATAACCACATTTTTGAATTTTGTATGCATATCCATATATATACACATATATATGTATGTATGTGCATATATATGTGTGTGTGTATGTACATATATATGTTACACATACAGTTGACCTGTGAACAATGCAGGTGGTAGGGGCACCAACCTCCCATGCAGTAGAATTTGCATATAACTTTTGACTCCCCAAAAACTTAACTACTGGCAGACTACTGCTGACTAGAAGTTACCAATAAATAACACAAAGAGTTAATTAACACATATTTTGTATGCTATTGATACTGCATACTGCATTCGTACAATGAAGTAATCTAGATAAAAGAAAACGTTTTTTCAAATTGTTGCATATCTCCAAGGAATTTTCCAATATACTTATTGAAAAAAATCCATGTATAAGTGGACCAATACAGTTTAAACCCATGTTATTCAAGGGTCAACTGCATATATACATATATATATATATATATATATATAGAAAGAAAGAGAGAGAGAGAGAGAAAGTTTATTTATCTCCTTGAACAATACATTATGTATGTATGATTTGGGGCTTTTATATGAATATTACTGAACTATATAAATACTTCTGTAACTGATATTATTTTATTAACATCTTTGGAAGTCCTCAGAATTGTTTTTAAGAACTGTCCATGTTGTTAATAGCTGTAGTTTATTCATTTTCACTGCTATAAAATATTTTATTGTATGTATATACCACAATTTATTTACCCTTTCTTCTGTTGATGGTGGGTCAACTCCAAAATTTTGCTATTACAGTGTTGCAAGGAACATTCTAGTTCTTCCTCTGCATCCAGAACATCAGGCCTTGTGGGAGCATGCCCCACCCCTTAACTCCACCCCAATAACCCAGAGAGAAACAAGGCTCAGAGCAGAGAGCTTCTCCACAGGAAGACAAGCTGCCACCTGATTCCATGGCTTGCCTTTGCTCCATTACGTGATGTCCCATTGGACTTGTTTAGAACCAGGGCAAAACTCCTCCGGAAGCTGGACACCGCCTTTGTGTCTCGGCCCTCTGGCCACAACCGTTGGTCCTTGTCTATCCCTCTTCTCTGGCTCATGGTCTATGCTGTGTGGTGGGCTGGTTATTTTGACACACACGTTCGGGCTCTCATGATCTGGGAGGCCAGTCTGGGCCCTTGGAGCTCCTGACACTTGGCATACAGCCAATGACCACATCAGTGATGGTGATACTGGTGAACATGCATTGGGTGCTCACCACAGGCGGGCTCTGAGCTGAGAACTTGATGGGCACCGTCCCTTATCAAGGTTTACAGTAAGCTTCTGTAGGTGTGATTATCAGCATTCCACCTTGCAGGTGAAGAAACTGAGGCCGAGAGAAGTTGGGTCATCGGTTTGAGGTCACCCAGCCGCTGTGTGGTGGAGGCAGCGTTTAACTCTAGAGCCAGGTGCATACCTGCCTCACACGACAGAGCTCACTAGGCGGATGAGCCGGGAGGCCCCAGACGAGCAGATGCCACACACACAGGAACTGCTGCCCAGTGACAAGGACACAAGCCCAGGAAGCTCTACTTCAGCAGGGCAGGGAGGCCAGTGGGAGCAGGTAGCCTGGGCTGGGGAGGACCTCAGGCCTGGCCTCTTGCCCTTTCCCTGCTGCCCCGCTGACAGGTGGGATCACAGGCCCAGACCAAGGCCACCTGAGGGCCGGCCAAGGAAACAGCCCATCCTGGTTTGCAGCACCGGCAGTTGCTCTGGGTGAGCCGCAAGCAAACAGCTGTGACTCCGGTCCCCACGGCTCCCCTGCCCCCTGTGTGACATTACCTGTGTCAACACTTTTATTTTTAAAGTGGCAAAGCCGAGGTGGGGGCTGGGGTTGGGTGATGGGGAGAGAGGGAGCAGGCCCTTATCAGTGCTGGGGTCCTTGCATATGTAACACTGTCATAATTAAAAGTGAAGATCATTTACATTGTCGCTTAGCTAATTTTCATAATGTTTTCTTTATTATCAGAGGAAGAAATTAACCCAAGAATTTATTTACATAGCAGCCTCAAACAGTAACAGCTTGCTAATTGCCTGTTAGGTGATTAATAAGCTTACAGCAGATGCTAATGCGTTGTGGGCTCCCCGTTTCAAAGGTGCTCTTGCTGCACGCTTGTGTTTTTGGCAGCTTAATTAGTGCAATAATTATGTACTTGTTGCTCCTTCTTTCGAGCAAATACTGTCAAATGCTTAAAAGATTAAAGTGAATTATATCCTGAGAACTCACAGCGCTTGAGGATGCCCATTCTTGTTAACTTCTCGGCTGGTTCAAAAACAGAAGAGAATAAATGAGAGAGGGTCTAACTTGTCAGTGGGGAGCTGTGATGAACCTGAGTGGCTGGGTTCTAGTCCTGGCTTTGCCTCTCACCAACACAGAGACCTTGAACCCTGCCTCAGGGTCCCATCTGTCAAAGGAGGGACAGTTCATCAGCCTGGGGAAGCGGAGAGCGGGAACCTCAGCATCAGAGACTCAGGCGACAGTACAATTAAATACAATGTGCAGCCCTTACCTGGGTCCTGATTTGAACCAAGCCGTTGTCAAAAGACATCTTTGAGATATTCAGAGAAATTTGACTCTGGACTGTGTAGGTGATGACCTCCGAAGTCATGGTTGATTTTGTTAGGTGTGGTGGTGGCATAACGGTTATGAAAAGAAAAATAACTCCTGTCAGGTAGATACACATACTGAAGTGTTTGGGGTGGAGATGACAAGACGGCTGTGATTTGCTTTAAAATACTCCACCGCTCCCCCCCCACGCCCCCACCAAAATAGTGAGTCTGTAAAAAAAACAAGATTGCAAAATGTGGATCGACACTGAAGCTGGATGATGGGTGCATGGGACCAACATAACTACTTTCCCCACTTCGTGCCTGGTTGAAAAGGAGCATAATAGGAAAGTGAGAATGTAGAAGGAAGGGTGTGGGAACCAGGATGTGGGCTTTAGAATCCACCTGCCTCGGTTCAAGTTCAGCTCTACCACTTGCTGGCTGAGTGGTCTTGGGCACGGACCTAAACGTTTCTGTACCTCATTTTCTCCATCGTTACATGGAGAGATGCTTGCTGAGATTTACCAGGACAATGCACATACGCTTTAGCAGAGTGCCGGGGGCATGGAAAGCTTTTTCTCATCATTCTCGTTATTGATACTGTCATGCCCCCGTCCTACTGCCTCAGTCTCTCTAAGGCAGCCACCCTGGCTCCTCCGGAATGTGGTCTCAGAGCCCCCCTTGGCCCCAGCCTGCTTTGGGATAGATTCCCAGGAGCCTCTGTACGGCTCTATAGTGAGTTTCTGAACTTGCCCTGTCTGAATTTCTGAATGTCAGTTGTCTGAATTCATGTGTCACCAATTACTTAACCCCTCCCAGCCCCCAAAGCCGCATCGAGCCCCTGGTACCTGTCCCTGCCGTCCCTCTCCTGCTAGCTGGAGCTTGGGTCCATTCAGGCCCTAGCCTCTCAGAGTCATTCCCATTTTGCTGGTGAGAATATGACTGACCCTGACATGTCTTGGCCAGGCCATCGACTCTCTATGTGCCTCGGGTCTGGTCTCAGATTTCCAATCTGTAAAATGAGGGGCTGGAAAAACTCTCTAAATGCGCAGCACTGACTCCAGAACCTACGGAGCTTCTGCAGCCCCATGCCCACAACAGGTCATGACTCAGACCTGGAGCTCAGTAAAGGTTTGCATAGTGATTGAATGAAGGAACAAATGGATAAGAGATGTCAGCCACCCACCCCCCTCATCCCTGCCCTGGCCTAGAATAATCCTCTAGCTTCCGATTCAACAGTCCAGATCCACACCCCAAACTTCTCTTAACACCCCGTCATGGGGCTACCGCCCAGGAGCCAAGCTGCAGGGGGTTGGTTCAGTCTCAAAGGTGGATTTAATCCTCACATCACACCTACTCCCCTCCATCCAATCCTTGTGCCCACCCAGATGTAATTCTGAGCACACGATCTAACAAAGCCAGTCTGTAGCTTTCTGGGGCAAAGGAGTGGGAGAGGAAGCAAGGAGGGCCAGGGAGCGTCCCCACCATTCTTCAAACACACAGGCCAAATCCAGCATCCACACCTCTGTCAGCCGCCCCTCCACTGCCTGTAGAGGCATCCTCCCTGCCCTCCAATTCTACCCCCTTCAAGGTTCACCTCCTCCAGGAAGCCCATGGGGTATCCTGGTGTCTACAGGGCCATCCTTGCTTGTCTCCTACACCTGGACTGCGAGATGTGAGCAGCTGGCTTGGTTTTTTGTTGCTTGAGTAAAATTGCTCCTCTGCATGTGATTGGACGATAAAGCTGGCGGGGGTGGGGAGACAGGAACCACCCTTTGTTTTTTCTGCGCTGACCCCAACCCCAGCCCAGGTTTACGTAGAGCTTCGCCGACCCAAAAGTGCCATACAAGTGAGGATTCCAGAGTCTCTGGGGCCTGTCACTTGGAGAGGAAGAAAACAAGACTCAGGAAGGTTCCCTGAGTCATGCAGGGCCCCAGTGAGTTCTGATTTTGGTCACCCCTGGTCCACGGCCCTTTCCATCACCCTATGCTGCCCTTGTGAATATGAGCTTGGTGGGGTCACGATGGCACTGACCACCAAAGGAGAAGCATGGTGACCCGAGGGGCTTCAGCGGCTTGGGGGGAGGCAGATGGAGCCAGACAATGAGGGGCTTCCAAGACAAGGGACTTTCAGTGCTAAAACTGGAAAAATCCCAGGAAAATCAGAGTGCGTTGCTCACTGTACGATGTCGGATCTGGATCATGCCCCAGGATGCTCTCTGGGGTCCTCCCCTGCCTGCCTACCTGGGTCTGAGTGAGTCACGGGTGCAGAGCACCTGGCTCAGGTTGGGTGAAGCTCTTTCTTCCTTCTTAGACTTTGACACGTGAGTGGAGGGCCTTGAGAAAAAACAACACTGACAATGAGTCCCTTTAAAGGCAGAGCCAGGACAGGAGCTCACCGGCCCGGGGATGCTGAGGCCCCAGGTGTGGCCTTCCTGAGCCCAGAAGCTCAGGGGTCCTTCGATTCTTTAGCTTTTCCAGAGGTTTCCAGCAAATGCGGTTTCTGCCATCCCCACACCCCCACATTGACTGAATCCCCCTAAGAGGTACCTTTATACCAGTACCTCTTACTGTTGGCACTTCCAAGAATTGCCCATTTTCATTCATTTGTCTGACTTCTTAATGATTGCCAGTGTGTGGCTCCAGAGGATGGAGACGCATGGCCAGAATTTGGCATACTGCCTGACACATAGGAATCATAACAGCTAACTCTTTTTAAAGCACTTATTGTGTTCCAGTAGAACAAGGGAAGGAAGACTAAATACGTGTTTAAATTAGCCAGAGTAGGTTTCTGTTGCTGGCAACCAAATGGGCCTTGAGTAATGAATGCCTTTCTTCAAAGGAGCAGCTCAGAGCCTCCCTTTGTGCATTTATTTATTTCCTTATTTCATGTAGTGGATACTGAAAGCTGATGACCAGGGGAGTAAGCAATACAGTCCTTGCTCAGCAGTAGTGGTTCTCAAATTTTAGAGCATCAGAAGGGCCTGGAGGGCTTCTTAGGGTACACATTCCTGGGCCCTATCTGCAGAGTTTCTGATTCAGCAAGTGGTGGAAGGTGCCCCAGAACGTGACCTCCTACAAAGTTCCAGGGGAGGGTGATGCTTTGCTGGGGTTGGGGACCACTCTTCCAGGACCATTGCCCTCTAGGAACTAAAAGCCTCTCTGGGGAGACAGAATTTTCACAGAGTTGACATTTAAATGCATGAAAGAGAGGGGAAGTGTATTAGTTAGATTTTTGGCTCTTTGGCATCTTTTTCCCCTTCTTTTGATAACAACACCCTGATTTCCTTGAGGACCAATGCCCCTTCATTCTTAGGCCATGTGTCCCTAATAAGACTCCTATCTGTGTCTAGGGTAGAGCATGTATGTCCCCCAAGAACATCCAATCAGAGCACTTCACCCAGTCACATGATATACACTGTCCAATCAAGTCAAATCCTAAACCTTTGCCAGAATCATTAGGAAGCAAGGTTCTTTCACCTGCACGAGAACAACCTGTGCCATCTTGCCACAGTGAGGAAAGAGCCTCTGAAAATGAAGACTGTAAGAGAAAAACAGAGGAGAGGACATTGTTTAACTCCCTTGGATCCAGCCATACCTGAAGCCAACAACCCTTGGACTTATCAGTTATATGAGCCAATAAAGCCCCCTTTCTGCATGAGTGGTATTTTGGGGTGAGGTTTTCTGACACTTAGTAGGAAGAAAGCTTCCTATTTGATACAAAGTATTCCAGGAATTTTGAGGTGGGCCATCTTTCTAGGTCAGGGAAGTTTCATGAAAAGAGAAGTGAAAGGAGAGGTCATTCTAGGTGTATAGTTGGGAGCATGGAGGATATAAGCAAAGGTGTACTGGTGAAGAAAGAACAAAGTACAAACAGAGGCCTTGCAGGGACCAGTGTCCTCAGTGAGAAACTTCCACAAGTTGAGCCCAATAGAAAGGGGGACATCTTGCCACCACGACGGGAAAGCACTTTTTCTTCCATGGTCCCCTTTCCCAGAAGAGGTCACTGCTGATGACAGAGGTTCCCAGAGCCTGCTGGCCCCTTGGATTCAGACTTCCTGCCCAGACAGGGCAGCTGGGATGAGGTCATGGCTGGGGAGAGTCTTTCATCCTCTTGCTAAGCTTCTTCTTTCAGTAGCAATTGCTGTCTTGCTTAATCTCAGAGTTATCTGATTGTCACGGTTGAGTTTTCCACATTAGGCAGCGAGCCAACGAGTTACTTAACCTATAATTGCCCTTTAATGAAGCCCATCTTCAAAACTGAATTGTCAAAGGGAAACTTGTAAACACACAGTGAGGTCCAAGACCAGGCTGGCCCCAGACGTCGCAGCCAGGCCCTTGACTCTACTCTGGCGTCAGCCACATTTGTCTGAGTTACTGGGGCTTTATCGCCAGCTGCCACCCAGAGTAGAGAGGAGTTTGATGCTTGCTACAGTCTCCGGAAGCAGGTCAAGCCTTTTAAAAGCAATCTTGAGAGGGCCTGGTTTGGGTGCACACACGCCCCTTTGCCAAGTGCCCCCTCTATCCCAGGCATCTATAAATATGAAAGTAATGTCCGACTTCATGACTTAACTTTGCAAAACCTAAGCAATGCCTGCTCTTGGCGAAACCTCATGATGGTGGAAATATGGCTAGGGAATGGTCCACTATAGAAAGAGCAGGTTAAGGAGGCTGACATTAAAGAAGGGTTTTTCAGTAGTAGCTGTCTGGGCTGGGCCTACACCAGGGGTCAGGGCTCAGAGTCCTGCCCTCTGGGAACTTCTGGTCACATCTTAGGATGTCGGAGGTGAGGTGTCACAGTCAAAAAACACCCTGGGCCACTTCCTAACACTCTGACATTCATCCAGGGCAAACCACGACAAGGGAAGAAATGTGTACTGAACACCTACTATGTGCCAGGATCATGTCAGGCACTTTACACACAGGCAGACCTTGGAGATATTGCAGGTTCAGTTCCAGACTCACCAGAAAAGGAATATCACAATAAGAGAATCAAATGAATTTTTTGGTTTTCCAGTGTGTGTAAAAGTTATATTTATACTGCACTGTAGTCTGTTAGGTATGCAACAGCATTATGTCTAAGAAAAGATGTACACAACTTGATTAAAAAATATTTTATTACTAAAAAATGCTAACCATCATCTGAGCTTTTAGCACATCATAATCCCTGACCACAGACCTTGATAACAAATAGACTAATAATGAAAAAGCTTAAAGTATTGTGAGAATTACCAACATGTGACACAGAGTCATGAAGCGAGCAAATACTGGTGGAAGTGTGGTGCCAATGGACTTGCTCAACACAGGGTGGCCACAACCCCTCGATTTGTGAAAAGCACAGTCTCTGCCAAGTGCGACAGAATGAGGTATGCCTGTCCTATATCTTGAGCTAGGTCATATCACCATCCTTGGTTTGTAGATGAAGAAAGTGAGGCCCAAGACATTAAGTAACCTGATCAATGGCAAACAGCACGTGGGGTGGAAGGCAGGATTTGAACCTGGGTTTGCCTTACGTCAAGGCCAGTCAATGCTCCATCGACACCTTGCAGGCACTTTAGCAACGTCATGCCAGCCTAAAGCCAATGAAAGCTGTAGGGAGGAAGGGCTGCGAATTTATGAATAAAGTCCCATGATGTCTGGGATTTGCTTCAAAATTGCATAAGAGAGTGGTGGGGAAAATAGGTGAATAGAAGAAAAGACTGGCTGGGAGGTGATAGGTGCTAAGGCTTTGTGACAGGTACACAGGACTCATGATACAATTTGGTCTAATCTTCTCTATATTTGAAATTTTTCTTTATGAAAAAGTTTAAAAAATCCAGGACCCACTCCAGAAGTTAGTGTCCCTTCCTGGTACCCCATAACTGCCATGCACATGTGTGTCACCATCCTGTACCACCACACCACATTAGGGTTACCTTTTAAATGAGCTTCCAAGACCGTGAGCTCCATGAGACGAGGTTACTGTCTATCTTGATCACCTAATGACTTTTTATAGAATGAATAAATGAAAAATGAGTCTGTGCACAGTAGGCATTCAGTAAATGTTTGTTGAGTGAATTAAAAATCCCACAAACTGGACCTTGAAGCTGGCTGGGTTTTGATGAGCAAAAGGGTCATGGAAAGGGCATGCTCAGCTGGGGGGATTGTGGGGGACGGACGGTGTGAGCAGAGGCACGGCAGCAGCAAGCCAAGTTCAGAGGTGAGCGAGGGGAAGTCTGGCCAGGGCCAGAACCATAGGTGGTGGTGATAACGTGCTGTCCAGGCAAGCTGGGGTGTCCACTTCTTGAGAACTTATATTCTGCAGACACAGCACTGACAACATATTTTTTTCTTATCATCACAGCAGGGTCAGTCCCCTGGTGTGGCTGTGAAATCATGGCTCTCCATTTCAGTCTCAGCTCATTAACTGAAGAAAGCTGGCCAGCGTGTGCCTGGCGGAAGGCTGCTCCAAATGGATGTTGACACATTTTTGAGGGCTTCAAGGAAACAAAAGAAATCAATTAAGGGGACAGCCTGGAGCTTCAGTTTGGAATCTGAATCCTGCTGTTTTTCCTAAAAGTCCCCAGAAAACAGAACACCTCCTTCTCCAGACCATCCCAAGACCAAGAGTCACATAGAACCTGGGGACTGAAGGGCAAGGACAGGAGTCTCCGGTGGTTTGGGATCAGGCCTCCCTGGCAAGGCTGGGTCTGCGTCCTGAGGCTCTGCAGGCTACGTGGTGTCTGGTCTCCTACCAACCTTCCTGATGAGAACCACACTCCACTGCTGGCTTAGGAAGAGGACTGAAAGAGACCCACAAGACTTAGGGTCCCTTCAAAGGCCTTTCTTGCACAGATGGACTTACCCCACCAAAGCGCAAGCTGTACAGATGATGACAGCAACAATATGAATGTGCACAACTTTTCTCGCTTATGAGAGCTTCTGCATCCTGATCGTACTGCACCCTCCCAACAGCTCTGGTTCAGAGGAAGACATGGGGAGCAGGGTCAGAAACTGAACTCAGAGGGGTGCTCAGCATGCCCAACATGGCACAGCGCGGATGCAGGGTGCAGGGCTCTGGCCAAGCCGCGTCCCTCTCCTTTGGACATGTGACCCTTGCCAGGGATTCTCCTTGGACCAGGTGAGGCCTCACTTCTTGACTCCCATGGCTTGCCACCGTGGACACTCACACGAGCTTGGGAGGATCTCTGCATGGTCCTATTGCCTCCTAGAAATATTGATGACTTCCATCGTCTCCTGGAAATATTGATGATTTCTGCCTTCCAGACCCATCTCTACCTTAATTCTTTAAGTTATTTTGTGTTTCTGGAATATTAATCAGCCTGGGAGGACTGAAGCAAGAGATTTCTCTTAGGAGAGGCAAAATGAACATAAATGTGTCTGGTATAGCAATTTCTTTCGTCACAGCTCTCTGCATTTCTCAAAGGGCCTTCCTTCACATTTGTTGTCTAATCTGAAACAAGCAGTAACCTTGTGAGTTGTCTGGGATGATATCGATTACCTTCTTCCCTAAGAGGAGGAAAAGAGGTGCAGAGCAATTCTGTGTCTTGTCCAACATCTTGCTTTCTGCCCTTGTCACTTTCTGAAGTTTAAAAAGCATTGTCGATCTTCACTGTTACTTTTAAAACAAGAATTTTATTCCTTCCTCTATTTTGAAGAAATGAATTCTATTATAAGGTAGTAGCTATTACAAATGTTCCAACACCTTACAGCTTCTTTTTTCTTTATTCTCCATGTTTCCGAAAATGTAAATAGGTTTTCTCCCCTCCCCTTTGAAGCCAAAATGTTAAATTTGAGACCTGAGTTGGTGTAGGTGGAGTGTGGGACCAGAGTAGGGTAGGGCTCAGGAGCGATTGAGAAAGTGCCTCCTTCCTTAGTGTTGACTAGAATTCCTTTTCAGGCACAGGGGAGGTGGCCCTGCAGCGGATTAGATGCTCTCCAAGTTCACAACTACTCTGTGTGTCTATCATTTCCTATTAGAGCCAGATATTAATCTGTTTTCCCCACTAGGCTGCGAACACCCTGACTGGATAGGGAGGGAAAAGATCCTATTTGGGGTTTCAGGGAAAAAAGAGCAATAACTTCTATTTTATATTAAAAAAAAAAGCAAGGCTGTGACAGTACTGGAGTCAGGTGAAGGGAAGAGTACTAGGGGAGGGTGAATGGAAGAGCTCACCAGAGCCAGGACCTGTTAGGACTTTAGAGCAGTTAAACCAGGGAGAAGGGAAGAAACCTTGAACAAAAACAAGAGCCAGAGAGGTCAGAAGGAGGGGATGGACTTCTGGGTATGCAGGATGTGGGAACAGTGTCAGTCTTACACTGTGTGAAGGAGGAGTTGAGGACTAGCTCTCAGATTCTGAAGTGGATGGTGGGGTCTTAACCAGAGTCAAGGAACACCAAGAGAAAATGCATCATGGGGAGAGAAAATCATGATGGTTTAGTTCTGGATGGATTGAGTCTCAGGTGCTGGTAGGTCTAGGTTACAGATGTAAAACTGGGCAGGTCGTAGCCTCTCAGGGGTACTCAGGCCACTGGGGAACCGTGGTCCTCTCAGCTGGCCTGTGAGCTGGGTCTCCGCCTCTATGTCCTACTATCTGGCTCACTGGGGGCCCTGAATGACCACTTGACCACTTCATTTCTGGGGTCCTTCTTGCCTTCTTCCTCATGCCTGCAGTGAGGATCCCTGAGGCTATGTGAATCTCATTCAATAGATAGTTTTAATGTATGAACAAAACATAAAAAAACACGAGATGGACAGCATTGGAGAGCTTCCAAAACCAGGCAGAAACTAGAGTGGGGTTGACCCTTGAAAGAAGATAATGTCACTGGACGATTCATGTTTATATGACTTTTCACTGAGTGCACTGTGCCCCTGTCCACATTGCATGGGGTAGATGGAACTCAAGTAGAAAACCACAGTATTCCTGATCTTAGATGTCAGAGGTTGGAGCTCACGTTTTCTAGAGGAGCTAGAACAAAAGAGAAAATCCTGGAAAGGAGAGGCCCTCTGAGGGAGAGCCCCCAAATCATAAATAAACGGCCCTCAAACCCTTGACTGACCCCTGTACATGCATGGAGATGACATCATGAGGCCCAGTGGAAGAATCAACCAAAAGACTGTAAAAGCTAGCAGAGATTTCAGTTGTGCCCCAGCTGCAGGCATAGATTTGGACTTGGAGTCCCCATAGATTTGGACTTGGAGTCCCACCAACTTAGCAGAATAAAATTTATGTCCCAGAACTAAGATATTCACCCTAGAACTAAGGGAAACCAAATATTATATGCCCAAAGAAAGTAAAAAGTCCAGCCTTTATAAGTTCAAACTGCTTATCTGGTAACTTAACTGCCAGCCAGAACAAAAATCAACATTCTACAAAAGAAGATAACAGAATCCAGAGTCTCTGCAATGTGGTACCCATAATGTTCAGTAAAAATTAAAGGGATAATAAAAGGATATTATGAACAATATACTATCAAATTCCACACCCTAGATGAAATGGACAAATTGTTTGAAAAGCACAACTTACCAACACTGACACAAAAAGAAAGAAAACTGAACAGCTCCCTATCTACTAAAGAGATTGATTTTATTATGAAAATTTTCCAGCAGAGAAAACTCCAATCTCATTATGAGATTGATCATGTCAGTAATTAATTTCATTAAACATTGTAGAAGAAAAAATTCAATCTTACATAAAGGATGTCTGCTCTTGCCATTTCTATTCAGCATCATACTGGAGATCCCAGACAGTGCAATAAGGTAGCACAAAAAAGAAATCAACAGCATTAAACTGCGAACAAAAGATGTAAAACTTTTTATAGTTTTACAAAAAAAACCCACGATTTTTTAGATAGAAAATCCTAAGGAATCATCAAAGCAACTCCAGAACTAATAAGTGAATTAAGCAAGACAACAGGATACAACATCTATATACAAAAATCTATTGTAATTCTATACACAAGTGGCAAAAAATTAGAAAATGAAAATTTAAAAAGTCCTTTTATATTAATATCCTAAAATACAAAACACTTAGGAATAAATTTAGCAAACTATGAACAATACTTGTCATAAAAATGACAAAACATTGAGATAGAGGGGATTAAAGATGGCAGTGTGAGAGGTGAGACAGAGACCTCCTCCTAAAACCACATATAATATGAAAATATAATTAATACAACTAATCCTGAAGAGCAACAGGAAAGAAGGCTGTGCCAGACTGTATACACCTGGAGGAAAAAACAGACCTCACAGAACAGGGTAACATACCAAAGCCATAACCTGGCAGGACCCAAGCCCTTCCCCCACCCCAGCTCACTGACAGGAGGAAGAGAAACAGAGCAGGGAGGGAGTGGAGGCCTAAAACTGCTGAACACCTAGCCCAGGAGATCTGCTCTGGGAGTACAAATCTACATTGCATGGTTCTCTGGTGATTAGTGGGGTTGGAAAGCTAAGACAGGTGGAATACCTGGAGAGACTGAGATTCAAGCTGCTAGTGGAAAACAGGGATCCATATCCGGCTGATGGGCAGGCAGTCTGAGAGACTTCCTAAAGCGAGAGGGCTGCTAAAGGGGCAAGGATTGCACGGAGCTTACTGCTCAGGAGAAAGGACATGTAAACAAAATTGCCTGGGTGCACTCTACCCAGCAGGTTGGGAACTTTCACAATCTTCAGGCACTCCACCCCTCTGGCTGTCTACACAGCTCCAAGGCTCCCACCATGATACACAGCCTGCTGCGCCTTCCTCCTCGCCAGCCCGCACCTGGCTCTCAAATCAGCAAACCGTGCCCTGGCATCAGGCGAGCCAGAGGGAAGCCCCACCTACAGCAGCTACAAACGCAAAGCATAGAGGCTTACATCTGTGTGTTCAGCCCACTGGTTCTGGCAGTGGAGACAGGCATAGCAGCCAGGAAGCAGAAAACAGCTCTTTCCTCCCCCCAGGCACCAGCACCACTCCCCTGCGACCCCCTACACGGCTCCAGGGACTGAGCAGCTCCAGAGAGTAGAGCTTCTTGGCACTAGGGGGCGCCACATACAAATATGAAACATCAAAGGAACCTGGTTCAAAGCAAAATCTCAATAACACCAGAAAAAGGGTCGAGTAAGACTGAAATAATCAATATTCCTGAAAGAGATTTCAAAATAAAAATCATAAACATGCTCATGGAGGTACAGAAAATATTCAAGAACTCAGGAACGAATTTAGGACAGAGATCCAATCATTGAGGAACACAATGGAGGGTATTAAAAGCAGATTAGATATGGTAGAGGAGATGATAAATGAAATAGAAATTAGAGAAAAGGAATACAAAGAAGCTGAGGCACAGAGAGAAAAAAGGATCCCTAGGAGTGAAAGAATACTGAGAGAACTGTGTGACCAATCCAAACAGAACAATATTCATATTCTAGGGGTACCAGAAGAAGAAGAGAGAGAAAAAGGGATAGAAAGTGTCTTTGACGAAGTAATTGCTGGAAAATTCCCCAATATGGGGAAGGAGATAGTCTCTCAGGCCATGGTGGTGCATAGATCTCCCAACACAAGGGACCCAAGGAGGACAACACCAAGACATAATAATTAAAATGGCAAAGATCAAGGATAAGGACAGACTATTAAAAGCAGCCAGAGAGAGAAAAAAGATCACATACAAAGGAAACCCCAACAGGCTATCATCAGACTTCTCAGTAGAAACCTTACAGGCCAGAAAGGAGTGGCATGATATATTTAATGCAATGAAGCAGAAGGGCCTCAACCAAGAACACTTTATCTGGCAAGATTATCATTTACATTTGAAGGAGGGATTAAACAATTTCCACATAAACAAAAGCTGAGAGAATTTACCTCCCACAAACCATCTCTACACTGTATTTTGGAGGGACTGCTATAGATGGAAGTGTTCCTAAGGTTAAATTGCTGTCACCAGAGGTAATAAAAAGGGATAGACAAAGAGTAAAAAATATGATACCTAATATATAAAGAATGGAGGAGGAAGAAAAGGAGGGGAAAAAAAAGAACCATTAGATTGTGTTTGTAATAGCATACTAATTGAGTTAAGTTAGACTCTTAGGTAGCAAGGAAGTTACCCTTGAACCTTTGGTAACCATGAATCTAAAGGCTGCAATGGCAATAAGTACATAGCTATTGATAATCACCCTAAATGTAAATTGTCTGAAAGCACCAATCATGACATAGAATCACTGAATGGATAAAAAAAATAAGACCCATCTATATACTGCCTACAAGAGACTCACTTCAAACCCAAAGACATACACAGACTAAAAGTGAAGTGATGGAAAAAGATATTTCATGCAACTAATAGGGAGAAAAAAACATGTGTTGCAGTACTTACATCAGACAAAATAGACTTTAAAACAAAGAAAGTCACATGAGACAAAGAAGGACATTACATAATGATAAAGGGGTCAGTCCAACCAGAGGATATAACCATTATAAATATCTATGCACCCAACACAGGAGCACTGACATATGTGAAACAAATACTAACATAATTAAAAAGGGAAATAGAATGCAATGCATTCATTCTAGGAGATTTCAACACTCCACTCACTCCAAAGGACAGATCAACCAGACAGAAAATAAGTAAGGAGACAGAGACATTGAACAACACATTAGAACAGATGGACCTAACAGACATCTACAGAACTCTCCATCCAAGAGCAGCAGGATACACATTCTTCTCAAGTGCACATGGAACATTTTCAAGAATAGATCACAAAAAGAGCCTCGGTAAATTAAGGAAGATTGAAATTGTACCAACCAGCCTCTCAGACAACAAAGGTATAAAACTAGAAATAAACTATGCAAAGAAAATGAAAAATCCCCCAAACCATGAAGGCTTAACAACATGCTCCTAAATAACTAATGGATCAATGACCAAATAAAAACAGAGATCAGGCAATATATGGAGACAAATGACAACAATAATTCAACACAGCAAACTCTGTGGGATGCAGTGAAGGCCATACTAAGAGGGAAGTACATTGCAATACAGGCCTACCTCAGCAAAGAAGAACAATCCTATATGAACAGCCTACACTCACAATTAATGAAACTAGAAAAAGAAGAACAAATAAGGCCCAAAGTCAGTAGAAGGAGGGCCATGATAAAGATTAGAGCAGAGATATATAAAACTGAGAAGGATAAAACAACAGAAAGAATCAATGAAAGCAGGAGCTGGTTCTTTGAGGAAATAAACAAAATAGATAAACCCCTAGCCAGACTTATCGAGAAAAAAAGAGAGTCTACACATATAAACAGAATCAGAAATAAGAAAGGAAAAGTCTCTACAGACACCACAGAAATACAAAGAATTATGAGAGAATACTATGAAAAATTATATGCTAACAAACTTGATAACCTAGAAGAAATGAACAATGTTCTAGAAAAATACAACCTTCCAAGACTGACCCAGAAAGAAACAGAAAATCTGAACAGACCAATTACTAGCAATGAAATTGAAATGGTAATCAAAAAACCACCTAAGAACAAAACTACTGGACCAGATGGCTTCACCGCTGAATTTTATCAAATATTTAGTGGAGACTTAATACTGATTCTCCTTAAAGTTTTCCAAAAAGTAGAAGAGTAGGGAATACTTCCAAACTCATTCTATGAGGCCAGCATCACCCTAATACCAAAACCAGGCAAAGACACCACAAAAAAAGAAAATTACAGACCAATATCCCTGATGAACATAGATGCAAAAATACTCAACAAAATATTAGCAAACCGAATTCAAAAATACATCAAGAGGATCATACACGATGATCACGTAGGTTCTTCCAGGGATGCAAGGATGGTACAACATTAGAAAATCCATCAGCATCATCCACCACGTCAACAAAAAGAAGGACAAAAACCACACGATCACCTCCATAGATGCTGAAAAAGCATTTGACAAAATTCAACACCCATTCATGATAAAAACTCTCAACAAAATGGGTATAGAGGGCAAGTACCTCAACATAATAAAGGCCACATATGACAAACCCACAGCCAACATTATACTTAACGGCGAGAAGCTGAAAGCTTTTCTTTTAAGATCGGGAACAAGACAAGGATGCCCACTCTCTCCACTTTTATTCAACATAGTTCTGAAGGTCCTTGCCATGGCAATCAGACAACACAAAGAAATAAAAGGCATCCAGATTGTTAAAGAAGAAGTTAAACTGTCCCTGTTTGCAGATGACATGATATTGTACATAAAAACCCTAAAGAATCCACTCCAAAACTACTAGATCTAATATCTGAATTCAGCAAAGTTGTGGGATACAAAATGAATACACAGAAATCTGTTGCATTCCTATACACTAATGATTAACTAGCAGAAAGAGAAATCAGGAAAACAATTCCATTCACAATCACATCAAAAAGAATAAAATACCTAGGAATAAACCTAACCAAGGAAGTGAAAGACCTATACTCTGAAAACTACAAGACATTCATGAGAGAAATTAAAGAAGATACCAATAAATGGAAACACATCCCATGCTCATGGACAGGAAGAATTAATATTGTCAAAATGGCCATCCTGCCTAAAGGAAACCAACAGGTTTCTTCAATGAACTGGAACAAATAGTTCTAAAATTCATATGGAACCACAAAAGCCCCGAATAGCCAAAGCAATCCTGAGAAGGAAGAATAAAGCTGAGGGGATTAGAAACCCCATGTCAAGCTCTACTACAAAGCCACAGGAATCAAGACAATTTGGTACTGGCACAAGAACAGACCCATAGACCAATGGAACAGACTAGAGAGCCCAAGCATATATGGTCAATTTATATACGATAAAGGAGTCATGGATCTACAATGGGGAAATGACAGCCTCTTCAACAGCTGGTGTTGGCAAAACTGGACAGCTACATGGAAGAGAGTGAAACTGGATTACTGTCTAACCCATACACAAAAGTACACTCAAAATGGATCAAAGACATGAATGTAAGTCATGAAACCATAAAACTCTTAGAAGACAACATAGGCAAAAATCTCCTCAATATCAACATGAGCAACTTTTTTCTGAATGAATCTCCTCGAGCAAGGGAAGCAAAAGCAAAAATGAACACATGGGACTACATCAAACTTAAAAACTTCTTTGCAACAAAGGATACAATCAACAGAACAAAAAGGTGTCCTACAGTATGGGAGAATATATTTGTAAACAACATATCCGACAAGGGGTTAACATCCAAAATATATAAAGAACTCATATGCCTCAACACCCAAAAAGCAAATAACCCAATTAAAAAATGGGCAGAGGACATGAACAGACAATTCTCCAAAGAAGAAATTCAGATGGCCAACAGGCACATGAAAAGATGCTCCACATCACTAATTATCAGGGAAATGCAAATAAAAATCACAATAAGATATCACCTCACACCAGTTAGGATGGCCAGTATGGAAAAGACTAAGAGCAACAAATGCTGGCGAGGATGCGGAGAAAGGGGAACCCTCCTACACTGCTGGGGGGAATGTAAGCTAGTTCAACCATTGTGGAAAGCAGTATGGAGGTTCCTCAAAAAGCTAAAAATAGAAATACCATTTGACCCAGCAATTTCACTCCTAGGAATTTACGCAAAGAATATAATTTCTCAGATTCAAAAAGACATATGCACCCCTATGTTTATCACAGCACTATTTACAATAGCCAAGAAATGGAAGCAACCTAAGTGTCCATCAGTAGATGAATGGATAAAGAAGAGGTGGTACATATACACAATGGAATACTATTCAGCTATAAGAAAGAAACAAATCCTACCATTTGCAACAACATGGATAGACCTGGAGGATACTATGCTCAGTGAAATAAGCCAGGCTGAGAAAGACAAGTACCAAATGATTTGCCTCATTTGTGGAGTATAACAATGAAGCAAAACTGAAGGAACAAAACAGCAACAGACTCACAGACTCCAAGAAGGGACTAGCGGTTACCAAAGGGGAGGGGTGGGGGAGGTTGGGGGGGGTGGGGAGAAAGGGACTAAGGGGTATTATTATTGGCATATATGGTGTGGGGGGAGGGATCCTGGAGAAGACAGTGTAGCAGAGAAGGCAAATAGTGACTCTGTGGCATCTTACTATACTGAACATGGGTGAATGTAGTAACCACATTGTTTTTTCATGTGAAACCTTCATAAGAGTGAATATCAATAATACTTTAATAAAAAGAAGTGAGAAGACATTTCTGAAACACATTAGTAAATGATGAAATATCCATGTTAATGGAACCTAATATTGTTAAGATGTCAGATCTTCCCAATTTTATCTATATAGCAAAGCAACCCCAATTAAAATAGATGGTGTGGAAAATAACAAGAAACATGTAATCAAGTATTTATATGTAAAAACAAAGGTATAGAATAGTCAGAACAATATTGAAAAAGAAAGACAAGTTTAGAGGACCTACACTTCCTGATTCAAGATTTACTATAAAACTACATAACTGAGACAGTTGTGGTGTTGGCCTAAAGACAGACAGGTAGATGGAACAGACTAGAGAGACCCGACCTAGACCCACATAGCCAGTTTTGCCAAGGTACCAAAGCAATTTCCTGGGGCAAAAAAAGTCTTTGCAACAAATATTAAACAACTGGATAAATACAAGATAAAAATAAACTTAAAGAGTTACCTCTCATCACACAAGAAACATTAATTTGAGATATGCCAGAGTCATAAAGCTAAAAACTAAAACTATCAAGTTTTTAGAAGAAAATCTACGAGAAAATATTTTGTGACCGTGGATGTTCCAACAGCCAAACAGCACAGGAATTGTTAGTCTTTAGAGACGTGCAAGCTCTGCCCGTGCTGACCACCATCACACACGCACCCAAAGGGCCAAGATTAAAGGACCAGCAACGAAATGCTGGTGAGTATGTAGAGCAACTGGAGCCCTCATACATTTCTGGTTAGAGTGTAAAATGGTACAACTACTTCAATTATAAATGCCTTATAAATTTAAATATTTGCTTTCTTATGATCCAACGATTCCACTCCTAGGTGTTCATCTGAGAGAAATGAAAACATATGTCTCCACAATGACTTGTACGTGAACACTCTTTGCAGCTTTATTCACAACTGCCCAATTAGAAACAGAAATGCCCATGCACAGAGGCACTGGCTAAACAAATGGTACTGTGTTCATATGCTGGATTAGGAGTCAGCAGAGATTAGAATTAACTACTAATGCATGCAACAAGAGGGGTAGATTTCACAGGCATTAGGCTGAGTAAAAGAAACAACACACAAAAGAACAAATATAGTATGATTCCTTTCATATGAAAACCTAGGTTGGTGATAGAAATCAGAGCAGTGGCATCTTTGGGGTGGATGTAACTGGTAGGGATACAAAGGAACTTTCTGGGCCAATGGAAATGTTCTGTGTCTTGGTTGACATGGTATATGTGTTCATCAAAAGCCAATGAATTGTGTATTAAAGATAGGTCATATCACTGTATGCAAATACTGCCTCAATTAAGAAAACTAAACAGAGCAACTGAGGAAGTTAAACAAAAAATCATTAGGACTCTATGACATCTAAGAAAAGTCATTACAGGAACCTGCAGGGCCAGACCTAGGGCTTGATTCCATGGCGCTTGCAGCCAGGAGCAAGGTTTTTCTCCCAGCCTGAGCCACTGGCGCAGAGGAAGGGAAGACGCAGCAGGGTGGGAGCTCAGGGAGTGAGTGAGCCTGGCCTGTGCCCAGCTGCCTGAGTGAGTCAGTTCAGCTCAAGAAACCTCTATAAATTAGTCCTGAAGTCTGTGTTAGCCCATCCGTGTTACATGCTGGCCTTCTGCGTTTATGTGTCGGGGAGGGGGGGGGATGTGTGTGGGGTTTTATTTTAAGCCTCCTCCTTCTTCCTCCACTGTCACAGCCCTCAGGAAAAACAAAGAACAAAAAAAGTAATTCCCTTGGGATGATGTGTGACTGTCCCCGTACCCCCCCCCCCAGTCGAAGGATAAGATGTCTGGCCAGCTTGGGCAGCCCGCAGAGGAAAAGTTCCTGGAGGGTTGCAACACCAGTTGGATCTAAAACAACTAATGCTTTCTTACAGCCGATGTGTCCAAGGGACTGGAGGAGGCCAGATGACCTGGAAAAGATACACAAATAGAGTCCCCGAATGAGGATGCCTACCCAAGGCCAGTTCAGCCCTTTCGGAAAACCCAGTCACCTCCCTAGTACCAGCAGCACCTGGGCGAGCCTCTCTCTGAGCTCCCGCTGGCTCAGAAACCACAGGGATGACAGGCCCACAGGACAAGGGGGGAGGAGACCGAGAACGAAGAGAATTGAGATGGGCCAGCATAGAGAAAAGGGGAGGAGTGATAAAATAAAAAGAAGAGAAGGGGAACTGATAGATAAGCAACAATTTGGTCCTTTTGTAGAGGGTCTGGTGCTTTTCAAAATGCTCACATCTTTCAGCATGAGGTGGTCTGGTCGGGAATCTGGACCCCCGTTATACAGATGGGAAAACAAATGGAGACCAGACCGTGTAGGGCATTAGCTCATGTTCGAACAGCTAGTAGAAGAACAGAGCGGGGATTTGGCAGATGGGCGGACACAGCCCTCCTCAGTGTGGTTCCCCTCCTGAGCACCCTCTCACCCTCTGCTCTCTGCCCGACACCCTTCGGCAGGCCCTGAAACCAGACGGGAGGCTGTGCGAAGCGCACGCTCCAGTGTCAGAACTCAGCTTGCAGCCCCAGGCCTTTTTAGGAAATGCACCTTTGCATGAAACATTTGGCTGTGATGGGAAGGAAAGAAGTAGATCTACTAATTAAAGGTCACTTAGAATTTTTGTTTTTAGCTTTAAAAACAGAATAGATAGGTCTAATTTGGGCTGACCACAGTTACCGGGCATTTCCACGGTGCTGGGTCTCAGGCTCTGAGGATCACTGGAGTTTTTTCCTTTCCTTCTGGTTCTGTTTTGATTTTGTTGTTGTTTTAAAAATAACACACCCTCCGGAGTTGAGTACTTTGACTTCTTTGATGCAAGCGAAGCCAACCATGGATTTCTAAAGTTAGAATGAAAAGAGTTGACACTGGCAGGAACTAAACCGCAACCTCGGAGGCCTCTGGCCGCCAGGCCCCAGCCCCGGCCTGCGCGGTCAGCATCGTGTCATTATGTTCTCGGGAGAAAACCAGAGACCCAGAGTCCTCTGGTTACACTGCCGCTGAATGGCAGCGGGCGGGGACTCGGTGCCAGCGAGGAGCTGTGGCCTCCCTGCTCAGCCAGGGGAACGGGGGCACCCACTGTGTGTGACAGCCCAGGGGAAGGCCAGAGCCACTCCAGCGGGCATTCCAATCACTTTCTTGAAAGAGGAGATGCCCCCTCTCCAGAAGCCATGCTGTAAAGATACCTGTAGTTTTATTTCATCCAGCTGCCCTTACCTGCTTCTCCTCATAGTAGAACCTTTCCTTCCTTACAGGGAACTCTTCCCTGAGGATTGGAAGGGGCTGATCCTGCCTCCACCCCCCACCCCTCCACATGACCCAGATGTGACCAGTCAGAATACCCCATCTTATCTAACCACAGTGATTGGATCCATCATGGCACATGACCCAAGCAAGGCCAATCAGAAGCCAGAAGCCTTCCTTTCAGCTGCTCTGAGTTAGCTACCCTGACATAGGCATCCAATATCCATCTTGTCTATGATATGGAGAGAGCCCATCTGAGAGAGGGAGAGAGAGACTGGGGGGGAGTTGAGCCCCAATGCCATCATTTGAGTTTCTGGATGCAGGCATGCCCGAAGGTAGCTTACTTAGGTGAATCAGCAGATCCACCATGCCCCTCTTTTTTTCTTTTACCATAACTATTTTGGATTTTATTCCTGTCATCTGCAACTGAAAGAAAACCAAATAATATGTATGTTGCTCATCTTTGCATATCTAGCACCCAGCATTCAGGGACAGACTTGGTAAATGAATGTCTGAAGCTCCTTAGACTGGAGGGGATTGAGGTTTGGGAGGAAAATACATTGTCAAGTACCTACCAGGCCCTGTGTGTCAGGCATCTTACGTAAATTACCTAAGTAGATTATTTCATCACAACCTTGCCGTATTAGGACTATTATCTCCACTTGAAAGATGGGTAAAGTAAGGAAGAAATGGCCCCTAGGGGAAAGCCCAACCATCAGAAACAGGAGAGAGTGTGAGCCTTTAAACTGGGCACTTCTCTGACACCTCAGAAGTTGGACTATCTGCTCCCTTGCTCCAGCTTGAGCAGACTGACAGACAGGATCCCCCAGATGATCCGGGCTCTCCGGGGAAGCACATATCAGAGTAGTGGGGTTCTTCCCTCCAAGTCCCTGTTTTTCCTTGGGTGTTGGGAGGATGCCTGTTGCCAGATGCTGAATGATGCAAAAATAGAAGTAGATTTCTCATACCGCCAGAGTTCCTGACCATCAGCTTTTCTGCACGGCTTCACATCTCTTCTCAGTCACTTGACTCAGTCCATGCTGCATCCTCCACGTTAACCCCAAATTTCAGTTGCTCAGTGGATCTAGAGTAGGATCAAGTGAATTTTTACTGCATAGAGGTGTGGGTCCTGGAATCTAGAAGTTTCATGTTACCATGAAGGCTATACAGCTGATAGGACATGATAGCAGGGGTCCTGAAGATAGATGAGAGCTTTCTGTTTGCATTTTTACCAGGACTTAAATGAGCTAGAATGATAGAAAAGGAGGGACCTCAAAAATCACCTAGTCCAGGTAGGACAAATAATTCCCTGCTGACATGCCTCCACCCTTGATCCTGAACTCGAGAGAGCCAGTGTTAATAGGTCATGACCCTCTTTCTCACTGAATGCAGATACCCTTTCAGATCCTTCCCACACAGCATTGCAGGCAAACCCACCAATCAATGGACAGAGTCACCAATAAAACTTCCTTGCCCTCAGACCTAAGGCTAATTTTTGCTGTTGTGAAAAATGGACTTGTGAAATGCAAAAAGAGAGGAGAGAGGACTTGTCCAAGGTCACACAGTCCAGTTAGAAACTGAAACCAGATATTTTGATTGGTTCAAGTCCACCATTCTTTCTTGTGTATGTGCTGACTCACTACCATTAATAGATGGTAAGATGCCAACCCAATTTAAGCTCTATGTATACTTAACCAGAAAATAAATCAACCACATTGACAGAGCTTGGTGTTGTGGGAAGAATAGTCAGCTGGAATTTCACCTCTGTCCTAGCCATAAACCTGCTGTGTGACCTTGGGCAAGTCAGTTCACCACTCTGGGCCTCTGTTTCCTCAACTGTAAATTGTGGAGACAGGGTGGTCTTTATAATCTCTAAGATACTTTCAGAAACTAATAATTTATGATTTTCTATGTCTAGCACTGTGCCAGGAAGTTTCTAGGCTCTAAAGAAACAGAAGACAAAAGTAAAAATATAATACTAAGAGCAATAAAAAATTTAATATGGTCTTTAATTCATATAATTAAGGGCCAAGAGTTATGGAACCTATGGAGTCCCTCTGGGAGTTCAGAGGAGGAAGTTCTGAATAGGTAGGGTGGTTTCCTTGTGGAGAGAACTAACCCTGGCCTTGAAGGATGGACAGGTAGATAGGGAATGACACTGCAGGCAGTAAGAGGAAAATAAGAGAAGGCAGGGAGGAGAGAGAAGCAGGGCATGTTTAGCAGCAGACCAACCTTGTTGGAGAGGATGGTGGAGGGAGTCCTAGGAAAGCACTAATGAATCAGAGATGAGAATGAAGCCTGTGGGGGCCGAGGCAGGATATGTGGGGTGGGGTCCTAGTCCCTACAGAAAAGTACGGTATTGGGTTAACTCTTGCTTCATTGCATAAGGCCCTTTTGGATACGTGTCAGAAATTCAACTCAACCTGGCTTAACTGAACAGTGGATTTATTAACTCACATAACCAAAAAGCCCAGGTATTGACCTCAACTCCACAGCTGGAGCCAGGGGCTCAAAAAAAAAAAAAAAATCTCATGGCAATTTGCTCTTCTCCACCTTCTTCTGTGTTGGCCTCATCCCCAGGCAGCCACTTTCCAACCAGCGACAAATGGTGCCCAGCAGCTCCCAAATCACATTTTGCAACTTAACAAGATCAGTGGAAGGAGAGCTCCTTAGTCTGCCAGTTTTGCAAAAGTGTTGTGCCATGCCGATGGGCCAGAACTTGATCACGTTTCCACTGTGAACCAATCACCAGCCTGGGGCTGGATGGTATGCTCTAATTGGCCAGGCTGGATCTTGTGCCATCTCTAGGCCTATGGAATGGATTCCACCCCAAAGGAAACTTGGAAACTAATGAAGAGACAGAAATGATGGTTCCTAGAGAAGAATCTCAGTGCTGTTATTAAGAGACAGAATGGATGGATCCTGGACAGGCAAACCCAGTAGAGGTTCAGTGCTAAGAGAGTTTTCATAGGCCCAATGTGGATGGAAATCGGGGATGTCTTCCTGATATAGTTGCATGTACCTCTGATTCCTCCTCACTCTGTATGGAAATTCTGGTGCCCAGATCTAAACCTTCTGGCCTCAGCAACAGTTCTGAGAGACAGAGATGGGGTGGATGGCATGGGGAGCCTTTGGGCAGGTCCCATCCTTCTTAAATGAATACTTCTGGAGACATTCAGCAGCGGGGCAGGAATTTGTTAAATTATATAAACATTATTGTGACCCGTAAAATTCAATGAATCTCGGCCTGTTTACCCGCGGCTGGCTTTAATGTTTGCACAGTGTAATTTAATGTGTCAATTTGCTCTCAAATAAAAAACATCTGGTCCTCTGACATGGCAAAGAAACTGGAGACTTGGTGTTCACAACCAGCTAAAAACCCCAATCAAGGCTGATGTTTAGCGGGAAAAAAAAAAAGTCCAGGGACTGAGAAAAGGAAGCCAACATTGTTAGGACCCGATCCTGGCCTGGTGACAAACCTCTGTTTGGGAGTCTGTATGATCAGTAAATTTTATCCTAATTAGAATTAAGAAAAACGGAGAAGAGCACATACCATCTTTCACCGGCACTCACGGTGCAGTGAAATTTCCTGCATCTGTCCCTGCCAATATTGACATTCATGCTATTGGATTTTTAACAATCTTATTATTTTATAATTGAGAGGAACAGGAAGAAAATCACACTCTCCTGTATAGAAGATGTCAGCTAACATGCCCTCCCCATAGCCGTCAGCCCTGTAAGCCCTCTCCCTCTAGACTGCAAGGGAGTTGGTGGGGCTTGGCCATGGGGAGGAGGGACTCTCTGAGTCTGTGCTTTTCCAGTGAGCTCATGCATTTTGGTCTGGTCTCCACTAAATAACGACACTGCTCATTCCTGCAGACAGAGGCAGGGCTTGGCAGGCAGGTCCTGAGCTGGAGACACTGACCTACATAGACCAGGAGAAGGGAAGTGAAGCTCTGCGAGGCAGGTGGGGGCTTAAAGGCCTTTAAGGGGCTGCTCATCGATTTTGACTGATGGGCTCCCACCTGGAGCTGGGCAAGCAGAGGCGATCCGGAGGGGCTGCTGTGCTCAGGTACAATGTCCATTTCACTCTTAACTCTCTCTTCCTTTCCCAGCTCCCTAACCCAGGCCAGGCTGAAGAGAACCGAGGACGGACGGATGGTTTCCACTCTCTTGTTCTCACCCCAATAAATGCTTGAGACGTCCTGCTGAGAAAGAACTTGGCCTGGGGCCCGGGCAGCCACCCCGCTGGAAGAAGCACAGCCTGCTTTCCTGGCCGTGGAATGACAGGGTCAGAGCAAGTTCAGGCTTTGCTTTAATTGAGTAGAAGATAGTTCTCCTTAAGGGAGGCCCTGAAATAATGCTTCAGCTGGGTAGCATGACTTCCCATATTGTCAGAAGGGATTAGCTGGGCTGGTTTGTAAATAAAGAGTGATCCTTCTTCCCCCTCTAGGACAAACAGATCATATTTTCTTCAGATCATCAGGGACTGGGCTTGCTCTAATCAAGTCCCTGACATTTCACTAAGACTCCAGGAGTTACATGTTTTCTGTGATTGAGCCCTCAGTAATTATCCATTTTCCTAAACGATTGCTATTTTCCAAATCCAAAATATTTTAGGGAAGTGGGAAAGTGAGATGTCTGTCCAACAGTGTGGGAAGGAGAGGGAAGACAGGCACAGGGATGCAGAGAGGAGTGGGGTCTCTTGAGGCGGTGACAATGTCATCCTAATACGAACCTACAGGGGCAGCTCTCAGGACCACCAGACAGTTTTTCAGACTTATTTATCCTTCCATTCATTTGGCCACAACAATTTCTGAAGCTCTTTCCAGGTGCCAGACACTGTGCTAGCTGCCAGGGATAGAGTTGGATGTGGCCTGTCCCTGTCTGCTCTAAGGAGCCCTTGGTCTAGTAGGAGAAACCAGCATGTGGGCTGATAATTACAAATAAAATGTCCTGAAAAGTAAGTGTGTAAATGGCACAGAACCCCAAAGTAAACAGCAAAATCCCAAACGAAAGGAAAACACAGCTTTGTATGGAAAAGACGAGAGAGGGTTTACAGAGCAAGTGACCTGGGACCTTGCAGGATGAGTAGGAGTTGGCCATCACACTAAAATAATAACAGAAACACCTACCTCGAAATGCTAGGTACTATTCTAAGGGCCCTTACAGGTATTAAATCACTGAATCTCCAAACAGCCTTATAAGACAGATACAAGTTTTACTTCCATTTTCAGATGGAAAAAAGTGCAGATGGTGGAAAAACTCTCGACCAAGGGAATAGCATGTGGGAAAGGACATGCTTGTAAGAAAGTGGGCACATTTATGGACAGCAGGGAGGAGCTCCTTGGAGAGGTATGGAAAAGTGATCAGCTCAGATCTGTGATTTTAGGAGGGTGACAATAGGCAGAGGAGCCAGAGCATGAAAACTCCCTTGCAATTTTCAACCACCACATAGTCTTATCCTCTCTCCATCCCACCCCATACCAGCTCCTGGGGAAGGAGCTGAAACTCAGTTACATGCAGCTGTAAACATCAAAATCTGACTTACAAAGTAGCTCTCCCCCTGCACCTCCATCTCCAAATGCAGCAGTGGACTAAACTCAAGGGCGCTGTCTCACTGCAGTGGGGATGGTGGTGGTGGTAAGCCTCCTAGCTCCTACCAGGAAGCCCTAGGCAAAAGGACAGAACAGCCCGTGTTTGAACCTACACCATGAGAAGCAGGGTAGGAGCTGTCCGCTGCAAAAAAAAAAAGAAAAAAAATCCTGCCGTTTGCATCCACTCCAAACACAGATGACAAGAAGTCTTGGAAACACAGCCTAAAGAAACACTAAGCAAACTGTTCCCCAAATGAGCCTGTCATCCTGACCTTTGTAAGCCAAGAGCTCCACTTTATAACTTGGGAATGCACAAATATTTACAGTTGTAGGGAAGAGAGCCAGTGTCTGCCGGAGGGTCCCGGAGTGAGAAGGCAGCTGAGAGTTCACCCAACGCAGCCCCACATGGGCTATAGCGCATGCCCTTTGCAGAATCCCTGCAGATGGTCACCCAGCCTCTCCTTGACTTCCTCCAGCAACTGCAAGGAAGACCATCACCCTCTGAGAAAGCTCCTTCCATTGATCTGATCTTTGGAACGTTCTGACATCGATCCAGAATTGAGTCTCAGTGACTTTGCCCCCTGATTTCTGATGGCCTTTCAGGGCCTCACGGCTTGAATAGCTTACTTCCCATGACAGCCTTTTGAAGGCTGGAAGTCAGGCCCCCTGTCTGTGTTCCATTAGCCTGTCTTCCTCAGTTCCTTTGTTTATTTCCTAGGGGCCCTCATTTGTGGGCTCCTCACTGCTGAGGTCACCTCCCTTTATCATGCCCACACATCCTAGTTGACCAATGACCGCCTTCATGTGTGATCCCCGCCGCCCCCCCCCCAAATCCATTGCAGCCCTGTGCTGAGTGACTCTCTCTAAAACTAGTTTCTTGTCTCTAAAACTCAGCTCACCTGGCAGTGAAAGCAAGGGAAGAGGGGAGGAAGGCAGGTTTCCCAAGCTCCTGCCTTGCTGGGCACTATTCTAGTTCTTCCCAAACACTCGAGGTTCAGAAGAACCCTAGGAAGTAGGGACTCTTCTCCTTGTTTCACATATGGAGGGATTTGGTTTTCTGACAGAACTGGAAGTAAGGAAATAAGTGAATCAAGTCTTCCAGGAGTCTGAAGCAAGGTTAGAGAGTTGGCTAGAGTCTATTTGCTGTTTCTTTGTGTTCAGTTCTTGCAAGATTTATTTGGTATCACGGGAACTGATTTTAAATCCGAGCTCAGTCACTTTTGAGCTGTGTGACCTTGGGCAAGTTATTTAACTTCTTTAAGCCGAGAGTGACCAGCTTGTCTTGATTTGTTCAGGACTGTCCTGGTTCTAAAATGCCATGTTCAAGGTCCTGGGAAACCCCTCAGACCCAGGCAAACTAGCATGGTGGTCAACTGAGGAAGCTAATCTTATTGTGATGAGGCAGAAATAACCCACCTCCCAGTGCTGTCATGAGGTTTAACTCAGGTAATATACGTGAAAGACCCAGGACTACACACATAGTGTATCCTCGATTTATGTCTCATTTAATGGGAAAGCCTGGGTAGTTATGGGACACAAGCAAGAAGTGGAGGCCTGAATGTGGCCATGAGCAGTTTAACTAGAAGACAATTTTACAAAAACATAGGAACATAAACAGGGACATATGATATATGGTCTCATGTTCTTTACAGTGTAACCAGCCCCACGGTGGTTCAATCAGCCATGGTAATTGTTAACCTTGAACGTGACTCTGGGGACAAAGAAAAAGCTGAATCTTATGCATTATGCCATCTGATAAGGCCCGGCACGGTACAGTCCATTGTGCCACACAGTGGGTAAGTGCCACACAGAATTTGACACAGGCTTTGATTCTTTAAGGGTAAGTGTTTGGCCACCCTGACAGGTTGGCTGCCACCCAGTAGGGCAGAAAGAAAGAGTACGGAAGAGAGGGTCCCAGGAGAGACTGAGTCTGCAGTTCACTCACTGGGTGACTGTGGACAAATTGTGCTCGCTGTTCCGGTCCTGTCTGCTCGTCTGTAAAATGGGGAAGAGAAAGCAGACAAGGTGTTGTCTAAGAGAGAGGCAGCAGAGTGGAGCCGTCAAGCGCATGGATCCACCACCCCCTGGCCATGTGAACTTGGACAAGCTAAACGGCCCCTCAGTGTCCTGAACACTTGGTAGATACTAGCTCTTGTTACTCTCCCTTCTAGGTCTGACACTGTCTAATAAAGTCATTTGATGTCCCCTCCCCTCCCCACCAAGGGTTAATGCAGCATAAGCATTAGGATGTTATCGGAGGTTTCCTTCCTTCCCTGGGCCTCCTCATCGCTCAGCTGGCTCATGTTGAACTTGAGGCAGCCTGAAACCTCCTGATCTTTTTTATGTGAATTGCAGTCAAGCCAGGTCTCCCTCATCCTGTTCTTGTGCAATTGATTTTTGGAAATTGCATTCAAGACATTAGATTTATTGATGTTAAATTTCATCTGGTTGCTCTTGACCCAGCATTCTCGACTGTCGAGATCATCTTGAACCTTAATTCTCTCATCCCCTCCAGCGTTGAGTCATCTGCAAATCTGACGCACATGCTTTCCATGTCTTCAACCAAATTGTTGGCTTTAAACAGCTATTTATATAGATAAAAATAGAGATAGAGATATAGGCTGCTGTATAAATCAAGAGGGGGCTCTGTGTGGGAGGCTGGGCAAGGGGGATGTTATCTTGTGGGAAGCAGGGGCTCATGGCCCTTAATCAGCAGTTAAGCCTTTGCTGTACGTACCCATTTACGTGCACTCACATCTTGCCCTCGGATCCTGCAGTGTTCTCAGTGATGACAAGGGGAGTTCGCCCCTCAGTTGCCCTAACTGTGGTCTCTTTTAAGTGAGCAAATCCACAGGGATGGTCTGAATCCCTTCCTGTCTGCACCAGATGCAGCCCCAAGGCCAAGTCTCGTCCTTCTCCCCTCTCATTCCTTCTAGAAATGAGACCACCCCCACCTGTGGCTCTGCCAAATACCTGCTGTTAATCCAAGAAATCACTTCTCACTCAAAGGTCACGGACCACAATGTCTTAATGTGCTTCCCTCTCAGATGTTTCCATTTTAACAGGGGCCTTCAGTGTCTGAACCACAGGCCGGATCTGTGGAGGATCTCTCATTGACCACCCGGGTGGGGCTCTGTGCTCAGACTAGCGCCCCGAGGGTATCCCCATAGCACAGCACAGGGTGCCAGCCCTGCTCACGGGTATGGCTGCAAATTGCAAGGGAAAGGCTCAGGACACTCTCTTCAAGATAACAGAAAAGTGGGAAAAAAAATTATCGAAATAATTTCCATCACAAACGATTTAAATAACAACAAAACAAAACCCCATAATTTCTGTTTCTCTAGATAATTAGACACTCTCTGGTATTGTGCTAACCAGATGCCCACTGATCGTAGGGCTTTTCCAAACCCCATGCCCACTCCACACCCAGACCCGGCTCTGTGTACCTGCTGGGCACACCCCTCCTGGGAAGCCTGCTGGCTCGGTGAACTAAGCCAATCCCTCTTTGATGCCCTTGGTACAAGAACCTTCCTCCTTTACCCACAGGGTTCCTTTACAGGGAATAGTTTGATGATGGGGAGGATGATAAGGAAGAGCAGCCACCCTTTCTTGAGTGCCTATTCTGTGCCAGGTATTGTGCTAGAGCTTCTGAACAAACCATAGGCAATCTTTTCAACAAGCTTAGGGAGCAGATTTCTATTATTCCCATTCTACAGAGGAGTAAACGGAGGCGCACAGAGATAAAGTTGATTGCCTATGGCCACAAGAAATAGCAGAATTGGAATTTGAATCCTGGTCTTTCTGATTTCAAAGTCCACTGTATCCACGGATTTATCTCTGTAGCTTTCAAGGAACTCGTACTGTTCTCTTTTGACCCAAGAAGTTTGCGAGGAACATGGGAGGCCAAGAATACAGACCCTATCCCTCACTGAGGCAAGTGCTGTGACCAGAAGCAGAGGCTCCTGGGGGCCTAGCAGAGCCTGGGCCCAGCTCTCTGTCTTACACTAGGGTTGACTTGCTTATCCCTGTGGTGGTATCCCTACGGTGTGGAGGCAGTCCAGTGATGCCCAGGAAGGGGAAACCTTTGCTTTTGGGAAAGCAGGGGTAGAGGGTAGCCTTGGGGGGAAAGCTTCAGTGAATGCATAGTGCTGAAGCATGTGGGCTCCAGCGTGGCTTCAGCTTTTATTGCCTGTATTAACTTGGGTAGGTTTTTTTATTTTATCTTCCCGAGCCACAATTTTCCCATTTGTAAATGGGGATAATAATAGTGCTTTAGTGCAATATGAGAGTCAAGTGAGGTAATTTACATAAATCCATTAGCCCCGTGCAGGAACATCTTCATACATGCTTATTATTTTTTGTACCTGCATCACTATAATGCCCTACAATTTGTAAGTATTTCCATGACTTGCTCATCCCCCAAGGAGGCATCCTTGCCCCCACTGTATAGACTGGGTGCCACAGTGACCTGACCAAGGTGATCCAGGAGGTCAGAGGCAGGCCGTGAGCCCCCCCACACCACAGCATCCTCCTGTTCCTATCACACGGCAGCTCTTTGTCACCCTTTAGGGTCCAGTCTGCATCGAGAGCATTGCTCAAGCTTTAATGTGGGGATCTTGTTAACCTACAGGTCTGACCCAGGAGGTCTGAGGGGACGGCATTTCTAGCAATCCTCCAGGTGACGTGGATGCCGCCAGACCAGGGACAGACCTTCCTTTGCCAAGGAGCTGCTCCGTTCAGCTGAGAGAGACCCTGAGGCGGCCTCAGGGAATGAGCCAGTCCTGGGGCTCCTGGGGTGGAGGGAGGGGGGCCTTGCTGAAGCCCATGAAGCAAGCTTCTAAGCGTTGTCCCATATAAAGGGCCTGTGGGCCCCACTGATTCCAAAACGCCTCCTCGAGGGCCAGCGCTAAGGGTGCATGGGATTTGTGAGCTGCCTCCTAACAGGGTATCTGGGCCTTCCTGCTCATTCTCTCCTTGTCCTTCCTTCTGGCTGCTTCTGTCAGAGCCTGACAGTTACAGCAAAACATTCTTGCTCTCCCACACTGGCAGTCTGCAGACAGGGAGCTGACATTTGTCTTAATTGGAGTCACCCGTGTACATCCTGCCCGTCCCCTCCCCGTGCCCTCAGCCTTTGATGAGTGAGGGGGCTCTGAACAGAGAAAGGCTCATAATCTCCCTGGGGATACATGGTGTTATTAATGCAGGCACTGGGAAGAAATGTTCTGTCTTGTCAGCGGGGAAAGGGAGCTGGAGGTGAGTGGGGAAAAGAAGACAAGGAGAAGACAGGAGAGAAGGGCGGAGAGGCTCCTGGGTGTCTCCACCCCACCTCCTGCCCACAGCATCCTGCTCCTCTCGTCATCCCCATCTTTCAAAACCAGCCTCTGACCCAGAGCTTCTCCAAACCCATTACACAAGAGTCACCTGGGAGCTATAAAAACTGTGAAGTCTGGCTCCTACCCCCAGAGACCTTTACTTCATTGGCCTGGTTGTGGCCTGTGGACATTGGGTTTTTAAAGCCTCCAGTTGATTCTGATATGCAGCTGGCAGGAGACTTGTTGGTCTAACTTTTGCTTCTCCAGAAAGCCTCTTCTGATTAGAGCAGACCCATTTATGGGCCCAAGAGAAACAGCTTAGGTCACATCAGTAACTGACACTATTTAAAATTTGGCCGGCCCTGCTATACCTGCACAACTGGATGGGAGCAGGGTGCAAATATCTGCCAAACCACTGTCCTTTAGTTGGGATGCATAAAAGGATGTAAGATGTGCCTTCTCATTTCTTTAAGCTTAACTCCCAAGTGAGCAAACATTTGGACAGCCCCTGAACCAGTTTTGTCATTTAACCAATATTTATGGAGCACCTGTATGGGCACAGAGCTATGAGAGCATCAAAGGCATATTTGATGCACACTCTGCTCTTCTCTAACTAATGCCTAATAAGGACAGATTAGACAAGGCCATAAAAAAAGTCATAGAAGCAGCACCCGGAGGTGATAGGTGGTGGGCAAGGCATGTAACAAGGTAAGGAAGATGTGTCCATCACTAAAGATGTGCCAGACAATTGACTTATCTATGCTGTGTCATTTGAGGTTGATGACATCCCTAAAAAGAAGGTATTATTCCCATTTTACAGAGGAAGAAACTGAGAGAGAAGTCAGTGGCTTGTCCTTGGTCACACAGCTGGTGCATGTTGAAGCCTTGCTCCAAAAGGGAAGTGAAAACATGCATCTGTGAGAAGACAAGGTATGATTCTGGCTAGAGGGAATCTGGGAGAACCTTAAGAAGGCCCCAGGAACTTACTACACAAACACACCACTACTAAGGTGCCTCTCATAGGAGGGCCATACAAGAGGAGGTAGCCTCAGGGGACAGGGATGTTCCAGGTGAGGCAGGAGGGGAGTGGTGGATTATGAAGAAGAAGACCTGGAAGACCAGGGTAGGACTGGTGAGGAAGTTGAGGGAAGAGGTCCTCCCCAGGGGACAGACATTCCGAGCACTGGGGATGTGATGGTGTGGTGGGGAAAGATGGCAGAGTGGGAGATTTCAGTGCTGGGTACCAACTGATTACAATGGCCCTGAGAAGTGCGATAGTCTGGCCACTTTGAGAAGGTGGGCGCTGGCCCAATATATTTGGCTGAGGTGAAGGCAGACTGTGGTCGCTGAGGGGGGGGGGGGTGCACAAACCACTCAAATGACACCCTGGGCAGGCTGGGGGAGATGGGTGAGGAGCCAGGAGTTTTCTGACACTGATAGCCACTTGTCCCTGGTTGGCTGTAACATTTGTTTCAGAACATCTGTCATGCAGATATGGGCCCAGGTGATTTATCTCTCTCCTGGAAGAGATAATAATTTCTGGGAAGTCGGGAGTTTCTTTTAGAACTAACCTTCAAAGATCACGATGGTGGTGGTGGTGACCGTGAGGCTTGATGACTGATGCCCAGACGGCTGCTATCTCCAGTGTTCTCCTGGCTCACTTTCAGCTCCCTCACTGTCATCCCCTCTTGTGTCTTACAGGCCTACCATTGAAACTCTTTACTTCTCTCATTTTCCTCTGCTTAGCCTGCTTCCTCCTCCTGCACCTCCTGGCTTGGCGAACAGCTCAGTAGCCACCAGCCATCAGAGCTGGAAGCCCAAGAGTCTGTCTAGACTGCTCAGCTTCCCTACATTCTGCTGATTTGGCCTCTTAACTATCTCTTGAAGCCCACAGTCTCCTCTCCATCTCCCCTGCTCCTGCCCTACTTGAGGTCATCACTCTTCCCCTGGATTATAGGGACAGCATCCTGACAGAACCCTGAGCCCTAACTGGCCTTTCTCTGGGCCACCCTTCCCCTCACTGAGGGAGAGGCAGCCTTCCCTGGGGCAGACTCAACCATGCCACTACCCAGGTTAAACCCCATTTCTGGCTTGCAGAGGAAGAGCATGGCAGAGATGACAGGCACAAGCCCATCCCCATCTAGCCACCTAGCTCTGTCCCCATGACACTTCAGCTCTGCTCCTGCCTCACAGATTCATGTCTCTTTTCCTCTGCTCACACTAGTCCTTCTATTCTGAGCACCCTCCTCTTCTTCTCTGACTGGTGCAGCGCTTCCCAGCTCCTGTGAAGCTGCCCTCTGCTCCCAACTCCAGAGGGCAGATCTGGTTTCTCCCTCTGCCAGGCGTGCATCTACAGCCTGTGCTCTTGCTTGTCTCCCCAGACTGCCACCTTCAGTTTATGCATCTGCCTCCTCTGCCGTGCCATGAAGTTCTCCAGGGAAAGGAACCTGCTGTTCCCATCCCTGAATCCTGAGGACTTAGCACAGGTACCTATTAGGTGCTTCCTGAATCAGAGACCAGGAATGTTAATCTCAGAGAGCTGTGTGGTGTCTGAAACTCTGCAGAGATCTGTACCTGCCATCATCTCATTTGATTCTCATTTTCTTCTTGCAGGGTTGCAGGTGACATCTGCATTGTTTTACTGAGGGGAACACTGAGATCCAACAAAAAGGTGAGATGACTTTCTCAAGGTTGCCCAGGAAGATGGTGATCATGTCAGTCTAGGTCTCAACTGTCTTGACTCCTGTGTGGGAAACGTGTTGATTTCACACCAAGAAGCTCATTTCCTTTCTCTCTGAGAGGCTCTTGTGGCTGAGAAGTGACTCATTTATACAGGAGCTACCCACTCTCAACCCAGGATACCTGTGCCTTGGGAGGGAGTAGCAACCTTGGGTTCTCAAGTAAAGGCAGAGATTGAACACAAGCCTCTAGAAGGCACAAACCCGTAAGCATGAGGAGAATGAGAGAAGAGGCAAGAGTCACAAAATTTTGGAATCTGGAAAGGAGGCGGACAAGTGGTAACCAACTTATCAGGAAATCCATCAAGGACTCCTATGCTGGTATTGGGACAAGCTGAGAACCAACTTGATTCACACAGAAGAACCCTCAAAAGCCTCAGGACCTGGCAGCTTCAGATTCTTCTGGAAGTGAGTATAGGGAGGGGGGTGGGATAAAGGATTATCAAGTGAAAGCAATTCACTCAGAGGCAATTAGACCTCAGATCCTTTCCTCTGCTCCTTACAGCTAGGCAACCATTCATTTCTTCCTATGTGCAAAGCAAGCAAGTAAGATGCAATCTCTGCACTGAGATGAGGGGTTGGAAGCAGAGTTGAGGGTGGAGGTCTGTACTGAAAACAGGGAGTAAGAGAACATTGTCATGCTTAATTCTTAGGTCCCCAGCCATATTCTGTCAGCTGCATCTGGACTGACGCCCTCCAGGAAAGACACTGGAAGGCTCTTCTCTGGGGGCAACAAGTGGTCCAGGACGAAAGATCTGCAGGGCTCAAATGTTTACTCTTGCACATTTTGATCAGAAAACTCCTAAAGGATAAAGATACCAACCAAAATGAGGGGATGAACTAAGAAGGAGGAAGACATGAAACAGAGAGATGTAAAGGGAATCCTCAAAATGATGATTATGGGAGAATCCAGCATGACCCAGGCAGCACTGAGGACCGGTCCCAACTGGAGATCAGAAGACTCCAAGAAACGCTTGTTCATGGAAGTGAAACTGTTAGGAACGCGGGTGTGCATTAATGTGTCTAACTCTCATCAGACAATGGGTGGCCATTTTGAAGGCTGAATTAATAAATTAACAGGAGACCATGCAAACAGCAGGAAAATCAGAAGCAATTGTCAACTCCAGAGAAAATAAAAGGTGTCAGGAAAGGGAAAGAAATCCTAGTTGACTATATGATTCAGTTCTAAGTAGTAGTAGTTACTTAGTCGTATTGCTGTCACTGCTAACTAGTGATCTAAGCAAATTAACTGTATGACTGTGTTAGGAGGATGGAAAGTAGGAGATGTGCCTGTGTATACCAGGTGTGTGTGTGAGAGGGGAAGAGCTACAGCACACTATTGTAATTGAAAGTTAGTAAACAATGCCTAATACAGAAATATCAAGAAATAACAATGCAAACATTTTATAGAGAGATGTGCAAGTAGGTATTAGGGGAATCCACTTAAAAAGTTGCAAAGGTTTATCGGTGAGGAAGGAATATTGCTGTTTTCCTTAACAAACTTTGCAAAACTAGTTGATTTTTTTAAATTACCTGATTGTATCTCTTCAAATTTTTAAAAGGTAAAGTAATTCCTCAACAAAACAACAACCACAAAAAGTATGCTCGTCCTCAGGCACTATCACCTCCTAACTGAGGAGCCACAGGTGAATTGAGTAATCTCCCTGAACCTCCGTTTCCTCATCTGTAAAATGGGTTAAAAACATACTGCACATGATGGCTGTGAAGATAAGCTGTGATGAATATCTAAAGTGCTGCGAACTAGTGTGCCCTCCATACATGTCTGTCAAGTATAGTCAGGGCAGGGTGATAGCCTGCTTTCTCCTTTTTGACTAACAGATGTCCCTTCTCCGCTCTACACCTGTCAGAGGTAGTTTTCATTTATTATATGTGTTGTTGTTTATCTTACATTTCTGGTGCCCCCCCCCCACTCCCTCCTTCTCAGATTAGGACAGGAAGTGCAGATTCACAGATTCACAATGAGGAGCGGGGCAGAGGATAACTTAGTCTTTCCTCTCCAAACCTCATGAGCACATCGAGTTCACTTCTTGTTTTGGCCTCTAATCCTGTGCCTGGCCAACCTCCCTCCCCCACAGCCACTCTCACTTCCAGCCCCCAAGTTCCCCACTTGACTGTGTCCTTTCCCCTTGCTTAAATAGCAGAGCTTTTCCTTCCTTCCTTCCTTCCCTGCCCTTGTAGGTCATGACACCCTAGACCCACTAGCCTAGAGGTGGGGGACCTGAGCTGGTAAGTGCAACCTGGCTGAGGGGCTCCTGGGAAGGTCCAGTCTCCAGCTGGACCTTTATATCAGCCCCAGGCTTGGCTGGAACATCCTCAAATCATGAGCCCTGCCCTGACCCCTCCCGAAACCCAGACTCACTCTGACAGCTGCTCCTTGGCTTCTCCACCTCAGTTTCCCCTGTGTGTGAGTGGACACTGCACTCAGCACCCCCTCTCCAACCGCTTCTTTCCCTGTGTTTTCTCATCCTGTTTCTGACAGCTGGAAGATTGTGGTGCTATTCCAGGAAGGGTGAAACCCTGGAAAGGAGGAGCTGTTGGGGGAGGAGGGTGAACTCAATTGTACTCACACTGAGTTTTAAGTGTAGGTAGATATTCAACAGACAGTTGGATCCAGTGGTCCAGAATTCAGGGGAAGGGCTAGAGGGTGGGAAGCTAGAGACCCAAGGGTCTTCAGACTGTAGACAGAAAGAGGAACTGACTGAGGAGCTCCGAAGAGGCTCCTGCAGGGACAGCAGGAAGTGTCCTGCAAGGGCATCACCTTGAGAGTGAAGCCAGAAAAGGTTCTCAGGGAGGAAGTGGTCAACCTTCTCGAATGCTGCAGGGAAATCAGGTGAGAGTGAATCATGTCAGGGTCGTGGAGGCCACAGTGGCCTTAACAAGGGAAGTCCCTGGGGTGGGGATGGAGAGCCCAACCACAGAGCGAAAGAGCGAGAGGAGGTGAGGAAGTGGAGACTGTGAAAACAAACAAGCCTTCCAGGAAAGGTTGCTGAGAAAGAAAGGAAAGCGATAGTCTGGAGGCCCGTGGGGGCCGGGGCCGCAGTAAGTGCTGCTGGGAAGGAGCCCGAAGAACTGTGTCTGCATGGGTAGAGACAGCTCCTGATTCTCGGGAGGTGCAGGGGTGTGATCCCAGGCTCAGGGAGCTGGGTGTGAGGCGCTCAGGACATTAGCCCTTCATCCCTGGGAGGGGCCAGGACCTTGGTTCCCTCCTGCAAGGAAATCTTTAAACCTGTTCTGTTTTCCCAAAAGTATTTTCCAAGGCTAGTGTGTATGAAGCCCCTCCTCCTACCTCCCTGATACTGTCCCAGATGCTTTATGTACATTATTCCTAATCCTCTCACAGTCTCTGGGAAGAAGGCATTACAAAACTCATTTTGTCCATAAAAAATACTGAGCTTGAGAGAAGTATCTTGTCCAAGGTCACACAGTCAGCGAGTGTCTTCCAAGAGGCTAACCCACCTCTAAGGAAGCACTCACGCATGGATGCCCTCTGGTTCCTAGGGCAGCCGCTGTGAGCTCTGAATTACTTGGGTACCTCTGCATGGGCCCCTGCCTCTGCCTGGAATGCCCATGGTCCCTTTCCTGTCACACAGGAGAGACTCATCCTTCAGTTCTCCCATCTCCCCTGACCAATCTTCCTCAGCCTATGTTCCCACACACCCCATCCATGCCTCTATGCCATTGACTGGGCTGTATTGAAATGATTTGATTTATTTTCTTCACATCCAGTCACTGGACCGTGAGCATCTCATGGGCATTATATGTCTTATCTGCCGTATCTGTCTTATCTATTTGCAGCTCGCAGCCAAGTGCCCAGTACATAGGAGGGTCTAGGAAACAATGTGCCAGATGAGTAAACGAGAACTTTCTTTTAAAAGTTAACAAGGACAATTTGAGCATTATATAAATAATGAGGGAGAAATGCAAACCACATGTCTGACAAAGGACTCATATCTAGAGTATATACTAAATCCTCAGAACTCAGTGAGAAAGGAAACAATCCAGTTAGAAAGTGGACAAAAGACTTGAAGGGACATTTCACTAAAGAGGGTATATGGATGGCAAATAAGCACATGCATGAAGAGATGTTTAGCATCATTAGCCATTAAAGACATGCAAATTAAAGCCACAATGAGATATCACTGCATACTTATCAGAATGATAAAATACAATTTAAAAAAATAGTGACAATACCTAGACATGGAGTTACCAGGTTGTATGGTATTTCTGTTTTTAGTTTTTTGAGGAACCTCCATACTGCTTTCCACACCTGATGAAAACAAAATCCCTGATTCAAGAAGACATACACAACCTCTGTTTATTGCTGCATTATTTACAATAGCCAAGATATGGAAGCAACCAAAGTGTCCATCAGTAGATGAACGGATAAAGAAGCTGTGGTACATATACACAATGGAATACTATTCAGCCATAAAAAAGAAAGAAATCCTGCCATTTGTGATAACGTGGATGGACCTAGAGGGTATTGTGCTAAGTGAAATAAGCCTGACAGAGAAAGGCAAATATCATATGATATCATGTATTTGTGGAATCTGAAAACAAAACAATGAATAAAATAGCAATAGACTCATAGACACTGGAAAGTGATGGTAGTTACCATGGAGGAGGGATTGGGATGGGTGGGTGGAGAGGGGGAAGGGGATAAAGGGGTACAAAAATTCTCAGTCATAATATAAGTTGGTCGTGGGATGGTAGTACAGCATGGAGAATACAGCCATGATTCTGTAACATCTTTCTATGTGCACTAATTGGGGTAATAATTTAATAATGTGGGTCACTGGTGAACCACTGTGTTATATACTTGAAACTAATGTAAGGTTGTTATCTACTATACTTCAACAAAAAAATTAGTGACAATACAAATGTTGGTGCATATGCAGAGAAATTGTATCACTCATAGCTGATGAGAATGTAAAATGGTACAGCCACTTTGAAAAAAGTCCATCAGTTTCTTAAAAGAATAAACATATACATACCATATAATCCAGCTAGTCTGGATGCCATAAGCTTAGGCATATGTTTATATTTGCACTCCTGGGCACTTTGCCCTGAGAAATAAAAATATGTCCATACAAACCTCTACATGACTGCTCATGGCAGCTTAACTTGTAGTAGCCAAAAACTAGGAACAACCAAAATATCTTCAATAGGTTAAACAAATTTGGTGCATCCATCCCATGGAATACTAGTCAGCAATAAAAATGAAATATTGATACACCTAACAACTTGGACGAATATCAAAGACATTATGCTGAGCAAAAATTCCAATCTCTCAGGTCACATACTGTATGATTCCATTATATAACATTCTTGAAATGACAAAAGCGCAGAGATGGAGAACAAATTAGTGGTTGCCTGGGATTAAGGGTGGGAAGAAGGAGAGGTGTGACTATGAAAGAATAGCATGAGAGAGGTCTTTGTGATGCTGGAACAGTTCTGTATCTTGATTGAAGTAGTTACATAATTTTACATACTTGATAAAATGACAGAACTCTGCACATACATTGCACTAATGTCCTTTTCCTGGTTTTGACATTGCACTACAGTTAGATAAGATTCAACTATTAAGAGAAACTGGGTGAAAGGTACTTTGGACCTCTCTGTGCATTGCTACTTCCTGGGGGATCTACCATTATTTTGATATAAAATTTTGTATTTAATTAATTATAGGAACAGGTTAGAACCCACAGTAAAGGAAGAATCCCTGAGTCTTTGCTAATACAAATAAGTGAATAGATACGTGCAACATGAAAGCTCTTACGTCACAACGAATTCATATAGAAGGAATGTTGCAATTGGAAAACTCCCTAGGGCAGCCACTGTAGTAATAACTGTTTCAGGCAAGTTATGAATGAATGCTAACATTGGCGGGCACAAGTATGATGAGAAACAAAATATTTATGTAGTCTCAAAAGTCTTCTCACAAGATAATGATCATTTTGCAAAGGGGAAGAGAATAACTTCACAGCGGAGAAAGCTGGCGGGGCTGACATCAGCAGTGTGGGGACCCATCATCGTGTCCTTCCTGATATGGTGCACCGAGAAGGACAGCATCGTTTCTGCAGCAGCCTGCCAGTGCTGTGGAACCTTATCTAATCGAAAGGAAGCCCCCTCGGACAGACCCATACTGAGGGGCGCGGGCAAAACGACTGGCTCATTCTCTTCAAAGACGTTGGGATCATTAAAAATAAAGAGGCCAAGAAACTGTTCCCAGCTGAAGGAGACTAGAGACACACAGCAACCACATACAGGTGGAATCCTGGATTAGAAAAAAGATATTAGTGGGGCAATTGGTGAAATCTGAATAAGGTCTGTAGATGAGATACTATATATTGTAGAAATGCTAATTTCCTGAGTTTGACAACGATCCTCTGGTTATGTAAGAGAATGTCTTTTTAAGTAAAAATGTGCTGAAGTATTTAGAGGCAATGGTATTTAAATTTACTCTCAGATGCTTCAGAAAAGTTACATATATATATATATATACACATACACACAGATATATGTACACATGTTTAAATGTATATATACATGTGTGTACAGATATACATGTACACACACATACATATGTATGTAGAGAGAGGTATAAAGGAATTTATAAAGCAAATAAGCAAAATGTGGTAAGATGCTAACATTTGGGAATTTCTTTGTATTTGAAGATATTTTTATAAAGTTTATAAAAAATTTTAAAAATTAATGTTGGAAAAAAAATTAATGTTGAAACAAATTAGTGGGACTTTTCACATATAAGAAATTGCTGTTACTCATCTACTTGGCAATTCAAAATGACTTCACACTCATTTCCTTAAGAATATCACATTCAGGCTGCCCGCCTGCCCCAGGATCCCAGGCAGCCTGACATTACCAACTCAGTTTTAGGGATTAGAAGAGGAAGGCCCAGTGGTGTCCCCCACCTGCCTTCCCCATGCAGCCCTGGTGACAAGGCCAGCCCTGGTCCAGCAGAGGTGGGAGATCTTTCTGTGGAACCTAATCCCTCCTACTTTTTCTCTCAATGCACTTCCTTCTGGAGGAACTAAGGGACCCAATCAGACATAGCCTGTTTAGAAAGGCAGTGTTCACCCACTCTCTGGGGTGCTGAGGAGAGCTTGGGCCAGAGTTGGGACAGGTCTGTGGAAATGACTCTGGTTCTGCTCTGTAGAGGGTGCTGGCAGGCTTGAGATGGCTCTGGGCCTCTCCTGCCCCCCAAGCCTATACTCTTTACACACCATACAGCTCAGAACCAGAAGCCAAGAAGCTAGAGGTCTGATATCCACTGCTTTAAGCTAGCTGGGTGTCTATGACAAAGCCCTCATCAGCTCTAGCTCTCAATTTCTTCATCCATCAGGTGAAGCCAATAGGTCATCCTCTGCTTCTTGAGCTGGCTTTGGAGGGCCTGAGTAGAGGCATTCCGTGGAAACATAACACAGTGAAGTTCTACTCTGGACCTTCAATGGGCAGGGCTTTGTACTGGAAAAAACAAGTTCTACAGATGTAAGAGGTCACTTTGGCCATCCTACCAAATGGATGAACCATCCGTTCATCCACTCATCTATGCATCCTTCCATTTTGACACCCATGCATCTACCCATCCATCCTCCCATCCATCCATTTATCCATCCATCCACTTATCTTTTCATTCTATCATCCTTTCATCCAGCCAACATTCATTCATCCATCCCTCTGTCCATCCTTCTTCTCATTCACCAAACAGTGCCAGACACTGTGCTAGATTCTAGGGGATTAAATGATTCCCCAGATCACAGTGAGAGCTCACAGTCTAAAAGAAGAACAGAGCCTGTAAACTACAACATCCACTATGAGCTACTGTGAAGAATATACAAGGGGGAACTTGAGGGTGGGGGTTGAAATGGGGGTGGGGGGCACCATAAAAATGTAGTGACTCAAAAAGGAAAGCAGGAGGGGACAGCAAGAGAGTATGTTACACACCAAGAGAGTAGTGGCTGCATATTTAAAGCACCTTGTGGGGTGGAAGCTTCCAGCTGGAGAGGAGACTGGGAAGGGGGCAGTGCAGATGGTGAGGCAGCCCATGTAGAGCAGACAGGGCCTTGGGGACCGCCAAGACATCCCAGCAGTGCCATCCCAGGTCGCCCTCTGCCCCTGGAGGAGCGCGCCTGGCTTTAAACCCTCCACAGTCAGCCAGAGTGAAACAGCTCTGCCCTTGTTGTGTCTGGAGGCCCAGACTCCTCAGCTTGAAGGGGGAAAGCGCGGCTGCCAGGGAAGCTGCCAGGGCTGAGGTGGGGCTGGCCGGGGAGGGCACAACCAGGAATTCCGGGTGGCCTGCTTGGAGTTCTTGGTGGTTCCCCGCCTCGGGACAGCCGACCCTGCCCAACTGGCTGGCTGTGAGGGCAGGGCCCACCCTCCAGGAAACTGGGTGATGTTCGGTTTCTCAGTAGCTTCCCAGCTGTGTGAGGGGAGGCAAGTCATCTCACCTCCCTGAGCCTTGGTTCCCCGAGCCACGTGAAAATGAAAGGAGTGAGACAAAGTGACTTCTTGCTCTTGCTGGCTCTGAAGCTCTTTATCTCTGGGGCCTCCTGTTAGAGCATGGTTTGTGCTCTGGTTCCTCCTACCCAGAGACCCAGGGGCTGGGTGAAGTGATTTGACACCCTTCCCCTGGTGCACTTCTCTCCTGGGCTTGATGATCTCCTTGGGAACAGTAGTACCTTCAGCCAAGAGCTGTGATCCTCCAGGTCTGTCCTATAGGTGCCCTTGCCGCAAGGACTGCTCGCTCAGCCCTCACAGCTGAGGTGTCAGGAGCTGGGCGAGCCTGACAGCAGCAGCTCAGAGCAGTGCCCAGAGGGCCTGGGCTTGGCTGGGCCAGAGGCTCCTGGGCCATAGGAGGAAGTGCCAGGGTTCTCAGAGTGGGACTCTGAGGGAGGGGAGGAGGGCATTTAAGGTGAGGCTGCCGGAGATAAACTTTGCTGATCACATCGTTGTGCCTGAGGTCTGCCTGGGGCCTCGGGTTGCTGGCTTGGAGATTTTTGAGTTTGATCTCCGGGAATTTATTTTAAACCTAGCTACTGGCTAGGGTAGCAAAAATCCCCAGTCAGTAGCTAATGAAACATCCACCATGACCACCCGCCTGTCTGCCTGCCTACAAGGCCTCCCTCCTGTCTGTCACCTCATAACAATTTCATCTTGCGGCCACGGGCCTCTCACTGGTGAGCCAGCCACCCCACTGGCGGCCTCAAGATGTACCACCCAATAATAGCTGGCTTCCATCTCAGTGTGCCCTGCTGGGTTTCCTGCTGGGGACCAGAGCCGTGGGCACCCTTCTACCTCTTCTCTCTTCCTGCTTACTCCAGGCAAGGCCTTAGGTCGCTGTCCACACAACCAGCCAGTGACATGCTGGGGCTCTGACCAGATCTTCCCTGGCTGGCTTGTGATGGTTCCTTGGGCGGTGGCTGTCCCTTTGCTGAGAAGTAAACGTCACTCACAGCAGAAGCAGGGGTTACTGATGTGTGGTGAGCACTTACTCTGGCCGGGCAGGGTCTGAGTTTTCCCCATGGCTGTTCTGTTCAGCCCTGTGCTTAGGATTCCCATCTGGGATGGTCAGTGTTTTGTGTCAGCTGGGCCAGAGTGCCGTACCCAGTCACTCAAATAAACCCTAATCTAGGTGCTGCTGGGAACACATTTTGTAGATGTGGGTAACAGACAATCAGTTGACTTTAAGCAAAGGAGATTTCCTCCAAAATCTGGTGGGCCTGATTCTATCAGTTGAAAGGCCTTAAGAGCAAAACTGAGGTTTCCTTGAACAGGACATACTGCCTGTGGATGCATTATCATCCCCTGCCCAGGGGTTTTCAGCCTGCTGGCCTGGCCCACACATTTCAAACTTGCCACAACCACGTAAGCCAATTCTTCTATGTAGAATCTCCTACTGCTTCTGTTTCTCTGGTAGAAACCCTAATACACCACCTGATGGCAACTGGGCCAATGTCACACGATCAGTGAGCAGTCCCGTTTCCGAACATGGGCTCTTAATCTCCAGACCACCACACTTTGACGGACATTAGCACACTGCATGCATATGTCATTTTGTTTATGAGACTCAGAAGGGTTAAGTAACTTGCCCAAGATCACACAGCTTATAACAGATGTGCTGGAATTCCAGCCCTTCTCTGTCTGATTTCAGGGCCTGAAAACTTTTCACTGCTCTCAGTGGTCTGCTGGTAAGTGATTAACAACTGGCTCTCTAGAAATCAATACATGCATACATACAGATCCATAGATATAAATTTAGTATGAATTTTACTGCTATAAAGGATTGAAGCACATGACAGAATAACAAAATGTACAATACTCCTTATTATAAATTCCATCCAGTCAATTCATTCTCACAGAATTCTTTTGTTACTTCCTAAACTCTTGCATCCATAGCGAAACTGCGGTTACAACTGACAGATGAGCGCGGTTCCTACCTGAGTATGCGTTGATGTTCTCACTTAAGTTCCTGAGTTAGATGAAAGTGAAACAATGAGGATGTTTGTTGAATTTCATGTGTTTAGCAATGACATTAATGACTTCTTTCCTGAATCATACAATAGTTTTTGAATACTGGAAGAATATGTCCTCGATTTTTTTCATGCTATTCACAATGTAATGGTTACAGACACAACACACTTTTATGTTTTATCCATGTTACTTGTATTTCACCACCATTTTCTTAAGTCTAGAAAGTCACCAAAACACAGGCCAAGCCCTAATGCTACAGCATCTGCCAATTTCCATGTAAATATTCCCACCATGGCTGATTTCAAGCCACCAACAGGAGTTATGGAATGAGGACTTGGAGAGAGATGTGTCCTTGCACACCATAATATGGCATTTCTACACACAGATACAAGAGCTGTGACCAACTTCAAGAGCATAGTCATAAATTGTTATAAAGCAAACAGAAAGAGGTGAGTTTTTAGTATTCATTAGCTTTATTTTTTATATAATTCATTTACTTACAAATTTATCCAAGATAATTTTTAAATAATGACTGACAACCAGCTCACAGAATTCCTGAACATTTAACAAACAGCTCACAATCCTGTATGAGCTGTCTGCAGCACACCTACGTCCATACTATACTTTAACCCATCTACCGTCAGAGCTTCTGCCAGTGATTATAGTTAAAAAATAACATAGAGCAAATTGTGGACTGTGTAGTAGGAAAAGGCATTTTGGAATGATTTCCACTTCACTTGAAATAATGAGTGAGATTTGAATAGATTACAGGTAGGTCCAATAAGAACTAACGGCAGTAGTGCTATAAGCTCTTTCCCTATCATTGCAAACATCCTCACAGTGTTTTGTGGAAATCAATGCTATAATTGTCCCCATTTTACAAATGAGAAAACTAAGGCACAAAGAGTTCTGTCCAAGGTCACAAAGGTGGATCGTGGTGGCTCCAGGTTTTGAACTCACAGAGTTCCAGAGCCTTCACTCTTAGAAGGGTGTTAGGGATGAAGTAATCCTTCTGGGTTTTTATTTAAAAGAAAGAACAAGAGAGAGGGTTTGAAAAAGGGAGTGATGTTTGAGGTTTAGATTCCCTTCCCTCTACTGGTTCCCCTGTGTCTATTTCTGCCCAGCACTAGGAGAGATCCCCTGAAAAGATGAACTCTTGGCTTAGCTCCTTTGAGCATCACGAGTGTATCTCAGTATGTACCGACTTCTCCAAAGATACTTGGCCTCTGTCACCAAGGTGTCCCTTAGGTCACATCCACAGCATTACATAGAGCAAGTTTCTGCCTCTGCGCTTCAGGACTGGGGACACCTGCCTATCTTGGCTCCATGCAAGGTGGCCTAGAGGTCAGGAGCCCTCCCAGGACAGTCTTTTGCCTTCATGCCAGGCTGCTGGACCCTGAGTCTGCTTGGAAGCCCATTTTGGTGAACTGAGAGGAAAGATTTGCTCAAGCCAAGTCAGCAAAACCCTTTGTGGACTCGCTTGGATAGTCACAACTCTCAGGCTATCCCACGCTCATAGAGAGTGGTCTAGAAGGAAGAGGGAAGAGAGAATGATCCCTGAGGAGCCTGAAGCCTAGTCAGCCAACACCAAGACAATGGAAGGAAATGGTCCAGGATGCTGTCAGGCCATGGGCCAGGGGCCAGAGCCATATGTCTACATGTATTTCACATGTAGACATACACCTCCAGGGGGTTTGGAGAGATCAGAGAGGCTCAGAGCCTGGGAATCAAGTCATCAGACAGTCTCATGTCAAAGCCCAGGTTCTAGCCACTTCCTTGCCATAGGATCTTTCTTATAAAATGGAGATTACAAAAAATAGGATTGATGAGATAATGCCTAATAAGTGCTTAGCATGAGTGGATGCCCATTTAATCATAACCCACATTATTCTATGTCTTCTAGGCTCTGACTCAATGAATTTTCCCCTAGGACCTACTATGTACCCAGACCTTTCCTAGGTGTGGAGAGAAAGCAGAAAAATACATGAGAGGTAGTGTGTAGGGTGGGAAAGCTCACAGACTCCAGACTGGCTTCCTGGGCTCACATCTTAGCTCTCCCTCTTATGACTACTGTTATTTGGGGCAGATTTCTTTATCATTTTGTGCTCCCATTTCCTCATTGTAAAGTGGGGATAATTATAGTACCTACTTGAAGGCTTTTGTCCCTTAAAGTTGGGGAAATAGTCTGTCTTGCCTTCCTCACAAAATTACTGGAAAAGTCAAGCAAGGGAATGGATGTGAGAACACACTGTAATCTAAAAATAACCCATGGTCATAGGTACTATATTTGTTATTAGCAACAATAATAAAAGGCACAGTCTCCATGAGGAGGTTAAGATCTTGGCAGGCGGACACCCAGAAGACTCATTCAAGAAAGATAAGGAATTTTACTCAGTGTTGTGGAGCTTATTTTTGGGTGGGAGTTGGGGGAGATTGTCTACAATGGCACCTGGATAAGGAGATAGCCCTCCAATCCACATGTCCCAGGACTTCCAGAGGGGCTTTTCTAATATACTAGCCCCTCTGTGTCACTCCTTTACTAGTGACCTCTGATGACTTCATACTGCCTGACGGAGCCATTCCAGACCTCCTGAAGGTACACAAAATCCTTCAAAGTCTACTTCCTGCCAACCTTGCAACCTCAGCCCTAGATCTGTGGGTCCCCCTCCCATGTTCGCTCATTCTCCCTGACCTTCACCAGCTGTATTTTCTGCCTGGGATGTTCTCCATAGGGAAAACTTTTATTCATCCCTTAAGAAGCCACCCCTTCTGTGAGGTCTTCCTTGATCTCCAACAGACTGATATTCCCTCCTCTGGAAGGAAGGACCTCTTGTGCACCTGTCATATTGTCATTATTTATTTCCATATTTGTCTCTATATCAACTGGACTCTTGAGGCCTGGGACCATAGTTCATTCATTTTTGTGATGTCCACAGTGCCCAGTTCAATGCCCAGCACTAGCCAGGTACTCAAGGCAAGTTTAGTGATCAAATGCATATGACAGAGATTTTCAAACTGTGTCTCTGATACCCCAAAATTTCAGAGATATTTCTATGGTCACCGCAAGGCTGGTGGGGAAGCTAAGTGGGTAGACTGCCAAAAGTCATAAAAAGATGCCATGGAAAAGGGGCAATCAGTGAATGGGCTCCCGGAAATTAAAATTATTATTGCCCAAAGTTGTAAAACTCAGTAGGGAGGTTGGAATACACAAGTCAAGGAAACCTAGAACATTGAGCAAATGGAATAAAACACGAGAGAAAACAGCCAAACAGAATCAGTTTGGAAGGTTCAACATTTAACTACCAGTAGGAGTTCTAGACAAGAAAAGAAATAAAGTGGAGGAGAGAGAACTATCATAGAGATGATAACATTAAAAAATTCCCAGAGTAAAAATGGGACATTGAGTCTTTAAGAAAAAGGGCTGGGAGAATGCCGAGCAAACAGAATTTGGGGAATTTAAAAATATCAAATATTAGAGAAGATCCTTAACATTTCTAGAGAAACCAAAGTTACATCAACATAATGTAAATGCTGAGACTTGGGTTTCTTATAGACAAAATAGGAAAGGCTTAATAATGATTATAAAATGGAAGCAAATACTACCAATCTTGACAAGATAAATGAGGTAAGAAACTGGAACATAGAAGAGAACAGAGTAGGAGGGGAAAACAGGGGAATTAATATCCTCATCTTATCAAAGGGCCCCAGCAATAGGGGGTTACAAATATTGCTTAATCTTACAAAGTTAAACAACAAAGAAACTAAACCAGGGGCATAATTAGCAAAATTGGAGAAGAGGATGGGGCTAAGGAGAGGGTATATGAATTGAGCCATCATCCATCATGGTTGGGCAGAGGTTGACCAGATACCCTGATTTGCCCAGGACAGTCCCATTTTACACCTATTGTCCCATATAATCATTAGCCATGTCCATTTTTACTTTTAACAGTCTTCTGGTTGGAGGATTAGTGATAAACCATCCAAAGTTGATAAATCAAGAAACTTCTGTATAATGACATGAAGGTAACACGGAGAAACCATCAGAAAAAGTAAAATGAAAGCTGTTTAACGTGAATGACTCAGGGAGGTGGGGGTGGGGTGGGGCAAAATACATTTGTCAGAACTCATCCAACTATACAGTTTAAATGTATGCATTTTATGCTATATAAATCATACCTCAGTAAAGTTGATTAATTAAAAAATGGTAGCCTCTGGTGATGGCAGGGCACCTGAGAAGCCATTCTCTATTACTAGATTTTGTTTAAACCAGGTGCATTTTTACTCTGACAAGATTCTTGAAAAGTTATATAAAAAAATGATCTTAACTAATTTTTAAGAAAGAGTCTAAGGCTCTTATTGGCTTGTGTGTTTCCTGTTTCCTAAGGTTTTAGAAAAGAAGAGGGGAACAGCATGTTCCTCTGAGCCTGTCTTTATTCTTCTGGACAAAAGGGAGATTTGAGGAATTAGATTGCTGGTTCTTATTAGATTTACCTGGAGAGCTGAAAAGTTACCAGTGCCTGAGACTCACCCCAGGAGATTCTGATCTTAATCAGTATTTTACAAACCTCCTTGGTGGTTTTAATGGCAGCTAGGGTGAGGACCACTTTATTTGGTAAGGGGGCCCTGGGCTCCAAGATGTGAGAAATTCAGCATGGCAGATGGTGACTCGGCTGCTGATTGGGTTGGGTGTAAGTGTCACCTCATTACCCTCTCCCCTTTTGCAGATAGGAGACTGTAGTCTACTGGCCCAGAGAGAGAGCAGGTTTTGCCCAAGGTGGGGTGGCAACTTAGTGGCCTAGCTGAGGCCCGAATATGGCTCATCCTCCTCCTTGCCTTGCACTCACTGCTCCACAGCATCAGGGCTCCATGGGTTTGACCTGAGAAGGGCAATAATAGCCACACAGTACTTTGCTGAGCCCCTGCTGCCCACCAGGCTCTACGCTGGGCACTAGATATGGCTTCTCTCCTTTAACCTTCTCTCCTTTAATCCTCCTGCCATGTTAGACTTTAATTGCTGCTTCAAGAAGTTAAATAACTCACACTTATCTTGGACTACTCTCACTAGGTTCTAACACATTATTTCTCAAAGTATGGCCCTAAGCAATATTTTTCTCTAAATTTCCTGAGATGTTTATTTAAAATACAGATCCCTGGGCACCCACCTCAGCCCTGTGGAATCAGAATTTCTGGATGTGGGATTCAGGAAGGTACATTTTAACCACTGTCCCAGGTAGTTCTTAAACTCACAGTTGAGAACTCTCATGGACCGTCTTTGCATCTCCCAAGTGGGCCAAACACCTCATACCACAGGGCCTTTGGCCCTGCTGTTCTTGATAAACATTCCCCACCTCCAACTCACTCTTAAGTCTAAGCTTCCTCAGGGAAGTCTATCTGATTCTCTAGACAAGAAAAATTCTTCCCACTCTACACTCTTTTGCAAGAGATTTTCCTCCATGGTAGCTATCACGATGGTAACTTAGAACAATGTACATGATGGTTTTTTAATGCCACTTCCCTGCTACTATGAACCCCTGTCCATCGTGTCCACTGGGTTGTTCACAGCCTCTAGCCCCACAGCTGGCACTCAGCAGGGGTTAAACAAGCAGCTCAGTTATAAAGCCAGGGAGGAGCAGCACCAGAATTCAACCCCAGATTTGCCTGAAGCCTGGTCTGCTTCCAAGCCTCTATGATGAACTTCTCCAGAAGAGCAACAGCCTGACCAGATGTGGAATCCTAACCATTTGCTCCATTCTCCAGGCCCCTAAGTCACTCTGCTTACATGCAACTAGTAGTTTTTGATAAATACCGATAGCCAATAATTAAGAAGTAGGTGAGAGCTTGGATCTTCTTCCACAGCCTCCACACCAGGCATGGTGATAATGAGTCATAGGCAGAACTGAGTCCCGTGTTACTGCAAGCAGGCCCAGCCAGCCAGCCAATGCACAGGCTCAATGAAGACCTGGGTCTCCATCCTGTTAGGTTTCCAATCGTAGCACTGCCAATGACAGTGCCCCCTGAGTCAAAAGTAGCATTAACGGTGGTCTGTTATGCTTCCAGCCAGAGACAGCCAATTGAGTCTGCCAGGTCAGTACCACACATGGGACCATTTAGGGACCAAGTCAGGGTCGCCTGTCCTGGGCTCAGTGCATTTTCATTCTTCCTTCAGGCCGAACATGTCTCCACCATATTCTAGCTAACTCATAGATCTCCAATACCAATGTACCAATGAAAACCCCTTTTCAACATCCATTCTATTAATTAACAAAACCTCTATATTGATCAAAGATAAAAGCAAGGGAAGTTGCAGCTCTTGGTTACTGCCTCTGAAGATGAATTTCCAATTGGTGCAATTGATGGTGTTGAGGCTATAGAGTAAAACCAACAAACGCACACATTTTTTTCTTCTTGCCCCAAATGAAGCATTTTAGAGACCATATAGTAACTCCACCAGCAGTGAGAGGCGACTCAAATCCATAGGTCTCTGAATTTCTGCTCTGCCATGTGAGCCAGTCCTCCACTGAGGCCTGGTCTGGCCAACCTGCTAATTCCCAAGCAAAGCCTGAAGGCACTAGAATTAGCTCAAAAGTTTCCTCTAGTCTTGATCTGGAGAGGCCATCTGAGTCCAGGCCTGCCAGAGATCGTAAGTGGCGTAGGACAGTGCTTGTCAAACTTGATCGTGTGTCAGGAAAACCTGAAAGACTAAAATGGGGCAGGGGGAGAGAAAGAAAGGATGAAAACAAGAGGTTACTGGGTGTCCTGGCTAGCGTACCCTTCTGGGTTTTGTTTATGCTCAGCTCTTGACTATCTGAGTTATTTTACAGCTCTGGAAGTTGTAAAAACTGATAGCAATATAAATGATTCTTGCCATAGAAATGCAAATTATGTCCCAGGCAATGCCATTGATTGCCCTATGGATTTTTTGTCAGTTGTGTATCTATTTGTAAATTGAATTCAGATTCCTGATGCCCTATATATGCATCTACTCTGCATTCTCCTTTGAAAATGATTATAACATCTTAATGGTTTTCTTGTTAATTAATGATTTAAATAAAATTTCTGACCCAGATTCATTTTATGTTTATATAAGAGTCATGATTATCCTTTTTAAAAAAAATTTCTCATGTGCATACAAATCTCCTGGGTGTCTTGCTGAAGCACAGATCCTGATTCCAGGTCTGGGGGCAGGTCCTGAGACTGCATTTCTAACATGCCCATGCTGCTGCTCTAGTCCATGGATGCCACTTAGATGTTAAGCTACTTTTATGATGATTTTCATTTTAAAACACCCCAGTGATATAATATGTATGTGAATAAATGATTTCTGTACCTTAGGTTTGATGAATTAGCATAAGGAATATTAGAGATTTTTCTGGGTTTTTTTTTTTGTTGTTGTTGTTGTTGAAATGATGGTATAATGGGACCCACTGTCCTTGCATGATTAAGATACTAGAAACTAGCCAACCCTGGCTCTGGATTCTACCACTTTACCAGGGTTCCACCACCTCACCTGCAGTGTGACTCCCCCAGGTGTGCAGGGTTCTCTATACGTTCTCATGCCTTGTGGGCTCACACACTTCCAACTCTGGACGAAGCCTGTGAACAGGCACAAAGGGATGGGAGGTGCTGAGCAGGGTTCCCATTCAGCCTGAGCTCGGTCACCTCCAGCAACGGGGATGGCAGGTCACCACTCTCAAGTTACTTTGGCCCCTAGCAGACCAGAGACTGAGCTCTGGGGAGTCTGCTGGGAGCCCCTTCTGGAACAAGAAGCCCTTCTGCAGATGGGTATGCTGCCGGAAGTTTCCCTGGGTTCTGCTGCTCGGGTAGGCGGCTGCTGCCTTACCCTGTCTGACTTACCACCCACACCAGACTCGCAGGGGGAATCCCGGTGAAACACCTGTTAGGATGACATTCTGAACTGCTGCATATCATCATCCTCAGCTCCTGGGGCAGCAACTCTGTGCACCACCACTGCCGTGTGCCGGGCTCTGGGAACCTGTGGGCTTATGGGCCATTCCTGCAGGGGATCTGCTCACTTTTTCACCTCCCTGAACCTGGGAAGAAGTGTTATGTGAAGCTCAGGGCCCCTTAGCCTGTATCCGGGGCAGGAGGACCAGAACGTGTTGGACAGAGTGGGCTTCACAGGGCTGGCTCGATCCCTCCACTGCCACAGTTCTTGGGTGCGACACTTTTTCTCTCCAAGCCTCAGTTTCTTCATTTGCACTGTGGGACAATAATCAGGGCCAGTCCTGTGGCGAGGCTGAGCAGACAGGATGTTGGTGAGCATTCTGGCAGAGTTCTTGCCACGAAAACGCTCTTCCCTCTGCCTGACAGCCTTTCTCCTCATGCAGAGGCTTCTCCGAACACTCCCCTCCCTTCACACCTTTGCCCTGCTTTACTTTGTCATCCCATTCATCCCTGAGATAATCATGCAGTTGCTTTTACTTGTCGTCTGTTCCCCACTGAGGGTCTGTCTGTCCCCCGCTCCCGCATCAGTGCTGGCACACGGACGGCGCTTGGTGAACTGCTGCCGCACAGGTGTGGGCACCCGACCCCAGGCCTGGCCTCAGGAGGGCCTCAGAAAACAGACTTCTTTCCTGCAGACTCTCGGCAGGCACAGCCGTTGTCTCCCCCTCTGCCCCTCACATAAGTCCAGCCTCGGGGTAGGTTTTCTACTCTCTGAATCAGAGAAAATCAGTTCCTCACTGTTCTTAATTGTTTCATGTTTTTCCAATAGGCCTAAGCCTGGCCTCGAGGCTTCCAGTCACGGTGGGTTTCTCTGTCGCTGCTCTCAGAGCCACAGAGGACAATGGCTGAGGGCAATCAGAGATGGGAGCTCTGGCGGCAGAGGGGGCCCTGCCTGCCCGGGGCCTGCCCGCCCGAGGAGGACCCATCTGGCCCCGGCCAACACTGCCCGGGGCCCACTGAGCTGCAGTCCTCACGTGTGCAGGTCTGCCCCACCCTCGTCACCCAGGCAGGACAGGGCTACTCCCCCACCTTTCAAATGAGGCAATGGAGCTTTGTGTAGTTAGGGATCTTGCCCTGTCCCCTAGTTAGGGCAACAGAACCAGAGTCTGAGCAGGTCTATCTCACTTCAAGGTCAAGTCTTCACACAGGGTAGAAACAGAAAGGGTCTAAGGGCAGAAGGGAATAGGTCAGAGTTAGCTCTAAGGAGCTGACCTCAAGGAGGGAGCTCCTTCTGAGTGTGGTTTGATCAGATGAAACTGCAGCCGAGGTGTCCCCTGGGCCAGATCACCTACTTGGGCACTGAAGACCTCCCTTAGATGCAGAGGTCCCTCAATAGCTCTCCACGGCTTATAGGATAAAGCCTAAGGTCCTTAGCTGCACGGAGAAGGCCCTCTGTGATCAAGCCATAGCCTGCCTGTCTTTCCAGTTATCTGCCCCCACCACAGCTAGGTCCAGGTTCTTTCCTAGAACCTAAAAAAGCCCTGCATTCTCCACCCTCTACCCTCAGCCTTTGCCCCTGGCCTGGAATACTGTCAAAGTCTAAGCTCTCCTATAAGGTTCAGCTCAAAAACCTAACATTAGCGGTCCTGCACTTCACCCTCAGAGCAGATGCTCTAACTGTAAAGCAGATACTGTAACTGTCCCTCTTTTACAGATGAGAAAACTGAGGATGGAGGTTATATCTTGCCTGGAGTCACACAGTGAAGTCGGGGAGTCTGGAGGCATCTGACTTTCTGTACCTCCCCTCCCCCTTTCCCCCCTGAACTGAACTTTAAAGGAGGTGGCTCCTTTAGGGGGTGGAGGTTGGCCATAAAACCGGAGGTCCTAAGCCTTAGGGTGATCACCTGGGCTCAGTGCATCTGTCCCCTGCCTTTGATGAAATTTAACAGATGATGTTTTCTGATCCAAGGATGGGATTCATCCTTGTTCTTGTCCCAGTGGGAGCAGGATCCTCCCAGCAGGGGAAAAAGTTGGCATCCCTTTGTGTTTATGGGAGTTGGAATGGAAGACAGTGGAAGAAAGGGCTTGGGGCAAGTAGCTTTGTTGCAGCAACTTTGTTCCTGAAGGTTTGTTCAGAGAGGATCTGCCACGTCACACCGTGGCTACCCATACCTTCTTCCCAGGGCCGCCAGTGGCCTGAATGTCCACCCTGCTTCCTCGTTCTTCTCCGTGTCTTCCTTCCTCACTCCCTCCTGCCCTCAAAAAGGCTGGGAACTTCATCTTTAAGCACGTCTCTTCCCCCTCCATCTCTCCCCACCCCTGCACCTCTCAACCTCACACCTGCTCTGTCTTACAGCATCTGCCTTCCCACCGAGGTATCCTTGAAGATCTGCTCCAGCCTAATTTTGACTCAGTGTCCTACCCTCCAGACAGATCTTTCAGTTTTACAGGACAACGTTTAACATGGAGGAATGTGTTGATAATGGCGGAATTTCAGGCATTCTGGAGCCAGACTTATGAGCAGCATCTGGACTTCCAGGCTCCAACAGACCAGGAATTCAGCATGTTTAAGAGGCTGCAGATTTATTCTCTGTACCTAATGGCTAAAAGAAGGCATGTCTTCTTGGCAGCATGTGTGTCTGGCTTCTTCTCAGCTAATGGAAAACTACTGGGATTGAGATTGATGGGGCTCTGACCTGGACCTCAGTGAAATCTGATGACTTAGGTAAAGTAGAGAGGTCCCAGGTATTCAAAGAGCCACACCTTCTCTCCACTGCTGGCTGGCTCTCCATGCTGGAAGATGGCAGAAAAGCAGACAACTTGGTAACTAATATTGTGTAACAGGAATGGGATGAAAGTCTCATGCTTTTGGTCGGGAGGCAAACAGTGAAAGCATGGAACAGACTAGAGGAAGTAATAGGGAGTGGTGGGGACTGTGGCAACTGGTGCGTCCTGATGTGCCTAATGTAATTCAAAGGAAAATAGAAATACATTCCGGCTCTTAGGCTGGCTGTTTGCCAATAGTTGCTAATGCATTACAGGTTCCAAACCTCTCTGCATGTGATTTCATTGAATTATCATCTCTGTTCTCCCTTTCTTCTACTTGGCATATAAGAAAACTGGGCCTTAACAAAGCGAAGATGGTCTCCTGGGCTGATTTCAGGCAGTGAGTTACGGAAGGTCGTTTGAAAATATGCAAAAAGAGGTCTCTGCCCCCAGTTCCTCACCCATCATAAGGTCTGAGGGTTGAAGTACAACTGTTAGAGTCTGCCATTAGGATCATACTCTGTTCTGACTCAGGATTTCCATTCAAATATGTCTCCCCCACTTCTCCCCATATGCTAATTCCCTCCCACTCCTGTCAACACATCCCATTGCTCACTCTTCACCATGAGGGAGGTCACGGAGGGGCTGACAGTGGGGCGTGGGCACGGAGAGCCAGAGGAGCATAGCCCCTGATGGGAGAGAGAAGCCTAGAGGGGAGCTTGGGGGCGCGGAGACCCTGTGACAACTCCCATGCCTCAGCTGCACGCCTGCCCCTCACTCACTCACAGGAGAAAGCAGTTAGTCATGGAGACACTGCCCTGAGTCCGCATTCAGACCTGTGCTCTATGGCTTCCTAAGCTCACTGGAGTCTAGTTTCTTTCTTGGGGGCCCTGCAGTGACATAGAAGTGATAATAATTGCTGGCACCAAGCACATTTCTATGTGCTTTACATATAGTAACTCATTTAATCCTCGCAGTGTCATCCTAGAAGGTCGGGCTGTCATTCCCATTTTGCAGATGAGGGAATGGAGGCACAGTTCCTGCTTATGCAGAATTTGGAAACTAAACAGGTTGAATAAGAGACAAAGCTGCTCATCAGCTACCAGCCTGGTAAAGGTCATCCATGTATTCATTCCACAAGCCCTGCCTTCAGGCACCAAACTGCACGCCAACATTACAATAGGGCACATAGGCCAAGAAACTGAGCATTGTTACAAATGATACAGGAGAAATGATACATCAGACATAGAGACTTTGGGAGCCCAGAATATGGGGAAGCCTGGGAAGACTTCCCAGCGGAGGTGACACCAGGGAGAGAAGGGGCATTTCTCAAAGTGAAAATGGCAGATACAAGGGCCCAGGGCGGGTATGAGAATCACATCACATGGAGAGGCACCAGGAGGTAGAGTGTGGTAGATGTCAAAGAGGGAAGGCAGAGGGATCAGGTTTGGGGTTACATTATAGGCCAGGGTGAATGTTTAAAGTCTATCCTATGGCAAGGCAACAGGTCTTGAAGGAGGTGAGTGAGCGCTAGCTGTTATAAATTTTTTATTCCAAGTTTTTAATAGGTTCAAGATTCAAAAAGCATAAAATATGTATAGTGAAAAGTTCCTTTCTACTAGCCACCAAGGTCTCTTTCTCAAGGTCAACCACTGTCTTTAGTTTCCTATGTGTCTTTCTAGAGATATTTTATTTTATGCTTATATAAACCAATCTATCTTTCTCAATCCATTTTTTTAAACCTCAAAGATGGCACCCTCTTTATGCATCTTTACACTTTGATTTCTTTTTTTTTACTTTAAGATTATATCTTGGAAAAAAAAGATTATATCTTGGCAATTTTATCTATTTTTGCAAAGCTGCATCTTGTTGCAAGGTTAAATCACATTGTACTTAATTTAACCAGCCCCTAATGATGGATATTTGTTTTTTTTTCTAATCTTTAGCTCTTACAATAAATGTTGCAATAAATAATCTTGTACATATGTAATATCCTACAGGTGCAAATACAGCTACAGAAAAAAGCATTGCCAGAAGTGGAATCACTGAGGCAAAGGATATATACATTTAATTTGCATGAAAAAAGAAATTTTTATTGAAGTTCAACTTACAAAAAGTTAAATGTACAACTCAGTGAGTTTTGCATGTGTATGCACTTGTATAACCATCACCCAGATCAAGGAGTAGGTTACTACAGAACATCTTCAGCACCACCTTCGTGTTTTGTTCTGGTTAGTACCTACCTTCTAAGGTAATTTACTATCTGAACTCTGTCACCATGGATTGGCTCTGCCTGTTTCTGAATTTTGTATAAATGGAATTATAAAAAATATATTTGTGCCTGATTTCTTTTGTTCAACGTTATGTCTGAGACTCATTCACATTGTTGTGTTTAGCTGCAGCTCTTCAGCTCTTCTCTTTCATTGTTGGTTGTGTTCCATTGTATGCATGTACCACAGTTTATGCATCCATTCAACTACTGATGGGCACTTGGGTTGCTTCCAGGATTAGGCTGATATTAACAATGCTGCTCCAGACAATCTTTTGGGGGACATTAATTAACACTTGTGTTTGTTGGTTATATGCCCAAGAGTGGAGTTGGTGTGTACATGTTTAACGTTGATGGATACTGGCCAAGTTGCCCTGCACAGAGGCTGGCCCAATGTGAGGTGTGCCTGTTTGCTTGCTCTGCGTGAAGTGCCCAGCTTGGCACAGTGCCTGGCAGAGATACTCAACAACACCCAAAGTCCTAAGAAAATGCTCTGTGGGTCCTACAGCCCCACTCTGAGCAAGAGATTATGATTTTTCCAACATGTCTCACTTGAAAAATCAGGTGAGACTGAGGAGGAGTTGGGGAACCCATCTCCACCCCGAAACCTCTTTAATTAGTAATGATAACCCCTTCCGCTCATGCGGCTCTGGCCTTCCTGAGCACTTCACACGCACCAGTGGTTCTCAGCCCGGCTCACACTAGGACCCTCTGGGGAACTTCCCCAAAACAACAATGCCAGGGCCCCACCCCCACGATTCTTATTTAATTATTCTGGGGTGGAGCGCAGGCATCCGTATTTTATACTCTCCCCAGACAGTTCTAGCGTGAAGCCAGACCAGAAACCACTGACCACACTGTTGTGTATCAACCTCAGAAATGGGAGAAACTGATACAGTGCTGAGGGTGGGGAGTGAGGGGGTCATGGAACAGTATCTATAGTGGTGCTCTCCCCTGTGCCAGGCACCGTGCTAGGCTTTACAGCCCTCACTTCATTGAATGCTACGTGGGAAAGATGTGAGGGCTGTCATTCCAGGGCACGAATGGGGAAACGGGCTGAGAGGCTGGAGTGACCCCAAGGCCGCCCAGCTGGTCTGTGGCGGTGCTGGGTTCAGAACACAGAGTGTCTCACCACAGACTCGGCACACACGCTCCTGGCTGCTCCGAGCCTGAGCCCTGCTGGGCCTGCAACAAGCGACTAGAAGAATATACACCAAAACCTTAATGTGGATATGTTTGGCTGATGTGATTATGGGTAATGGCAAGACAAGTATGATATCTACCTGTAGGATGGGGCTCTGGAAGGTGTGAGAAAATGCCCCCAAATAAAAAATTGCTGCATTGTTTTAATTTGATTACATATGTTCTTGCAGAATAGCCAAAAAATGCAAAAAATTAAAATAAAGCAAAAGAATGTGAAATCTCACCTCTCAGATGTAAACAGTGGGAAATTTGGGGGGCCTCGTCTTTCAGACAAGTCTCTGTTCATTAACACTCCTACAGATTCAGAGAAGCCTATTTTCCATCATTGGATCATGCAGTAAGCATGCAGCTTTACAACCTCTTTTTAAAATTCAGTGATAGGTCATGCACAGGTCAACAAATTGAGATGCACGTCACTCTTGGAATGGCTGCATGGGATGCTAGAGGTGCGTAATAAAACATTCAGCCATTCTCCTGGCGATGGGCATGTGGGTTGTTTCTAACCACATCTTGTTTTCTGTGTTGGAAAATGAACATATTATAGTCTTATGAAAAGTTCTGGAGGAAAGTTTTTTTGCTTCGTTTTGTTCTTATAGTGTGGACAGTGGCTGAATTTGGGTATGTGGATGTGTGTAAATGTGAGTATCTGTGGGTTAAATTTCATTTAAATAAATTAATTTAAAGGGAATTAACCCCATAGAGATATTATGAAGCTCTTTCTCTCCACACACACACACACACACACATACACACACACACACACACACACACACACACAGAGGCAGGTGAAATGTGGTTGCAAAACCCTCTTGAGCAGGGCTCAGCAGAGTACTTGAGGTGGCCATGCAGCCAGCGACCAAGGTCAGGTGTTGTCTGCCAGCATGGGCTCTGAGCCCACAGTTTGCTATGAACAAATGCCTGTGGGCAGTGACAACACACACACACCCCAACCAATCTCATTCTCTATGCACACAAGACACTGGGGTGGTAATGGAATTGCATGTCCAGAGCAGGCATAATTGAATGGCTGAGGGCATTAAGTCCTTGATTAAACTGGATGTTCATTTGAAGGGACAATTAACCCAGCTAATATTCCAGGCCAGCCCAGCAGGTCTGTCACCATCAAAGGACATACAGAAAATGAAGTGGCTGCATCACCTTTGTAGAGGAGAGTAGGGCCTCCAGGGCTTTTACCCAAGGGCCACTGCCCAGGTCAGGCTGGGGCCATGGGTACTTCAAATCGAGGAGACTCCAAGTCTAGCCTGGGGTTATGGGAGTTTAAGTGTGTAAATGGAAGAGGACATTTCTTCTGGGGAAGTTTTCTCTCACAGATGATAGCCTCCCATTCTGTGTGCTTCTGTCACATTTATATGTAATGCTTGGAGCTTCAGCAGTCATCTTGTGACTATGTGGAGACCTAAGGGGTTCTGCACTACCTCTGGGCTTTTTGCTGTCTAGCTTTCTTATTGTTTAAGCCACATGGGTTGGGGGTTCCCTGTTACCAGCAGCAGGAAGCATTCTGAATGATAAAATGGGTTCTTTTCATCACCCACCAGTTTCCTGGAGGAGCCGGGTGAGGAAGGGGAAGAAGAATCTTCCTCCCCTTTCTCATCCAATGTTTGGTGCCAATTAAGGGCAAGATCTCCATTAGAGCACACTTGTTCCCAGTTGCCTGGATCCTAGAAGGTTGGTTCCAATAACTGTACTTGTTCTGGTCCTTGGGGTCTGGAAACAGCTGACTGTGCTGCACGGAGGAGAGGAGGTGAGGCCTGGCCTGGCTCCAGTGAATTACTTAGGCTGGACAAGACCAGCTGCCAAGCATGGCCAGGCATCCCACAAGCTGGCAGAGGCCAAAAGTGGGCAGGAGCAGCAGCAGGTGGACAGCTTGGTGGGCAATGCCAGCCCCTGCAGGGACAAATGGAAAGAACTCCCACGGTGGGGCATGTCTTCATGCTAGGCACCATGCTCTGGCCTTTGCATGGGTTGCCTATACCATCTCATCACACCTATGATGTAGACACTATTACCCCATTTCCAGACAAGGGAACTGGGGCCCACAGGGATTAAGTGGTTGTCCAAAGGCACACATTGAGGATGATGAAGTCAGATTAAGAATGTAAGATTATACAACTTCAAAACCCTTAACTATCCTTTGTCAGTTTATGCAGCTAACCATCATCCATTCTTCCATGCATTCTACAAATATTATCTGATCACCTGTACTGTGCCAGGTGCCAGGAATAGGGTGCTAACAGCCATGGGCCCTGCCTTCTTGATGCCCCAAGTAGGCAGTGACTCCTTTGGCTAAGGGCTAATGGCCATGTTTAGGGTAAGGCGAGCAGGATTTACAAAGGCAGTTCCTCAGTTCGGGCACCTTTTGGAATGTCTTGAGCCATGAAAACACAGACCTTGCGTTGGGTTTGGGTCTTGACCCCAGGTGACTTTGAGCAAGCCCCTCTCTCTCTGGGTGTCAGTTTTCCTATCCGTAGAGTTGGGATAAAAATGTCTTGTATGTTCCTCACAGGAGTGTTGGGAGCATAAAGCAAAATTCTTGTCTTTAAAGAGCTTTGTAAACTCTTGATGTTTTAGGCAAATACCAAGTGGTGAAACCGTTTGCCCCATGTTCGGGGAACTGGTCTTCTCCTTTTGATGTGATAACAAGTCTCAGATACTAATAACCTGTAAAAGCTTATTTGTCATGCGTTTTAGACTTGTCCTTGCACGTGCTATTCAGGAACCCCTTTGGAGCCTCAAATGTGTCTATGTAATAACCCTCCACCCGTGTCAAACGGGAAGGCGGCTGGGGGCCAGGTCGCTATGTGCAGGCCAGGGGTGCACCGCGACTCGGATGCTGATGGTCTGGCCCAGGGCCCTGCGAGCCCTGCTGGCTGCCGGCCATGCTGGAGAGCGGCTGATGTGAGGTCGGGGATTCTTCGGGGTTCTGCTCACCAGGAAGGGGGCAGGAATGAGTATGTTCTCCTCTAAATATAAAAGAGAGCAAGCATGACTCTCTAGTGGTTCTGAGAGCAGCGATTTGCCAGGTAAGGAGTGAAATGGAGCTCACACTGGCTGACTCACCGCAAAGGGCATACCCTTGCTGGGGTGGGGGCCGATGGGGGGGTTGAAGCCATCTTAACTTCCTGGAAGGGGCGCTTCCAGTTTGCATGAAATCTATAGACTCCTGGGTGGACAAACCCCATATTTAAAGGTTGAAAATACCAATTGTGTAATAAAGTAAAGGCTGATTTTCATTTATCTCTATTAAAGGCATATACAAATGATATATTGATGAAAAAGAATAGAAAAGAAAATCACCCCCCAAAACCTCATGTCATTATGATTTATCTGATATTAAGGTTTAGGATATCCTGAGCAAGGACTGTGGCTTAAAAATACAGAAATAAATTTTTCAATACCAAGGAATCAATAAACTACATTCAGGCTGAGATATAAAGCAGTATTTGGAATGAGCTCTGGAGCTCATAGATGTCTAAGGCAATGTGTGTCTGTGTGCATGTGTCTACATGTGAGTATGTTGTATGTGTATGTGTGTATATGAATGTACGGGTGTACATATGTCTGAATCTGCATGGGTGCACATGTATGTGTGCCTCTGTGTGTCTGAATATGTGTATGTCTGTGTGATTATGTGAGTGTGCATGTGAGTGTGCGTCTGAGTGAGTGTGCATGTGTGTGTGCATCTGAGTGAGTGTACTTGGATGTGTCACCTCTGCACCTGGACTGCAGCCCCCACAACATAAAGGCAGGAGTGTGGACTAAATGAGCTCTGGTTTGCGGTGGGTTTTGATGTGCCCACATCTCCTGTTGGGGCTCTGATGGGTTCCATCTTCCTCCTGCTCTGGCGGCTCACCCACTGGCCTTCCCCATCCATGCTCCCAAATGCTTGCGTGGTCCTTCCCGCTGCCCACATGCAGTTCCAGCCACCAGAGGAAGGCCTAGGCTCTTCACCTCTGGCACAAGCTCAGCTACCTTGCGTTCTTACATCTGCAACTTTGGACAGTCCCTCCTCCTCCCTGGACCCCAGGCAGGGAAATGAGGTGCTGTGAGATGCCTCTGAATTTGACATTCTCAACATGCAAGCTTCCTGCCCCTGGTGAATGGTGGGAGCTGAGCCATGGTCCAGGAATTGTCACACACATCGTGCTCCCTTCCCGACTGGGCACTCCTTGAGGGCAGGGACAAGCGTGTCAGCATCCCAGTGCCAGCACAGGGCCTGGCATCGAGAGGACAGTGGAAAAGCGTGCAGGAAGAGGCACGGCTGGGTCAGCTCATGGAGCCTCCCCACCCCATTCCCCCTGTGCCCCAGATTTAGGACTCAGAGCTCTCTCTCTATCTTATGCTCACCTCAGCTGCACCACAGAGTCACCAGGGTAGATTCAGAAGTAATGGTGCCCAGGCCCCCCAAACAAGTGAATCAGAATCTCTGAGCATAAGCCCTGCCATCTGCATTTTGAATTTCTCCCATGTCATGCTAATGCACAGGGAGGGTGGTGGACTGCTACCGTGGTGGCAGAGAATCTCCAGGCACTCTGGACAGATTAAAGCTCATAGAGCCCAAATGAAAGCTCTTTAGTCATCCCTCTGTTTCCAAGCTTCCTGTTCAGCTCAAAAATACAGCTTTCAAAACCACCCCAGAGTTTCTGATTTCAGGGGCCCGGCCCTGGCCCCTTTCTGGTTCTGATGCAGGTGGTTCTTGCTCCTTCCCAAAGCAGCAGGAGGCTTCCACAGCAGAGCTACAAAAGAAAGATGGGACCCCCCAGTGCGCGTGCCACTGGCTGCTTTAGAATAGCTGTCATCCCTGGGAACCCTGGTCCCCCAGCCCCTACACCTCAACTCTCAGACATAATTTAAAAAACAATCTGATCCTGTTCCTCCCCTCATTCAGCAGTTCTGATGATGAGACCCTAATCCCTAATTTGGCGTCTGGCTTAGCCTACTTCCCATCCTGCGCCCCCTCCAATGACTGGGGCCTCTGCACGCTCAGTTCTCTCTTCTCTGTTCACTCTCATCGCCTCCCCTCTAGGCTGGGCTAAAAGTCCTGCTCACCTCTCAGAGCTCCCCTGACCCTAGATGCGTCCAGGGTACTAGTTTCTCCCTCCCATAGCTCCCACCAAACCATACACTTTAGGAGGGCAGGTCCTGGGCTGGTGGTGTGCACCCTTCTGCCTGGTAGCCCACATGTCTGCTCAGGGCCTGTCGGGTAATAGGTGCTCAACAAATATTTGCAGAATGAGTAAGTGACATAATACAAACACACACTTCTTCAATCTCAGTGATTCTCACTTTAAATAGGTTTTCCAGCCTCACGAAGTGAGCAGGCAGGGGAATGTATAATTGAAGATGCTCAGAAAGGGCAGAATAACAGTTGTCCCTTGCATGCCTGTGCATATGCACAGATGTGTGCAGCATGCATGTGGGTATACATGGACATGTGTGTGTGTGTGCATTCATGTATGTGTGTGTGTGCATGTGGTATATGATAGTCAGAGGCTGTACTTAGGTTGAACTCAGAGACAGCTTTGCCCAGGGCCTTTTTCTAACAAACATGCAGTGGCTGCTGGGGGTCTGGTTTTCCTCCCCGCAATGGGACCCTCCTCCAGGTGCCTGCAGAGCGCGGCAGTACTTGCAGGCTGAGTGCCCATGGGAAAGGGGAGAGAAGGGGTCTCAGCTGTTGGGTTTGATCAGAGTAGAGCTTGGGGTGGTAAAAAGAGCATGGCTCCAGAGTCTGACTGGAGTGGGTTCAAATCCAAGCCCTGCCCTTTCCCAACCACTTCTGTGACCTTGGACCATTTCCTCATCGTCCTCCTTGGCCCAATGAGAATAATGCTGGTGACCCACCCAGCTTGGGGTGGGGTTTGCTGGTAGGTGGGACTGGCTGATTCTCAAAGAGAATCTTTCTTCAAATATCTGCCTCCTCCTCTTGATAGCCCAGTACTGCCCAGCACAGGGCAAGACACAGCTGGTGCTTAATAAAATCTTGTGGCTTGATTTAGCATCTAGCCCAGAGACTGCTACAGCATAGGTACTCAATAGTTCCCTTTCCCTCCTTGAAACAGGGCTGTCCTGAGACTCGATGGGGAACTGGGATCATGGCCCAGATGTATGTGTATGTGTGCATGTTTTCATGTGTCCCTGTCCCTGTGACCTTGAATAACTACCTACCGTTTTCCTGGGCCTCAGTCACCTCCCAGGTCAAAGGGGCTGAGTCCATGGTGCTTTGCGTCCTGCCATGTTAAGTTTTGCTTTGTTTGAGATGACGCTCCCCAGGAGTGATGAGGTCCTAGATGGGGTGCCCTGGGGGGCTGGTGCAGACCAAGGAGCTGGCTGCCAGCACCAATCTGGCTGTGTTCCTGGCCTGCAGAAAGGGGAGCTGTGTTCCTTTCTTACCTGCCGATAATAGAAAGCCGCTTCTTCAATTGAGCTGTTTCCTTCTTTTGCCCTAAGCTATGAGGAATAGATTGGATGAAAATTATCAAGCCTCCTCGTCTAGAATAAATATTCTTGAAATGGAGCAAGTTATAAATAAGCAAGCAGCCATATCCTGTGTTATGAATATATAATTTCCATCTTTAATAGCTGACTAGGCCCTAGGGACTATCTGAAAATGGCCTGTCTGGTCCTGATATTTTATGTTTAAAAAAATAAAGGCCCCTAAACTTTTGTTTCTTAACCCTTGGAGAATTAAGGCTCTGGGGGAAATAATGAGAGTAGAAAGTCACAGTGAGTCCATGTCCCAAGGGCAGATACTTCATTCTCAGAAAACTGTCAGAGACTGCAGAGGCTCACACAGATTCAGAGTAAAGCCTGGGAAGGGCAGCCAAGCTTGCCTTGTCCCAACTCCTTATTTTATAAGAAGTGGAGGCCCAACTAGGCCAAGTGGCTGGCCCGAGGTCACACAGAAATGCTAGCATGCAGGCCTGTCCAATTCACCAGGCTGTGGGCTGGCCCTCCAAAGCCTGGGGACTCCCAATTCTGTAGTCAGTGATTGATGAGCTTTGCCTCCTGGGGTGGCCCACACCACGGTTGGCAGGAGTTGCCTTGACCCAGAGGCCCAGTGAGCATTGGAGGCTGACTTCTCCTGGGTAAACCTCCTGTGTTCAGTCTGCATCTCAGCCTGGCATTCAGGAGCCTCTGATACCTGTCCTTTCTGATTCTGCAGCCCCAACACCCAAGAATTAGGATTGCTGTGTATCAGGCCTGTCTGGTGTGCCACCTGGTGCCATGAAAAGACAGTGGGGCTGCGGGGCCCCACAGATCCCAACTGACCATTGTCTCCTCCACTTACTAGCTCTGTGATACTGAACAAGCTGTCTTCTCTTAGCTGGCTGTGTTCATCTGTCAAACAGGTATGGGGACGGCTGTGAGGATTGAACGAGATAATGTGTGTAAAGTACCCAGGATGAGGCCAGGCAGGAACCAGGTGGTAAGAAGTCCATTCGTCCTCCCAGGGCCACAAGCTCTTCTTCCCCGGTACACAGAACTCCTGCTGTATGTCTCTGGACAAGCTGAGCCCATCTCCGGTCTGGAGACCAGCCCCTGAGAGGCCCTGGACTGAATAAGCCCAGGGATTTTGTGTTTATTCATCTCATTTCCCAGGGAGAATGAATATTCTCTAGAGTCCCACCTTCACCTCCCCGGTCCCCAACAAGGTCCAGCATAGGGTCAGCCACGATGTAGGTGTTGCATTCAGGGCACACTGATTAAACATCTACTTAGTTCCAGCACCACATCTCCTAACAGCTACCAGTAATCAAGCGTCAACTTTGTGTTCCGCTCAGAAAGGCACTGACTCATTCAGTCCTTAGCATGACATTACATTGTCACCCCCATTTTAAAGGTGGACAAAAAAGGTTTGCTAAGGTGATTAAGTAATTTGCCCAAAATTAGGTAGGCATGGCACAGCTAATACTAACCTAATGCAAAACCTCTTTTCACTCCTCTCCATCGCCTTCTTGCAAGATGACCTGCTTTTTTCCAGGATCAGAGGAAAAGCGGAAAATGAATGAATTCAGCAGCAGGTCCCCTAAATGGTGGGAGCAGGGGCGGGTGGAAGAGATATTAATGCTGTGCAGTGTGCGTGTTAAAATGTAAATGTCCTCTCCTGTGGGTCTCGAGGTACACTCATAATTATGAGCCAGCGTCTGAGGTTCTGATTTGATGGCATTAGCTTTAATGGCTTTATTTTTTTTTAAGCTGTTTAATTACTAATCAGTGCTGCCTTGCAAGCTAATGTGAGATGTGTACTTTGCATCTGGGGACAAGGGCCTTCCTCAGTGGGCAGTTGAGAAGCCTGCCAGGGGCCATATGCTAGGCCAGCTGGTTTCCCCCCCCAATCCTGCAAGGTCCCCCCACCGCCAGTCCCTAGGCTTCTCTTCTATTTGACACTTGTCTGTGAAATCACAGAATCTCATCACATCTGAAGGAACCTCAGCAATTGGCTAGCCTGGCCCCTTCCCCCTGACCTCACAAAAAGGGAAACTGAGGCCCCAAGGGGTGCCCTGGGATGTATGACTAGAATCTGTGGGACTTTTTTCTTACTTGCTAATTGATTTCTAGAACATATACTCATTTGCATTCCCGATTTCAATAGGCAAAAACTTTCCAGTGCTAAAGCCTCATTTTCTGAAGCTAATTTAGGTCTCATTTTCATTAATATCTTGGCAACAATCATGCAGTGGAAATTTCTCCCAGGTCAAAGAAAAATCTTCAGCCAGAGAATCAGGGTGTTTACTAGCTCCTGCTGTGTGTCTCTGGACAAGCAGAGTCACCTCTCTGGTCTGTGGTTTCCCTCCACAGTCAAATGAGGAGATTGAATTATCTCAGTATTTTTCCAAACACTATTCTATAAACCACGCTGTAAAGCAGAGCATGCCACAAGATGTAAATATGTGTTATTCATAAAAAAAAATTTTTTGAAAGGTTATATGTTCTAATAAGTTTGGCCAAGGCTGGATTCAAGTTAATTAAGGTGTTTTTGTTTGTTTGCCAACGTGTGTGCTATGTGCCTTTACTCTTAATGCGGAACCATGTGGCCCTCTGAGAGGCTATCTTCTCATGGCACATTGCCAATGTCTTTTGGAGCACTAGGTCTCCCAGGAGCATGGAGTGGGAAACCCCAGCAGGGATGGGCTCCAGAGCTTTCTCCTCTGCCCTCACTCTCTGGGGCTTCTGTGACTCTAAGAGGTAGGCAATGAAAGAGACAGCTCTTGAGACATCCTCTGAGCTTTAAAACTTGGACCACTCACTCCCCCCAAAATGTCACCATGCTCTTATTCAGGGGTACCCTCAGATTATGTTCTTGGTGTCCATCTTGGGGCCTTAATTTTGCTACCCCTTGGCCAGAAAACCTATGTGGGCCACACCAAAGCCCACCATGCCCTGTCTCACTGCCCTCGCCAACCTGTGCACCCTCACCCGCCTCTGCCCACCAGGGCTCTCCCCGAGCGAGCACATCTCTTTATCCTTCCCAATCCACACATGCCTAGTCCTGCCCTCTCCCAAAGCCTGTTTAGAAGCAGTAGTCTCAGTGCCTTGGAAGGAATGCAGGCTTGGAATCAGAGCCAGAGTAAGTTCAGTCTTTGTGACTTCCTTGTCCTATGGTTCTGCATGAATGCCGAACTTTCTTAGTACAGAAATAAGAAGCAACCGTGGGACTGACTGCCTAGCTTTGGGGTAAAGATTAAAAGAACCTGATATTTTGCCTTAGCCTAAGTTCCCTAGAGAGCAAAGGCTGAGGCAAAAGCTTATATGCTACTTCTTTTTTAAGGAGTGCAGTTCCGGGGACAAAGGAATGAGCGAAATGACAAGCAAAGGTGGAGAGGGGAAAAACCAAGAGAAAATGAAAATACAAGAGAATGTTGGCCACCAGGGGTGGCAGACATGACTGGTCGGTCTCATGAACATATCTTTCAAAAAGCTACATGGGGACGCATCTTAGGATGGTCCAGCCAGGAGGAGAAAGGGAGAAGAATGTACCTGAAGGGTCCTATATCTCATTGCCCAAAGGAGCATTGCTCGCCGCCCTGTGGGGTATTGATTTCTCCGTACTTCCTGGTGGCACAGGTGTGAGTCCACGTGGGTCTTGTTGTTTTCAGGCCTCAAGATCAACAAGAGAGTCCCAGAGCAATAGGTGAGTGGCACAGACAAGAGATAGAATACTTTGGCAGTGTGCAGACATCAATTTATCAGTCATAGAGAGTTGGCCATGGTAAAGGGATATAGAGGAACAAGTGTCTAGGACCCTGGAGACCGGCAAGGTCAAGAGGGTAGGAAGCAGTACCTAGGAAGTGTCTGCCTGTCTACTGCTGTCCCACTGGAGCTGTTCTGCCCTCACCATGGCCTGCTTCCACACCATATGTAGGGCCTCAGCTTTTTGTGCAAATAGAATGTTCTGCTGCTGCAAGAGTAGGGACCAAGTCAAATGAGTCGTCGCAGAGCCTCCTTCTAATCTCCGGGAAGACTTAAGGCAGAAGGGTCAGCGAGCAAGCCTCAGTCCCTTCACCTATTGCTGGTCCTGAATACCCATCCCGTCTCACCTCCACTATGCAATCTTCATGCCCTTCATCCCCAACTAGCTGTTTGGTTGACCTGTCTAGCCTACCAGGCAGGGTGATCCAGACCATCCTCCCTAAAGGATCTGAGCCCAAAGTTTGCCATGCCTTTATTAAGTTGTTATTGCTGAAATTTCCATTTACAAATCCTTTTCATCAGACAGGGGGGCACCTAGATATCCCCAGAGAGTCCCTGTCCCCTCGGCAGAAACAACCCTCACTGCTGACAGTCACCAGGGCAAATGACCCCGGTCAGATGCTGACTCCTTCCCCGGCTTGCTAGCCCACTGACACGAGGGGCCTGAAACACCAGGCGGCAGCCACAGCTTTGAGTCCAGCGGGACACTTACAGTGTTGCCTACAAGGAGTATCAGCCCCACAACAGAAGTGTCAGCTGCCCAGAAGCCAGGACTCTTAACTTCACAAGGTCCTAGATTTTGTGGAGACAGGCATAAATCCTTCCAGAGAGTCACTGGGAGTGATGGCAACTGCAGATGGACTTTCATCCTTTGGCTCCAAAACCCATGGATTGGGAACCGTGGGAACTCAGCGTTATTTATTGCCCTTTTGGTTAGGCGTCAAGACCACAACCTAGGGAGCAGTAGTACTCCAACCCCACAGGAGTTTGTCCCCAGGATGGCACATTTCCCCATTGTGGCAGGCCCCTGCCTCCAGGGACTGGGTACATGATAAGACCAGGGATGCCGTGGCCATGTGCCCATTGTCATACCTCTTTTGCCGTACGGTGGATCCCCTCATGGGAGCTGTTGAAGTGTGGGAAACTCTGCAGGTAGATACAGCCTTGTACCATATGGTGGAGCTGGTGGAGGAGCTGAGGGAAGGGAGGAAGCCCCCTTCCAGGAAGGACAAATCACTGTCTCCCAGGGACAGAATAGCTCTAGGGTGGTCAGCCCACCAAGGAGTGGTGGGCTGGCTACTCTTCTGCAGGGAGGGTCGCACACCGTGGGCTCAGAGAGCATTTGTTGGCAGGTTGGGCATTTCACAGTAGCAGGAATGAGATGAGCCTTGAGGAGAGGGACCCCCTGCTGTTGGGGCTGTTGCTGGCTCCCCCCTTGCCACCATGGCCGATAAGGAGGGGAGAGAGGCTGGCTGACCCCACAGGACGAGTTGCCCTGCCCTCCTGATAGGTAAATGTCTCCCCTGCAGTGGGCATTAATGTGCGACCTGGGGACCTGCCTGCTGTGTGCCCAGTCTCCTAAGTCCATTCATACACGTTTTCCTCAGACACACTTATCCCTGACTTTCCAGTTCTCTTCCTTCCAGGCCCTTGACTGACCAGCCAAGCCATTTACCATTGTATCTTTATATATGCTTTCCCCCGGGGCACCTTGTCTTGTTGCTCTGCCTGCCAGGGGCCGTCTTCTCCGCTGTCCCTTCGGGCCATCCAGATTGGGACTGTAACACAACATGGTCTGTATTCAGCTAATGGTGACATGTCACACTGACCCATCTGTGAACCAGGCCCAAGCTTTCTTCTTCCCCATCAGGTGATCACAGAGGGTCCCTGGATCCCACGAAGTCATAGGTCGTGCATGAAGAGGAATCAGTGGAACAGTCTGGGTCACCTGTTTGTGTAATTTACTTGTGCCTGGGTCACCTGTTTGTGTAATTTACTTGTGCCTTCTGGACACAGACGGGTTTGATCCCAAATGTACCACTTCCATGACAAATAAACTACCCAGCCTTATGACTTGGCACATCTGATAACACCCAGCTCATGATGGGCAGTCCCAGTCCCACAGTCACTCAGTCTCCCATGCCAATTTCAAATAGTACCCAGAGCAAGAGTGTTCTACCATGAGCATAATGGCTTTGCGCGGCACTTGGGGATCTTTCTACAACCCTTCTCTGGGTACTTGCCAGAGACTCCACTGAGCATGCCTGTGTGCTATGAAGTCCTCTAGCCGAGGTCTTTATGGGTCAGAGGGGCCCAGTGATGGGCAGCTCAAACCACAGCCTGAATGTGCTGCAGAGCCCCCTGTTGATCTTAGAAAATCGCCTTGCTTTTAGCACATGCAACTTATAAGATCCAGCAGGAGATAAGCTTTTATTTTTATTACTTTTTGAAATTTAATTTTTGAATACATAAAATGCTTTTCAAATAGTTCCAAAGTTAAAAATATAGAAAAGGTATAAAATGGTGTATGGTGAGCAGCCTCCCTTCTACCACTGATTTCCTTTTCCAGCGGAAAACCACTGTATTTAGTTTCTTGTGAATTGTTCTAGAGATATTTTATGCTTATATAAGCAAATGTGTGTGTGTGTGTGTGTGTGTGTGTGTGTGTGTGTGTGTGTGTGTGTCCAACATTAGGTTATAAGAAGCCTTGAAGCTTTGGCTTGGTCCCTTGGAAGACTTGCTCCTAAGACACCTCTCCTTTCAGAATCAAGAACCCCATGCTGTGAGAACTGCCACCCACGTGGAGAGGCTACATGGGGATGCTCTGATGACCAGCTCAGCAGAGCCCAGACTTTGAGATATCCAAGCCCAGGTACCAGAGAGGTGAGCGAAGAATTCTCTGGCTGAGTCAAGGTCCCAGCAGTTCAAGCCACCTCCAAGCATTCAACTCTTCCTCTCTGAGGCCCCAGACATGGCAAAGCAGAGACAAGCCATTTCCACTGGGTCCTATCTGTATTCTTGACCTCCATGGTTTCTTAGGAGCTTAATAAGTTAGGCTTTATTTTACGCCACTAAGTTTTGGGGTGATTTGTTACACACTCAGTAACTGAGATAGCTAACTGGAACAGACTTTCTTTCCCCTAAAAGCATGACTTCATTTCTCATTCATGTCTAGCTAAGGGTTAACAGATGAAGTCTAAATCCAGTGGCTATTTCCCTAACTTGAGTCCATAAACAAAGGCAAAGCTTTTCTAAGACTGGGCCTGGCTATAAAAAGAAGCTTCCTTGACGTTAAGCCCAAGGGAAAGAGTTATCCAGTTAGGAAATTCTCCTCTCCAGGAAGGCCAGTCTGGTCATTTAGCTCTGGGCAGAGCGCTCAGGTACGAAATTCGGTGGAGGAGTCGACTCTTCCAGTAAGGCCCCTTGTGAAGAGCTGAAGCCGCCAAGGAGCTCCCAACACTGATGTGTCCTCCTAAGTACACAAAGAGCCCCCACATGCACGCTGTCAGCCTGGAGACCAGCCTCCAGAGAGTAGGCTTGGGAAGAGAAGGGACTATGACATCCTGGAGAAAGCAGATTTCCCAGCATCCTGCTGGTCCGAGGGGAGTGACCCACATGGGAGCTCGCTCGCTGTGCTCAGGTGTTATTGTTTGCATGGAGGCCTGGCTCGTTGCATCGCCTGGAGCCTCCCTCCATCCAAAAAGGCTTCGTTATTTCCATTTTGCTACTGTGAGTCTGACATTCGCTGAAGACCACCTAAGGGCCTCATAACTGTTAAGTGGGAGAACCAGGGGCTGAGACCCGGGTCCCTTTATTCCTTGTCTGGTGGCCCCGGCACTGAGCTCATGGTCACCGCTCCTTATGTTTGCAGAGCCCTTTACAGCCGGCAAATGCTTCCAGGTGCAGCATGCCAGTGGGGCTGCAGGACCTGCCCCGTATCGCCACTTTATAGATGAGGAACCTGCAGTTAAAGCGAATTACCTGCAGTCCTGTGGCCAAGCAAGTAGCAAAGCCATTCCCTGCGGGTCTCCTGGCTCCAAGGGCAGCAGTCCCCACATTCCGCTGCCTCTCAACTTAGAGCAACATCCGTTAATCCCTTCCCTCCACCTCCCTGCTTTCTCCCCTGCCTCCTGAAACACACCGGAGCCTGGCAGGGAGGTCCCTGCTGGCAGCCTTTTAGCAGGGATGTTCCTCTGATTATTCAACATTAATAAATAGCCACAGCACGCAAAACTCTGTCTAGCCCTTCATGACCGCAACTGACGTGATAGTAAAAGGGCCCGGCACACCAGCGTCAGGTCTCCCACTGTGCCCGCTGCCCTTTCCCGGGTTTGGGGAACGCCCCACCTGCAGCCCCCACCCCCATCAGAGAGATGTGAGCTGATCTCCCAGGTGCGGCCACAGGCAAGCAGAAACCCTCGGGCTACAGTGTGATTAAACTCTCTGTTGTGAGAAAGTGACACTGTGATCTGATTCATACCAGTAAATATGTGATTTACATTTAATTCTGAGTAACCTTTCTGGGCTCAGCGAGGTGTGAAGGAATCTGATGGGGCCGGCTCTGTGGAGGAGGAGGCGATTCATATTCATTAAGACCTCCACATCAGCCAGCTGAAGGGTGACAGCACCCCAGCCCACCCTCCTCCCTCTCGCCCTCCAGGGTCACGGCTCCAGGGAGGCCACGGTCATGATGGCTGTCACTTGGGGTGGGGGGTGCAGGTTGGAAATTGGGAGGAAAGTAAACAGCAGGCCCACACGTGACAGTGTACAGGCTGAGGACAGCCCTCGATTGCTGCATTAGCTCCATTGATCCTCCAGGGTGGTGGGGAGGCAGTATTGATGGAGGAGCTGGCAGGTCTCAGAGGCCCCGGCTGATGTCCTTTGCACACATTTACAAGGCACTGTTCAGCCAGCTCTGACCCTACAGGCCCGGGGCAGGGAGAGAAGTGCCAGGGAAGGAAGGCTCCCTGGCTCCTCGGGGCATTTGTCTGGGCTTTGAGTATCCAAGCTGGGGTCACCACAGGTCAACATGGGGAACCCGCTGAGCTTGGGGGGCAAAAGAAGTGCCCTGAGAAAAAAAATGTGCTTCTGTCATGGCAGAGCTGTTTGGACACACTCAGAACCTCAGCTTGTCTGTCCTCTTAATGGGAATACCTGTAATGGTAATAACAGTTCTGAGAGCTGGTATCTGGTAAATGCTTACAGACGCAGGCTCTATGCGTAGCTCTTACTGCATCATTACAGCATCTTTCTGAAGGGGCCTTAGCTCTTACATCCAGTTTGTGGATGAAGACACGCATCCCGATTATGATTCAAAATGGTAAGCCCCGCTGGATAACGAGCAGACTGGAGCCAGGTGATCTGGGGTCATGGCCCGTTCAAAGAGACCCTTACCCTACTAGAAAATGGGGCTCTTGTCAGCCCCTGACACTGGAGACGGGTTTTGTTTGGATGAGACATTTTTCCAATAGGGCAGGCCTGTGCCTTGCACAGTTGTTTTGGACCCTTTGGAGGGACTAGAAGGAGAGAGAATACAGCCTCCCACCCTCTGACCTCTGGGGCCTTTTGGCCCAGCTGGGGACTCACTGGGCAAGATGGCCAAGGGAAAAGGGCATTAACCATCACGGCTGAAAAGGCCCAGGAAGGAGCTAGCACGGAGGCTGGGAGGGGCAGCTGGCCCAGGGCAGAGCAGCAGAGGTGGACAGAGCACCTGCCAGCCAGGCAAAGAGGTGGAGAAGGGTGTCCCTGTTGTCCCGGGGAAAGGATGGGTGGGGTTGAATCATGAGAGAGCAAGGAATCTCAAGGGCAGGCAGTGTTTCTGTACGGCAGGACAGAGGAGTGTCTCACCTGTCCCAGGGCCCTGGCAGGGCATGTGAGTGACTTTAAACTTATTCCTGAGGACAACAGGAACTATTGAAACCTTTTAGCTGGAAGAGTGTTAGAATCAAATAGGCTTTAAAAAGCTCCTCCAGCTGTGCCATGTGGAGTGGAATACAGAGGGAGAGAGGCTGGCGGGGGGGCTGGAACCATCCACCCAGGGGAAGGCAGGGCCCCCCACCTGGGCTGGGGGAAACAGGCTGGGCAGGGAAGGGTCGGAGGTGACTGGCTGATCTGGACGTGGAGAGGCAGCACCCGGGGTGATGCCCTGCTTTCTGGTGTTTGCAGTCGGGAGGACGGGGAGCCCGTTCCTGGCCCAGACTGGAGAGGACGAGGAGCTGGTTTGGAAGGAGGGTTGACATGTTGCATTTTGGAACCACTGAGTCTGAGGTGGCTGGTGAGATCTGGGCGCAGTGCATGCTGCCCTAAGCGGCAGGAGAGAGGTCCAAGCTGAAGATAAAGGTGTGGTGGCATCAGCTCAGAGACAGAATGCTAAGGTGCGGGAATGCGCCAAGGTGGGCAGGAACAGAGCCCAGAGCCCAGAGGGGACTTCTAGGCAGCACCGCCGGGTTGTAGGAAGGGGATGATCACCAAGGAGCTGCCGGCAGCTGGAGGAAAGCTGGGAGACAATCGTGCCCAGCCACCCAGGCCAGAAAGCGTGTCGGGAGGATGAAGTGGTGCGCAGCGTCAGGCCTCGTCCTCAGACCACGTGGGATGCAGAGTTAGAAGCGTCCACTAGATTTGGCAACAAGGAGGTCAGAGGTGGCTGTGGGAGGCCAGCCTCAGTGGCCTGGAGGGCCAAAACCAGACTGAGGACAGTAGGAGGTGAGGAAGCAGGAAACGTGGGCAGACACCCTGGTCAAGAGGTTTGGCTGTGGAGGAAAGGCTAGGATGGGGCAGTAGCCGGAAGGGAGCAGCAGGTCAGGAAAGGGGTATTTCCCGGACAGAAGAGGTTTAACTCGTTGAAATGCTGAGGGCCGGGGGAGAGCGGGAGACGGGAACAGCAGCACAGAGGGGCTGCTGGGTGGAACAGGTGTCTGAGGCGCTGGTCCAGGTGGGGCAGGGGTCCTCTGTGGTGGAGCCAAGGAGGAGGGACGAAGGGACGGGTGTGGACGCCCATACATCTGCAGGTGTGGTGGAGAGGACCGACGTGATGTCGTTGTGCAGAGGTGATGAGCCTGGGGCAGCGGGGCCCGTGTCTGAGGCCCGGTGGGCCTCCATTGCTGCCGCCTGGTCCCTCTTTCCTTTTTCGATGCCCTGCTCACCATCCTCCTCCTCCTCGTCACTGTCCCTACCACAGGCTCGCTGCCCTGCATCCCAGGCAGGAATGGCGGTGGGAAAGGACGGCCGCCTCGTGGCCCTTGGCCCCTCCTACCTTGGGAAGACCAGCAGACATGGGAGACGCAGCAAACGCCCCCAAGAGGGAGCTAGGAGGCCGTGTGGTGGAGTGGAGCCCGTTTACAGGCCGCTCCCGAGAGCCGGGGTGGATGGAGGAGGGTGAGGCGGAGGCCCGGGAGCAGCAAAGACGCCCTTCTCTGGGCTTACACACGGATGCCTGGGTGGCTAGGGGAAGGGGTTTGGCTATGAAGGTTTGAGCAAAAGCACAAAAGCACAGAAAAAGGAATTTCTCCACGGGTACAGGCCAAGCGTCCGAGATGGAGCTGGTTCCTCTATAGGGATCCTTTAGCTAGAGAGTAATCAGGGGTGATAGCGACAAGATGGACTTTTAAAAAATATCTGTAGTCGACAACTGCCCTGCAAAATGTCGCAGAGTGACAGTGGAATGGGCACCCAGACGGGTATTGTGCTGGGATGGCCTGTCATGGGGTGCCCAGGGAGCCACCAATGGGTGTCACCCCACTGCCCTGGCAGGCACTCCTCCTCCTGCCCACCTCCCTTCCTCACAGTCCAGAACAAGGTCTCTGTCTGTTCAGTGATGCCACCAAGACATGGGGCCCACAGGGATAAAACAAATACTGGCAAGTAGGGAGCAGGCCCCAGCCTGGAGCGGCCAGCTGGCCTCTGGCACCGTGTTGCCCTTCTGGCTGTAGCTGTTCACTTCCCGGGGCGGGTTTCTCAGCCACTCAGGTAGGGGGTCCCCAAGTCCCTGCTCCCTTCTGGAGAGAGCTGCTGTGATCCGCACAAGGCACTCCAGTTTATTTTGGTCTTTTTCCTTTCACAACATAGGCTGGGGAGAGAGGGCAGAGGTTGGGGGAAAAGGGAAGAAAAGGGGAGCCTCATTTAGTTATCATGAAAATTCTACTCTCTTGGAGAGCTTGGCTAGCTCTCTGTCTCTTGTGACTCCAACTCCAAATCATTGCTTGGCTTGCCGGCCTCCAGAAAGGCAGGAGGTGGGGCCGCTGGAGAAGGTGGTGCGGTGTGTGCACTGCTCCAAGGCACCCTGGCAGGGGGCAAGTGGGACCCGAAACCCACCTTGGCTCCATTGGCCAAGACTAATGCCCCGGCATGGACTGGGTCTACAGAGGGGGTGCCTTTTCCTAGTCCACACAGAGGCACTCTGTAGGCTAGCTGAGTCCCACGGAGAAGCTTCTGGCACCTGCCCAGACAGGTGATCCAAGATGACCTACACAGACAAGAGCCTTCTAGCAGCCTGGATATGCTGCTCCAGTGATCTAGAGGGGAGCTGGCAATCAGGATTTCATTTTACAGGTCCCATGGAAGGGTGAGGCAGCAAAGGGCCTAGGGAGGACCAAAGAGGCCAGAATCAGAAGAGGTGAGCAGGTGACGGCCCTGACTGGGGAGAGCCCAGAGGCCAGCTCCCAGCCCTGCTCTCTAGGGAGACTCTTGGCGAGTCACTTTCTCTCCCTGTGCCTCAGTTTCCCACTGTCCAACCCAGAGGAAGGGAGGGGATAGAGCAGAGCCATGATTCGGGTCTGTAGTCAGCAGAGGCGGAGGTCTAGCTCTGCCACCCATTGGGTCTGGAAGGAGGCCAGGTCATCTGACATGTCCCGACTTCACTCTGTCTTCTACTCAACAGATGGTCATGTGTCCCCAGCCTCTTGGCCGGCCACCCAGGCCTGAGTTTGGGCTCCAGCGCTCCCTGCCCACCTGCCTTTCCTTCCTGAGCAGGAATAAACCAGAACTGAACTTGTCGCTCCTTTGGGTGAAGGGGTTTCTGTTTCCATCAGCTCCCGAAACAGGAAAATTACAGTATCAGCATGGAAATTAAAACTGGAGGCATCTCATCCACCAGGGAAAGGGAATGTTTCCTCTTTTTTTTTTTTCTTATTTTTAGTCACTATTATGTTGGCAAGGAGGCCCGTGCTCATTAACCTGTATTGCCGGAGTGGAGACTCTGAAACCGGCTGGTGGATAAACCTGTCCCCCCTCCACCATTGGTTATTTATAGCCTTCCTTCCCTCTGGTGAATTCATTAAATTGTACTGTGGCCTTAGACACTGGCTGTTGTGTTTAGCTGAGTGTCCCTTTGAGGCCAGCAGGGAAGCTGTGTAGAGAGACTGGAATGGCTGGGAAGGTAGAGCTCCACCTCCCCCAGTCCAGCTCTGAACCCTCTCCAAACCATTCCTGCTCCCAGCAGAATGGGATTGAGGGGGTCTCTGGACCCCCAGCTTCACTTTAGAGGCTTGAGAGGTTTGGGATTTTAAAAACCAGCCATTGCGTTTCTACTTGCAGAGTTTGACAATGTTTTCGGGGGAAAAAAAAAGTCCAAAATGCATATCTTTCCCTCAGCAGGGAAGCAAGGGCCTGAGATATAAGGCTTCAACATTCTCTGGGCCCAGAGCAGAACCCAGCAGTGTGCCAAACGGCAAGAGCAAGGATGCCTGGGGGGTGGGGACTCGGGTGGATGGGCAGAGAGCTGACAGGAAGCAGTGAGGGTGGTGTCCACTGGGCCGCACGGGGCCCGTGCTGGGCACACTGCAGGGTTCAGTTCTAGTTCAGGGATTTCTCTCAGGTTATTCTGGGAGGCAGGACTGCAACCAGGGTCGCAGCCACCCACCTCCTGTCCCCACCAGCATTCCCAGGGCCATCCCCAAACATACGCATGGTGTGGAAAGAGTGCCCTGGCCTTCCCAAGGCAGCTTAATGCCCACCCTGTAGGTGCTCCAACCGCAGCCCCCACAAGGGTACTCCTGTGTCCTGGAGCCCAGAGCCCCTTCCCCCATCTTGTCCATACCCAGGGTCCAGGCCCCAGGCACACACAGGGGTTGAGCCCTTGTCCTCTCCCACAAGCCCCTCACAAGCACACCCACTGTCCAGATTCACAGTCACCTGATCTGAAAGCAGGTGGCTGATCACACTGGAGGGGCCGTGTAGGGACCAAGGGCAACCCCCGCCACCGCCCAGCAAGATGTGCCCCTGTAACATAAGAGCTGAAAACAACCAAGCACCAAAAAACTCAGAAAGAAACTTTGACCTTCCCCCTGGTCCCCAGCTGCATAAAAAGGCTTTAGCCATAGGAACTGCTCCAAGAGGGAAGCTGTCACATATATGACCACATTATAATATGACCATGGTGTGCTACACAGGAGGAATGTGGCTATGCCTGTTGGAATTCGTCTGTGTCCTTCTGTTTCTATGTGGCTTACCAGACATTTGTTTACCAAACATTTGCTCTCTCATGTTCCTGTGAATCGCTTCTCTTTTCCTTTGCGTCTCAGACCCCTACCACCTCTTCCTTGGTTCATAATGTAGACCTCATGTCCCTGGCTGTCTCTGGAATCCTCACACATATGTAATCAAACTTTGTTGGGTTTTCTCTCTTGTTAATCTGTCTCACGTCATTTTGACTCTTAAACCAGCTAGAAGAACCTTGAGGGGTATAGAATATTTCTCCCTCCCCAACACCTGCTTTGGGGACACATGTGTCCCACGGAAGGTGCACATCTGCTTCTTTCTTCCCCCAGCAGTGCTGACTCCTAGAGGAAGTGGCTTGGAAGGGGGCTAGGTTGGGACCACACCCATGAAATTCAGCAGCATTTACTCCTCAGGCCATGCCGTGCCCTCCTAAGTGTTCACAGCCATGGAGCACCAGGTCAGCCTCCATCCTGCCTCAGGACTGCATCCTGCACCCCAAAACTGGCCTCCCAGGGTGGGCTAGGGGTCTAGCCCTCTGTGCCAGCCCGGAAAAGGGGTTAGGCATCGGCCCTCTTTCAGAGCCTTGAGTCACTGTGCTGAGTATCACTGACTAGTTCTCAGGAGCAGTGGTGACAGTGTGGGAATCAGCACAGTGAAAGCCGGCAGGTCGGCCTTCCTCTGTGCGGCACATAATGTGAGCTGCCAAGAGGGAAGTGCCCCGGCCTCTGGCTCCAACCCCAGACTAACCTCCTTGGGAGCGTCCCTCAGATGCGCACAGCCCTCACCCTCCAGACCCTGCTCTCTCCAGCTCTCCCGTCTTCCCTTGGTCCCCAGCGCTGAGACCAAGTTCTCTGGGTACAGTTTGGTGCCTGGAATTACCTCCTTGTGCCTGCGATTTGTCAATTGTACCTTCAAACTAGAGTGCAGCTGGCTAATCGCCACGGCGATTAGGTGATGGCGGGTACAATTAGCATCTCTAGCAAAGCAGTGGGAGAGGGAGAAGAGACAGAGGCAAAGAGGGAAATCAGAGAGGAAATGCAGACAGACGCAAGGGGGTGAGAGAGATACAGAGGGGGTGGGGAAGAAAGTGAACGAGAGGGTGGACACAGAGAGGGGAAGGGATGGCTAGAATGAAGAAAGCGGTGAGGATACCAAAGAACGAATCATGAAGGCCCATGTCCTGGAGGAGTGATGCCCTAGAGGTGAGGATGAGCCCACAGCACGGGAGGAAGACTGGAGGAGCGAAGCAGGCTGGCTTGGGGCTTTCTTGGGACGCTGAGCCCGGGCAAAGGAGTGGGGTTGCCATAAGCAGACAAAGGGAGATGGACATCCTGGTAGTGAATCCACACGAGAAAGGTCCCAAGGTGTGAGACTCGAGCCTGGGCACTGAGAGAGGCTAGGTGGCAGAGCTGTCTAATAGAACTTCCAACCATGGTGGAAATATTTTGTATCTGCACCATCTGATGCAATAGCTTCCAGCCACATGTGACAGCTGAGGACTTGAAATGAGGCCAGCATAACCAAGGAACTGGGTGTTTTATTTATTTAACTTTAAGTGAAAATGTAGATAGCCACATGGACAGCACAGAGTACTAGAGGCGTGGGGTGAGGCTTGGATGCCAGGGTAAGACCCCCATAGAAACTGCCTTCTTCCTATCCTGAGAAACTGGCCAGGTGGTACCAAGAACTGGGAGGGAAGGACAAGGCAGGAGTTGAAAAGAATGGGTGGGTCCCTGTGTTAAGATGTGGCCTGGTTCCCTTTGGTTCAGGCAGGTCACCAGGAGGAGGTGTTTTGTTGACCATTGGAAGTTTGAGATTGAAGCCCTACCTCTTTCTTCTTTGCAACCCTCACCCCCACCCCCACCCCCGGCCTCGTACCCTCAGCTCTGCACAGGTGTTTCCTGGTGTCCCATTTCCTGAATGCTCCGTGGTTCTGGGAGAAGAGGAGGTTGTGCGTCTCCATGCCCCTTGCATCCCTGTGTTCCTTAGGCCCAGACCCAGTACAGGACCTCCATTCCCCTTCTAGCAAAACAAGCTGTCAGTGAGGTAACATGGACGAAGAGGGCTGCTGCACGCACACTCACATGCACTCCCACCTAAAGATACAAATGCACATATGATCACACGATTGTGCTGGACCCACTCACACGCACACGCACACCTGGAATGTTTTAGGCGGCCACTCCTGGTGGCTGCAGGGCTGCAGAAAGGCTTGGAGGTGTTTGCCCCATACAGGCTGTTGGGGGTAAATGTCGTGATGAGCACCAGTGAGTCAAGAAGGAAGCAGTCTGCAGACTGGAGAGCAAGGTGCAGAGCGGGAAGACCTGCTGCAGGGGTGCATTCTGAGCCCGGTGGACACTGGGTCCCTCCCTCTTCTGCACCAAGGGGTGGGAAGGGCTGTGGCCTGGCCAGGGCTGTGCATGCCAGGCTGCATTTGGGGAGGGGAGATTGCGGCACGCCCCGCACTGCCCCTGCTGTCTCCTTACCAACTTTCCCTGCCTCCCACCACACCCCCGGCCCCTGCCTCACTTCTCTGCTTTGCATGCCTAATTGTTCTCCCTGTTTCCATCTCTGCTCCTTTGCTCCATCTCTCTTCTTCCCTCCTTGAGTCCTTCCCAGTTTCCTACCCTCACAGTGTTTGCCCACCTTTCCTCCTGTGCTAGAACCAGACATTCCTACCTAAGGACTGCCGTGAGGGATTTCCAGAACATTCTTTTCTCTGCCAGTAATGGGGTGTGCCTATGAAAACCCTCAAGCCCTGGGACGGGAGGTCCCTGAACTGCAGCAGCAGGGTGAGTATATCAGCCCTCAGGCCAGCAGAGATAGCGGTGGGCTTTGTAGGTGACCAAGGAGAAGGGTCCTTGTATAATCCATGTCTGAGCATGCACATACGTCTGTGTGTGTGTGTGCATGCCTGTGAGGGCTCCACTTTCCTTTTCAGCCTGTGGTCCCAGAGTGCAGCACCCTGTGCAGAGGGGCAGAGGTGCTCCAGAGTAGCTTGACTTGGGGTGGTATGCGTCTGGGTGGACTTTTTCCTTGTTTCCTCCACAGTACTTGATACAGGCCTGGGCAAAAAGGGGTGGATCAATCAGAGGAGGCCTGGAGATGGCCAGGATCCTGAGTCTCTGAGCTCAGGTATGTCTGTCTGCTCTCTCATAGCTGGTGCTGCTTGAGTCCAGACAGACGGTGGGGAGGTACAAGCCAAGAGCCTGCACCAGGGCGCAAAGCAGGAAGGTAGCAGGTGGGCAGGAAGAACACGGCCTCACCTGTTTAGGCCCAAACCCACCTGCCAGGGAGTGGGACTGCCTCCACCTCCCCACCCCCGACTCTCAGGCTGTACATTCTCATTTGTGCCCCCCACAGGCAGGCACACACAGCCAGGGGAGTCCTCCGTGTTGATTTCAACTTGATGTCACCTGTATAAATCTCAGGCACAAAAAGCCCAGCATGGAGCTGTCTAGAGCCCTGTTTGGACTTCCCTAAGTTAGATCTATTAGTTGTTAGAGGTTGGGGTGGGGGACACACAGGACAGAGGAAATAATAGAAATCTGCTCTGTTTAAGAAGAAAAGGGATTTTCAAAAGTATCTTAAGTTAGTGCCAAAATCAGTCTCTGGGAGGACCAGTGACCCAAATGTGGGACCAGATCCTAAAGCCACACTGCCAGACTGGCTGTGGGGTCACCACAGTCCTCTCAGCCAGCACACTTGCTGTCGTGGACAGTGGGCACAGGGTGGCACTCTGAGTCCTGCCCAGAGCTGCTCCTTGGAAAGGGGACCAGGCAGCTGCCTGATGGGGCCTCTCCATGCCTGCTTCATTCAGCACATGCTTCACCTCCGATTCATGTCTTGTGTGGGATTCCATGTTAGGCCGAGCAATGTCCATAGCTGCACCCTGGCTGCCTAGGAGGTGAGAAAACAAGTATGATTTCCTGAGGATGCAAGAGCAGGAATCCCCGACAAAGAGAAGCTGCTGGTAGCCAGAAACATTGACAAATGCCCAATAGCGCCTGACCAAGCCTTTTATACGGTCACTCCCAATGGCCTGCTTGCCAGCTCACCCCTCCAGCCCTTCACTGCGGACCCAGCCCTGTTGCCCCTGGGCCTGTGTGACCTGCCCCAGGCAGCCTTCGGCCTTGGGGGCCCCAACTATATGTCAGGTTTCTAGGGCTTGTGGGGCGGGGGCATCAATAAACCACAGGCTCTGCTTTTCCGGTGACATTTGGCTTATGCTGGGGCTGAGGTGGGCCCTTCTCAACACCTCAGACTCAGAAATACACGCCAGCCAGCAAGCTTCTTTAGGAAGGGCTCCAAAAGGAGGCACCAGAACAGCAGAAGCGTCCAGGAAAGAGCGAGGGGACCTTGCTCACCCCTGAGCACAGAGGGAGCTCCCACTGACCCTTACTGGGCACCATGCCGAGCTCTCAGCCCCTGAAATCTGTGCAACAAATTCATGAACTAGGAGCTGGTATCACCATGTGATAGGTGAGGATACCGAGGCAAAAAGAGGTTAAATAGCTCTCCTGGGGCCACCAGATAGAACCAGGATTTGAACCCAGTCTGGCTACAAAGCCCCAAAACACATGGTTATGGGGCCTTTCAGAGTGTTTATCTCTCTGCATCTCTACTTCTCCCTCTGAAAGATGGGACCCAGGGCCTCAGGGATGTGGCGTGGTAGAGGAACCAGTTCCTTGTTGGTGACATTAGATTTCAATGTAGGCTCTGCTTTCTGTTGGCTGTGTGACCCTGGGCAGTTACTTAATGTCTCTGAGCCTTAGTTTCCTTCCCTGCAATATGGGGCAATGAAGTCTATCCACAGGGAGTCTGTGGGAGCAATAAGTGGTGGGTGCCTGGAGCCTGGTACGTGACAGGGGCTCAGGAAATGTAGGACCGAAGGCATCTGGGCCTGAGATGGTCCCTGGGATAACCAAGCTCTACAGTGTCCCACCCCCACCCTCAGAGAACCTTAGATGTCCAGAGGAGGATGAGAGATGATGGAGTCCAACCTCCTTTTCCATGGAGCCATCCTTGGCAGGCCTTATGCTCATCATCCCTCTCTGAGCCCCAGTGAAACCACCTTGTGTCCCTGCCCTCACATGCCCTGTGCCCCCTCACCACCCAGTTCCCTCCTGTCCCAGGGAAGCAGCCACATGGCCTCCCCACCCAGAGCCCTGTGGTCCCTTGAAGAGGGGAAGACGTTTAGCTGCACCAGGAAAGTGCCTCTCTCCTGTGGGGATCAAGGGTGTTTAATGGGCAAGGAAAGCACTTGGAATAGGGATGTCCTTGCAAGTCAGAAAAAAGAATTCTTCTCAGAGAAGAATCTTACTCTGGGGAGGCAAAGGATTTTGTCTTGAGTTCCCCTACTATTCTGTGGCGCTAGAGCCCTGTGGTGAGGATTCTCGAAATGTATCCTGACTTAGTGAGAAGGAACTGTGATTGCTTAGTGATGCCTGCCTTGGGCGTGGGCTAAGGACACCCCTGGTACCCACTTGTCATTCTGGATCTAACTGTCTGCTCGTGAGGTCCCAAACCTATTCTCTCCCTGCCTCATCCTCTCAGTCTCCTTTCCCAGAAAGTTCCCAGGAATAAGGGATCTATCATCTAACAAAGGGTCTGTCATTGTCCACCCAAAACTCCACTAGGGTCTTCAGCCATTATATGGTTGTTTTGTTCCTTGTGCTTTCCTCCTAAATAAACAGGGTCTAGAGTCCTGGTTCTCAACTGGAAGCAGTTTTGCCACCCAGGAGACATTGACAATGTCAGGAGACATTTTTGGTTGCCAAAACCCAGGGAGTGGGGATGGGGTGGGGGCAGGGGAGGTGCTATTGGCATGTAGTTGGTGGGGGCTGGCCAAGGAGGCTGTTAAACAATCCTGTGATGCACTGGACAGCCCCACAGCAAGGAATGCCCTGATCCAAGCGGTCAGTAGTTTCCAGGTCTAGGACATACTGCTTTCTTACCTGCACTGGCCGGGCTTCCTACTGCACCACACCAAACCGTCCAAGTGCAGTCAACCTCTGTCTCTTCCTCACCACCTCTCTCATCACTGACCCCACCTAGCCTCTCGGCGTGGCTCCCACATCCTTCCAGGATCTCCCTCCACCTGAGCCTGTTCTTTCACACAGGCGTTTCCACCAGCTATTCGTTGCACGGCCCCTTCCAGCCATACAGCAAACTTCTATTCATCCTCTAAAACTCAGGTTAGGCATCACCTCCTCCAGGAAGGCTGCCATGCCTCACCCTCCAAGAGGACTGATAAAACCAATTGCCCCTGTACGCTATTTCTGTATCTTGCAAAACCCTTTGCTGTTACACCATCATCCTGCACTGTATTTCTAAAAATGTATTTAAATGAACACTGTTCATATGACCATTGAAATGAATACTTTCTTCATATGACTTGTCTGGGCCTGCTCCCAGGGCCACCCCTGCAGGGTTCCTCACAGCTGGGGGGCTAAGGGTGGGGGGGCTTGCGTCCAGCCTCTGCTGCTCGCACCTGGGCAAGGTGCTTCACCTCCTTGTATCTCCGTTCCCTCTGTAAAATGGGAATCACATCAGATGAGCTAATATGTTTAAGGTGCTTAGAGCCATGCCTGATACATATGGGGGCTCAGAGTTAATGCCAATGTTTAGGTGATTATCCTACTCTGTTATATCCTGCCGAGGATGCCCTCCGGCTGTCCTATTTCTTCACGGACATTTCTATCTGGGAACCATGGCTACTTTCCACTATGGCTTCCACCTAGCTCCTGTCACTGTTGTCTGCCTGAACATTCAAATGTGCCAAACACTCCACACCTCTTGGCTTTGCAGACCTTATCTCTCTGTGCAGACCCAGCTTCCCTCATCCCCCATTTGACCCAAGACCCCTTTGAAGCCCCACAGTGCCCAGCAGAGAGCCAGGCCTCTTAGATCCACTTGGGAAGTCCTTGCCGGGTGAACAAATGACATGAAAATTGTCAAGTGGGAGCCAGAGGCTGTAGGGAGGTGGAGGGAGGTAGAGGTGGGGAGGCAGGCCTCTCCAGAAAGCTCGGCGCTGTTTCCAGGCAGGCTGATTGGTCTTGACAAGCAGGTTGGAGGCTGAGCAGCCCCTTGTCCTCTGCACTTTAAAAGGCCAGCGCCCCTCCCGGAATCTCTCCTTGGAGACCTGCTAAAATAATACATTTAGACCTGCCAAACCCAATCGCTTCCGTCTGTCAGGCTCCCTGCAAATAGCACTTCTGAGCAGAGCTCAGCGAAAATGCGGTTCCAAACAGCATGGGGGCAATCATACATCAATCGAAGAAAAAAACCATTTTTCCCCTTCCCTTCCACCAGCCCCCACGATTGCATTTTAAAATCTTTCTTGCGTTTCTGGGAGAGACACCACGGTACCTGTTGCTTTTTAACTCGGAGCCGAGAGATGCGACAAAATGAGGCTAAACACAGCAAAGTTATTTTGATTTATTTCCTAACGTCGGAATTTGGAGCTTGCTGTGGGGACTCAGCCGCAAGAAGACGAGCTGATAAAGTGTGTTTTTCCCCTGTCGTTACTCTTTTAAATAGACGGGTGTTGTATTCTTCCTTTTTGCCACTTTGCTGTGCTAGACTGAGCTTTATGGCTTCCTGGCACGCCTGCACTCGAAAGGCTGCTCCAGTCCTCGCCCGGGGTGCTTTCCCCACACTATCCCCAAGACCCTTTTGCCTTTGCATTTAGCATCGCTGGCTTCAGAGGCCGGTTTTAAAGGAGAACCCCTCCGGGGTAGAAGGGGATGTCACGAAGGCCTTGTTCAGAATGAAATCTATAGCAACTTTTCCTCTCTGGGAGTCAGGGAAGGGAGGCGAGGGAGTTATTTAGGAGCAGGAAGGAAGGGAAGGAGAGAGAAGGTGGATTTGAAAACAGATACGGACAGAGCCACCATTTGCCATCGGCTAAACTCCAGAGAGTTAGTCTATGGGACCCTGGATTTGAGTCCCGACTCCACTGTTTACCAGCGCACAGGTTGGCTTGGGCAGGTCCCACCTGTACAGTGGGGTGAGGTGTTTAAGTTGCTTCCTTGCCCTGTGAGATCCAGATATGGGGTGCCAATACCTCGCCCCGAAGGAACTCAGAGCCCTCCTCCAAATGGAGTTCACTCCTGGCTGCCCTCTGGGGCTCGGTGGGGCAGGCCCTCTGCCTCCAGCCTCCACGGCCAAGGGGAGTCCTTCACACTGCACACCAGACCTGGCCGCAGATGATGGGGCCTCTGGGAGTTGTCTCAGCACCTCTGGGCCTCTCTCCCTGCCTCCTTCCTTACCGCTTGCCTGGTCAGCTCTAAATCCCCCTCCCTCCTCTTTACAGAGCAGCTTCCCAACAGATTTTTCTCTGCAGAGATTGCTCTTTCCCTTAGAGAAATTCCAGCTAAGGTTGTTTTCCACTTTGTATGAGAATAAAATGAATTAATGAGTGGCTAGAAGCACCAAGCCCAGGACCCTGCCCTCAAGGGCTCTGCCCAGGGCAGGCCCATTGCGCTGGGCTCAGCCCCTCAGCCCCTAAGGCCCCACAGTTGGCTGGGGTCACCTCGGATCTTTCATGTGCCTCCCTTTCCTCTTTGCAGTCCCAGCCCAGCAGATAAGCAGGATCTATGGTTGAGGCCCATGTGGATTTTTGAAGCCTGAAGCTGAAGACAGTTCCTCCTCCTGGGGAGCACTGTTTGGTGAGTCAGTCTAGCTACACTGCATCCTAAGCGTGTGGCCTTGGGGAGCACCCACCCTGAGCTTGTTACCTTGTCTGGTCTACGTCTCTGCTATGACCCCAGTGCCTGCCCGATGCAGACATTCCCTGGCATCTCTGCTCCTCACACATGTAATGCCAGGCCCTTCTGCCAACCCCAACACTTCCCAGGCTGGGGACAGTTGAAGCCTAAAAGGCTAAGGGGCACCACTTCCCTCAGACACTTGATGGAAGAGTCCATCCTCCCCAAATCCCGGGCTGTCTCCTGCACGCCTGTGTGGAGAGCAAGGCTTCTGTGCAGCCTGACGGGAGCTGCCTGCCAGCCTGGTCTCAGGGGCAGGCCCATCCGGTTGCCACGGAGACGGCATTGTTAACTGAGTTAATGGCAGGTCTGTGCAGGCTGGCAGCACAGGTTACAGGGCCTGGAGCTCCCAGTGCTACAGTCTGCCTGCTCCTGCATGGCGGGTCGCCAGCCCTGCCCTCTGTACGCCACGGCCGGGGAGAACCCCAAGCAGCAGGGCAGTATGCGGGGCTGCCCCGGCTGCCTGCATCCACGGTCCCCCCGTTGCCCCTTGAAACCACGTGAGCCTGGGCAAGCTTCCCGGCCCCTCCCACACCTGGGCTCCCCATGTGATCCCTCCAGGGGTGTGATGGGGGTTAAATAAAGTGATCTCTCTAAGTGCTTAGAACTATGCCCACACATAAGAACTCAGTGAATGTCAGCTATGGCTCTTTAAGCCTGTTTTATTCTGAGCCCCAGAGAGGATAGGAATCCAGGTAAGAACATAACATGGGGTCCTAGCTGTCACTTAGGTCCCCTTTCCTCTGTACCATGTATTTAAAACAAATCCTTGCTTGTGCTGTTCCCAACCCTCTGAAATGCCTTCGCGCTGCAGCTCCCAGATGATGTCCTGGCCCCAAGGCCAGGCCCACAGACACCCAGGGGGCCCCCCACAAGCCCTCAGGCCTACCCACGTGCCACCTTTCTCTGCTCTCTATGGGCGTTTCAGGGGGGCCCTGCAGCTTCTGTCTGACTAGTTGGTTCCTGGTATCCCAGTCTTGACCTAGACTCTCATCTAAAACAGTGAGCCCACCGAGGGCAGGGCAGCCTCCTCCGGCCAGCTTCCAGGCCGGACAGTGGGCCTCAACCTCTGGTGGGTGGTCGTGACCTTACCCGACACAGGGGCTTGGATGTCCACAAGCTGGGGGATGAAGCTTCTTACGGCACAGATCCCGGCCCCGAGAGCCCCACCTGTGAAACGGAGGTGACACATGCCATACGCAAAGTCTCGGGCTTTCTTGTCTCATTCTTGCCTCACAAACTTATTTTTCAAATGAAGGAACACAGGCTCAAAGTGGCTGAGTAACTTGTCCAAGTCACACAGCGAGTTGTAGAGAAGAGGGTTCTGGAACTGTGGCCTGCCTGACCCATAGTCTGGGATCTGAGCGGCCTTGGATGTGCTGAAAAATAGGACCCGAGGGGCTCAAAGCCTAGGAACCAGGGTGCAGCTCTGCCGCAGTCACACAAAGCAGGCCCAGAGCCTCTGCCAGGCTCCTGGGGGCTGTCTGGGACTCCCGAGACTTGATTAGGGTGATTTCTCTTCCTAGTAGAGCAGGAGACTATGGGAGCCCCGTGAGGAATGTGTGGGTAGCCGTTTCCAGCTAACTCTCTGGGGGCAAGTCAGAGAGGAGCAGGTGTCCCTGACCCCACTTCTAAAAGCTTCTGGAAAATAAGATGATAAGTCTGGCTCCAGCTGGGCCTGGTTCTCTGGCCTCTAATAGAAGCTGTCCTAGAGAAGAGGGCAGCCCTGGAAACAGAAAGGGTATTTCTCTGCCAGCCCCACCCTCTCCCTCTTTCCCGCTTCTTGAATAGGGACAGGGGGACCAGGGTGGAAGTTCTCAGCGGTGTTCTCTGATTAGAGGCTGGTTCCGGCCAACTGGGTCTGACTGAGAGGAAAGTGGCTTCCCTAGGGGCTCTGAGCAAGTTAGCTTCAGTTCAGTCCCCCTTGAGGGGAGGCCTGCAGGCTGTGGAAATGATGAAGCTGCTCCCTTGTGCCAATGGCCACCTTCCACACTGGGTACCATGGAGGAGCAAAGCTGTCTGGGACCTTGGAGACCTTCTAGAACAGGGGAACATGAGACCCAGAGAGAGGAAAGGTGCAGAGATTACAGAGTTAGGGGACAAACTGGGTTGGTGAGTGACACCTGGACACACCATAAATGCAGAGTGGAAAGGACAGCCGACATGGGCAGGTGGGGATGCCTCAAATAAACATGCCCAGCACTGGCATCTGGGACCATCAGCCCAGGCCCAGGCAGGTGGGCCATTGTCCACTTGGTATGGTTTTTGAGAGATTTTAGGAACTGGACTTCAATTTTTGGACACAACTCAAGGGAAGCATAAACAAGGAACCAGGGAAGTGTTGCAGAGAATCCCCCACACGCTGGGGCCCAAAGCACAGATTCATGCTGTGTGACTCCATGGCATTGCCAAACCTCTCTCTCTCCTTCATCTGCCAAGTATGGAAAATAATCCCATTGGGCCAGCTTCCCGAGGGGACAGCAGAAGATCCAGAACACAAAAACAATTGGACCATTACAGACTTTACAAACAAAAGAAGCTATTACTGCTCACACACACCCAAGGCAGGACAGATCTGGCCTCAGAGAGGGGACCAAGATTTGTCCCTGCAAGAAAAGGTGCTTTAACTGAGGCCATATTGACAGCAGGCATTGACAGAGAGCTGCTGAGTCCCGGAGGGTCCCGGGAATCGTTTCAGTCAGTGGACTTGTAATCCTTCAAGATGGCTTGCCTGACATCCCTTTTCAGGTGAAACATCCAAGCCCCAGAGAGGTTAAAGGACTTGCTGACAGTCACCCAGCTGGTCGCAAGCAGGAACTTCAACAGAGGCCCAGCTGCCTCGGGGACCACCTCCCTATGTGATGTTACGGCTCCCAGGGAAGGCATGTAGTAAGCAGACTCTAGGGTTTGGCCTGGAGACCAGCCTTAGGGAACCCAACCAGATGAGACTGTCTCCCCATCCTAAGGAGGGAAGAATGGTCATAGTATCTGCTGCTGTGAGGATGAACTTGTATTTTAAAACTGTATCTAAAGCTGTACACGGTAATCACAAGTATTATAAAAGCAAGCTGGTTCTGAAGGAGCTTAAAGGTTGTTGAAGTGACTTCCCTGCCTTGGGCAGGGCTACGCCTTGGCTGGCCGAGGCACTGGGACCCCTGGAGAGCAGGGGGTCTCACAGCCTTCACGGTCAGGATCCCAGCCCCCGTCCAGCCCCTGCACCTGTGACCGGCTTCCACGCTCTCTGGGAGTGCGTGGGTGGCATGGACAGTTCAGAGCTGCTCCATCCTGGGTGGCTTCACACTCAGACCTTTCCTGAAGCCTTTCAAAGCCCACAACCAGCAGGTGTTACCCAGGCGGGAGAACACGGTACGGACAGAAGCACGGGGTGTGGAAGGAGACTAGAGAAGGGATGCGTGGTGGCCATGGAGGGCCAGGCTGTCACTGAAGCCGGCCCTCTGGAGGTGGGAGCTTCTGCTGGGTTTCAAGAATTCTGGCAGTGTTGGCTTGAGCAGAGGAGGGAGGGGGGGGGGGGTGAGGGCAGGAACTGCAGAGGGGAGCAAGGGCTGGGGCAAAGGTGGAAATGTAGGAATGAGGGGGAGGCTGGAGGAACGAGCGTGGCCCAAAGGGTCAGCAGGCCACGGCCAGTCAGAAAAGATCTAGAAATCAAGGCAAAACGTAGGCTGTCCATGGGAGAAAGTGAGAAGGCACCCGTAAGCTCTCGGGTGGACAGGGGGGTGGATGAAGGGGACGCTCCTGCCTCAGTCTTTCTGGAGAAAGGGGGTGCTGGCAGGAGGCAGAGGCCCCTCCGAGCCGTGCTCCCCCACGACCACCAGGGGCTGCAGGCCACAGAGGCAGCCATGTGACCCTGCACACCCCCACCAGGTGTGGTTTTCGTGGTCTGCCTCTCAGCAGAAGACAGCGCCAGCCACATGCAGCCCCGCCCAAGGTCACCCCCACAATGACCCCCAGTGAAGGTGGCTCCAACCCAGAGAAAGGGGCATGCAAATGAACACGGAAAAAGTGACAAGGGTGCCTGGGTGGAAAGGTTTCCTTTCCCAGGCTCGGAGGGGTGAACAGAAGGAGGTGAGCAGAGGCAGGAGGTTATTCTGAATATGGCGAAGGGCAGTCCCTGACCTCACACACCGACAGAAGCAAAGGTTCTGCTCTGTCTTCAGGGCCCAGATGGCAGCTCTGGGTCCTCCTCCCACGTTCCAGATGACCTGAGCAAGTTACTGCTCTTTGAACCTGGGTTTCCTTGAAACCCGTAGACAGGGTAAAAGGCCCGATTCATGAGGTCCTCCCTGTGCATTTTACTGACTTTATCTTCCAGACCCAAGAGGCCTGACATTCCCACAGAGGGGCGAACACCTGGCAGGTAGCGTAGCACACACAGGACAGTGCGCATGAGGCCCCCTGGTGTGGGGACCAAGTCCTCTGACTCCTAAGACCCCGTGTGGGCCAGCAGACGGGGCACTGGCACGTACCAGCCTGAGGCTGCTGGCAGAACTTGTGAAGTCCAGAGGAAAATACGGCAAGATTTTTAAGAGGAAAAAGGCCTAAGAGTCAGGACATGTTCCCCTCCTCTGCTTGCTTCCAGAATCTCCTGGAACAAGTGGTGAGGGAAGGAATGTGGCAAGGGGACCCCAGCTCAGGGCGCCGGCACCAGCTACTCATCCCAGACCTCCCTGTCTTTGCTCCTCTCTCCTCTCCTCTCTGAGCCAGGCTGCCTGCTTTCTCTTCCAGCTGTGAGACCTCGGGCTTCCTCACCCACGAATTGGGCCTGATGAATGTTCCTTCCTATAGGGTGGCTATGAGGCAAAAAGCAGTTCATCTGTGTAAGGCACCCAGACAATACCTAGATGGGACCTGGTGATATGGTAAGTTGGTGATTTTTATTCAAACAAGCCCCTGGGGAAAGCTCAGCCCTTAGCACCCTTCCATCTCCCAGAGATCTCTGCGAATGAAGTCTGGTCTGGTCTGTGGCAGGCAAGGCCTGGGTCTGAATCAAAATTGAAAGAGGAAGGAGTGGGCGAGGAAGTGGTTTACATGCCGCCCTAGGGATGTCGCCCTGATGCCCGAGAATTAACCAGCTCTGGTGCTTCTCCAGTAGGTCTGACCGGCCCACACCCAGGAAGGGGCACCACAGGGCGGCAGTCCACACAGACCTGCCTTTCCTCCGGGCCTTCGTGGCCCCGTGATTCTGAGACAAGATATTATTGTTGTCACTTCACAGATGGGAAAACTGAGGCTCAGGGTGCCCATCACTCAGCCAAGGAGCTGGTCTTCCCAGATACCTTCCACTACACCTAACAGGCTACGCACCTCTGGGCTCAGTCGCCACATCTGTAGAATGGGCTCTCAGCATCCATCCTGCGTCGGGCAAAAGGGGTGGGGAAGGGCAGAGATCTTAGCCTGAAGCTGGTCCACACAGCCAACGGTCCCTTCCCAGGACTGGCGGGAAGAGAGAAATGGCTCCCTGGGAGGGAGGGCATCGACTTCCAAGCCTGGCAGGGGCTGCTCTGGGCTGTCAGTACAGCTATGACCCCTTGAGGTCTGTAGGGGCTACAGGCTGCAGTGGGCCAGACACTGAGGACACATAGCCACACTCGAGGACACATAGCCACACTTGAGGAAGCTGGGGAGCCTCTACTGTGACATCCTAATGGTCTCAGTCCTCTGGGTCAGACCAGAAACTGGCTCTAAAGACACCCAGTTGATGACAGATCAGGTCTGGTGAGATCTTACAGCCAGAGGAGTTCATGTCCCCCTGGGGAAGAGACCAGATGCAGCACAGCAAAGACCGCGGGAACTGAAACTCCACCCTGTGTGGGCAAGGGCCTGGGGGGCTGGGTGGGAACTCTCCCAGGCCAGGCCGCCCAGACCCTGGGGCATGCCCCTTGACCCCACGACACCACAAAGGGAGGGCTGCAGCCTGGAGTTCCCAGCCTGGTGTGTCTCTGCCTACCCTGAGCTGGTGTGCCAAGAGGTCATATGATCCATTAATTAGTGCATATATGTATATCTTTAGAATAGGAAATGCAGGCCTTTTGTAAGAGTCAAAAGGTACAAAGGATGTGTAATGAGAACCTAGCCTCCTTGCCTGGGGTGGGCCTCAGCACCCGCCCCCTCCTTGGAGACTGCCAGTGTTACTAGTCTCTGCGTAGCCCTGTAGATACTCTATGCGCTTGCAAACGCCTCTTGGGTGGGGCTGCCAGCTTGTTCTCTCGAGCTGGCGCTGATGCATACCCCTGCCAGCCCTCTCTGCCAGGGCCTGTCCCTGCACCCTTAGCAGCAGAGAGCTGCCATGTTTTTGATCTTTTCCAATCTGATTGATTGTTGAAAGGGGGTCTCTTCTTGAAGAGTTTTAATTTGCGTTTCTCTTACAAGGCAGATGAACTTCTCATATATTTAATAGCCATTTACGGTCTTCGGAAAACTGTCTTCCTATACTTGGCCCATTTTTACACTTGTGCTATTGCATTTTCTCATCGCTAGCGGGAAGCTCCTTGTACACTGAAGAGATTAGTCCTGTCTTTGCAGTATGAGTTACCGTTTTATGTCTCAGCTGATCATCTGTCATTATGCTTGGGGTCACACACTGCCTATCCATTGTCTCCATCCCCCTTTAAAGTTCAAAGACCTTGGGGCCGGACACAAGCTCATTTCCTAATCCCCAGTGTGACTCTGGGCTGAGGGCTGGGGGGCTCCCCAGGCTTGTATCCCCTTCGGTAACATGGGCAGGGGTTTCACCAATCTTTCAAATCTTTTATGGTCTCCCTGGCCTGAGATTGGGGTCTCAAGTTCTGAATCATCTGACATGGGACTGAAGGGGCTCCGAGTGCTGAGAGAGTGGTGGGAGTGGGCTAGACCACCACCGGGGGCTGGGGAGAGGAAGTGGGAGAGCCAGACACAAACCGCTGACTTCAGCACTGCGGGCGGGGCTGTGGCCGCCACTGCCTCCCAGTGAACAGGGAAACCCGGTGGCCCAGAGCACCTAGCCAAGGCCCAAAGGGGACTCAGTCTTGGCTGTGATGACGGAAGGCTCCGCCGACTCTGAGCTCCAGAGTCTGGGGAGGATGGAGGAGGTGAGCCCCTGTGCCTGGCACGTGGCTTAGGAGAGCCTGCTCTGGCCTGGCCCAGCTCCAGGGTCCTGGGTCCAGACATCATCTTGTGGGAGCGAGGCCAAGACCCAAAGACCCAAGGGATTCACCCAAGGCCATCAAGAGAGGGGCTGTGGCGACATGTGGACCAGGGTTCCCTGGTCTCAGCAAACTGTTCTGCATCCGGGCCAGTCCCTGGAAGTCTCCAGAAGAAAGGCAGCCTGCCCGCTGATAATAAGAGCTCATCTTTATGGCATTCTCCCTCATGTACAGCTCTGCACAGGCACTTGACCCTCAGCCCTGACACACCCATTTCATTCTCCCCGGAAACAACCAGCGGGGACCTCCACTATATTGCTCTCTGACAGATGAGGAAACCGAGGCAAGCCTACACGTACCCAGAGGAGAAGGGAGGCGGGCCCAGGAGACAGCAAGGAAGTCCAGTCTGAGCCCTGAGGATGCTATCAGGTCACCTTCACAGGCTAAGCACAGGCTTTCTGCCTCCCCTCCCTGCCTGGCACCTGGGGGCCCTGAGCCTTCCTTACCCCCTGGTCCCTGAGGAGGGAACTGTCACCTCTGTCCCCTCACTCGCTGGCCTCTGCCTAATGCCTTTTACACCCATCTTTCAACAGCTAGAGAAAGTAGATAGCCTGCATCTGCAAGACCAGCAGCTCCCTGCTCATGCCCACCAGGTCACTCAGCAGGGCAGGAGTCCTGTCCTCCACCCTGCCTCCGCCAGCTTTAACCTTCTGCAGACTCCTAGCTGCAGGAGGTTAGGTGGGCAGAGCTGGCCAGTGGCTCAGTACCTCATCTATCCCAAGGCCAGCTCCTAGCAGGGGCTGAGGCAGGAGGATGACAGGGCTCCCGTGCCTGGTCTTGCCTATTCAGAGGGGGGCCTGTGGTTGGGGGGCCTTTTCTTCATCTCATGGTAGCTGCGGAAGGAACACCAGAAGGGGAGGGATGTAATGGGCTTGGGGGCAGCCTGAGGCAGACAGCAGAAGGGACTGGCCTAGAAATCTGGCCTCAGGAGCCAGACAGCATTAGGGGGAAATCCCAGCTCTGCTTCTTGCAGGCTGGTGGCCTTGGGCATATGACTTAATGTCTCTGTTCTGTTTCTTTATGTAAAATGCGGATGAACATAACAGTTTCCATTTCACAGGTGAATTAATGCATTGAAGCGCTCAGAACAATGCCCGCACAGAGTGAGAGCTCGATAAACATGTGCTGCTTGTGTTAGTCTGGGCTCTCTCTGATATCTTCTGTCATTCCATGGATCAGGACGCGACAGGGCCTGGGCAAGCCATTACGTCACTGCCTCACGGAATCCTCTGCCCAACTCCATGAGATGGGATAATTATCCCAGCTTCCCAGAGCAGAAGTCTGGGACTCAAAGAAGATGAGTCCTTTACCCAAAGCCACACAGCTGGTAAAAGGCAGAGGTGAGGCAGACCCCAGGTGTGTCATCTCAAGCAGTGTGCCCTGCCCATGAGGCTGTTCTGTCTCTGCTGCTAAACTCTCCATGCGACCGAGGTGAACCACTCAGTCTCCTGGGCCTCAGTTCGTTCATCTGTGGGATGGCTTAGTTAGTAGCTTTGTCATCTTACACTAAGATCTGTTTAGTGGGGACCCCTCATTTTCTGGCTGCCTTGTCTGTACCCCGGGGAACACGGACATGCCCCAAAGGGGAAGGAAGGAAAGTGGGTGTAGACCCTGCTTTTCCCTTTCTTGTTGTGGAAGAATGGGCAGATTCACTCCTCAATAATGCACTAAATGTCCGTGCAACACTGACTTACAGCCCAGTGGGGTAGAGGTCAGGAAGATAAATAGGACACAGTTCTGCTCTCAAGGAGCTCATGGTGTAACAGAAGAGTTCTCAGATCCCTCAGCTTCCCTGGAACTCAGCTGCCTTAATCTTTAAGAAGCCACTGGGGGCAGGTGATGTTCTGGCCACAGGGGCCTGGAGTTGATGGCTGCAGGTCAGGTGGCAGTGGAGGGGCCTTTGGTGTTGTCCAGTTTTCCAGAGAAGCAGTCAGGGGTGGTCAGCTCATGCTATCCCACAGCAGTGTGTCTAGAGTTCCTGCTTCTCCAAATAATCTTTTTTGATGAAAAGTGGCCAGTGTCCCTTCTTTGAGGATGTGAGCAGTAGACTGGTTTGTTGAGAATGAAGTAGATGGCAGGCTAGGCTGGGTCATCTCTTGCATGTCTGTGCACCTCCAGCCCACCAAAGGGGAGGTGATGTTGGTCATCTTTGCAGGAAGCTGGTTCTATGAAATGCTGGCCCTGGTCCACTTTCCTCCTGGCCAAAGGGAAGCCCCTTACGCCTGGACCTGGCCTGCCACCTGCAGCCCAATAGGCTCTTCTAAGGTATCAGATCACGTCAGACCCTGAAATATTGAGGTCTCTGCTCTCCTACCCTACCTAACATGACAGACTCTTGTAAATTTCTTGGATTGATTTGAATTAACTGAGTTGAACTGAATTGACTTGAATCTAATTGGAGTGAATTAAATTGGATGCCAGATTACAGGCGACACCGGAGCCCAAGGAAACTTGTTTTTTCTAAATGCTAGTCCATAGATCTGAAAGGCCAGTTTTGACCCTTGTTTCCATTTTCTCCTTGGAGGGGAATGGTTGGGAGGGGGGAAATGGGGCAGAACACAGGAAGTGGGATTCAGTAATGGCTTCCTCTGGAAGACACTTTCCAGCAATACCTTCCCCCATTCCAACTAGAGCTTAAAAATGCCAAAAAACCTTGTTCTTAGAAGCTAAACAGAAGCCACTCGAAGGTTGTTCCTTTGTTCTGATTGTAGACGGCATATGTGAGCATTGGCAATGTCTGAGAGCTAAGCTCTAGGTGCATATTGGGATCTGCAGAAGAACACTGGGTGTGCCTGGCAAGGAGAAGGCAGTCAGCATCGGGTGAGTGAGTGACAGTCTGCAGGCTGAGAGGCCTGCTGTGACGCAAAGCCAGACATTTTCAGCGTCCACTTCCTTAACCTTCACAGAACCTAGCAGCATGGTGACCACTTCCTCCTGGTAAACCACTCAGCTTTGGGGTCTGTGTTTCCTTCTCAGTCTCCTTTGCAGGCTAGGCTTCCCCTGGGTTGATGAATGCTGGCCTCTCCCCACCTCCTTCCCTGGGTTAATTCCATCCACTTCCTCCCAGGTAGGGCAGGGGCAGGTCCTGCATCAATTGTTTCCACCACAATGGCCCAGTGACCATGCACAGCAGACGACTTGGAGGATTGCACACCCTGAGACTCAAGAACCAGAGAGCCATCGTCTCCTTAACTTCCCCAGCTGTGTGCCTCACAGAACCCTGCAGACTAAATATTTCCCAAGGTGGATCCACAGGGATCCATTTCCAGCCTTCCCTACCCCAGTAAACAGCAGCAGCGTATATCCAGAGGCCCAAGCCGGAAACGGGGTGTCATCCTTGACATCTGCCCCTGCACCTTCCATAGCCAATCCGTCTCCAAACTGTGGCAATTTTATCTCCTAAAAATCCCTCAGATCCCTCCATTCAACTCCGTGTCAGCCACCTGAGTTGTCCCTTGCCTGCACAAGCACAGGAGTCCCCTAACTGCTCTCTCTACAGCCACTGTTGCCACTTCCAATCCGTTCTCCATGGTGCTGCCTGAGCGCTATCGTCAAAATGCAGATCGGGTCCTATCAATGGTCCACGGCCTTAAAAGCCAACAGTTATTTTCCTTGTTTTGGGGACAAAGGCCCGGCTTATTAATATGCCAGAAAAACATCCTACTTACCCTCCCCAGCTGCCCCTCTCTGGGTCCCTAGTGCCCGGCATGCTCCCTTCTGTTCTGCCCAGTTCCTTTCCATGTGTGGTCCCCTCTACCTGGAACCCTCTTCTCTCTGCCCTTCCTGTAGTCAGCTCCCTTTCATCCTCCAAGCCATGCATCCCACATCAGGGAAGGCTGCATGGACCTCCCTTTTAGGGCAGCCCCTCTGGCAAAGGCCTCGTCACCCTGTGCACCTGGCCGGAATTGTCCATTTGTTGGCATGGCTGTCTGATTGACATTTGTCTCTTCCACCACACTGTGAGGCAGGGGAGGTTTCTGCTTTCGTTCACCACCCTCTTCCCAGCAGCCAGCCTGTGCCTTAGACAGCAGGGGCTTGATGATGAATGAACGAATAAGTGAATAAATAACTGGGAGCAAGCAGAGGAGGCCTGAGCCTGAATACCTGTGCCTCCTCCCACCCAGGTGAAGGTCCCCCTGCATCCGGCTGGCCCCGTTTCTCCCTCTTGGCAGCTTCCTCAGCCTCCTGGGCTTTGCTCAGTCTCCTCCCTTCCTCCATCCTGCCTGTCGTCCCTCCCTGAATCTAGATAAATTCCTCCCTTTCAAGGCTCAGCTCACATGAAATTCCAAGAAACAATCATGAAAGAGTCACCAGGAGAATGGCTGGGAGGGGCCATGGTGTGTCGAAACTTTTTTCTACCCCATATTGAAAATGTACTCAATTCTCCACGACCTGGCGGCAGTTCTAGGAAAACAGAACCTGAGCAATAAAGCACATGTTTCGGTCATATTTCCAGGGGCAGAAACTTTCCCACTCACAGTGGGGACAAGGTGTAAGAACTTTCCAGTGCTGTCAGCCCTGCTGAGAATCACATCTCACTTTACCAAAAAGCTCCCTGGAAATCAGCTGGGAAACTCACGAGGCATGAGTAGTGGGGCTGGGCCCTGGCTGCGGGTGGGGTGGCTGCAGCCTGACCCAATCCAAGAAAGGCCCCGGAGGTTCCCAGGAGGATCGGGGAGGGGTGGGGAGGTCTCATCACCACCCTTCTGCTGCCAACACTTCACTTAAGAAAGGGGCTTTCAAAGGCTGAGCCCCTGAGGGGAAGTCCGGCGGCTCTCAGGCCTCAGAGCTCAGGCAAGGGCTAGGGCGCAGGTATGACATCGAGGATGAAAACACGGACAGTTCCTGAAGTGAGGATAGGAAAACCAAGCCCCACATCCTGGTTACCACTTGGCGAGTCCCAGGGCTCATGGCGCTGAGGCACATTCCAGTGCACAGCAGGGTCCTCGGACAGCAAAGCCAGGCAGGTCCACAGAGCTCGTCTAGTCCAATGTCCCATTTAACAAGTGGAGAAACTGAGTCCAGACAGGCCAATGGACTTGCGCAAGGCACTTAAATAACTCAGTGCAGTAATTAGACCTAGAAACCCAGTCTCCTGGATCTTTCTCTGCATCAAGCCACAGTTCGGATGGCTCAGAGCCTGTCATCGAGCCTGCCTGTCACCCTGCCTATTCTGTGCACTGACTACTACCTGGCAAGGTTGAGGCAAAGCTGATAGATAGATGGTACTCCATCTCCTGAGCTGCAAACTGGTTGACAGATGCAGGAAGGGAGCAAAACAAACCCTAATGTTTCCTGAGTGTGCACTGGGTGTCCGATGCTGTGCTTTCTATGCAAGATTCCACTGCGGTGGACTAAAGAAGACTGCCATTGTCTGCTTCTCTTTCCATCAAAAGGTGAAATGTAATCCTCAAACTTGGGCTGGCCATAACGACTCACTTGACCAAATAACAGGCCCATAGAATGCAGCAGAAGGGACATTCCTGGGCTTCTGAGGATTGGCTGTGAGAAGCCTTGCAGTCCTGCCTGGTGCTCTGGGAATACTCGGTTGCAGGGTGCAGCCTCTCAGAATCCCATGCTGTGAAAAGTGCATGGGGAGGCCACATGTGGCCACTCAGGTTTACAGCCCCAGCTGAGCTCTCAGTGGTCAGCCAGCACGAAATGATAGCCATGGAATAGATCATCTTAGACATCCAGCTCAGTGAGCCTTCAGACGACAGCAGCCAGCTGCCATCTGACTGCGATCACGTGGGAAACCCCAAGCAAAAACTGCCTGGCTGAGCGCAGTTGACCCACAGAACCATGAAAGATAATAAAGCTCTTAAGTCATTAAGTGTTGCAGTGCTTTGTTACACAGCAAGAGATAACTTCACCACTCCACCCTCTCAGCAGCCCCTGCAGATGGTTACCATTTTCAATTTCCATTTTGCAGATGAGGAAATCTACGATAGAGAAGTTAAATAATTTGCTCAAAGTTACAGAACTAGGTAAATGGCACATCTAGAATTTGACCAACCCACTAAATTCTTTCCAGTCCAAGAACTGGACCCCTGTGCCACATGGGTGCGGGAATGTCAATCCCCTGCACCCTGACACATTTCCCTGTTTGTACTTCCAAACCCAAGTCTTGTAAAGGCCAGGTGAGTGTGATTTGTGATATCGGAGTGGCACGCCTGTCCCCAAACGGGGGATGTGTGTTGTCTGGCTCGGGGAACAGAGCTCACTCTGTGAGAAAAGTGTAAGGAGGGAGTTCCTTCATTCATGTAAGGATGGCTCCTGAGCTGGCTACGTGCAGCACCTCAAGGACCCCACAGCCGAGGGTGGGATACACACAGGTAAATCAATAATCACAAGATGCCATGCCAGGTGGTTCACTAATATGGGAAGGGCATGGGACCTTCACTTCGCTGGGAGTCATGGGTGGCCAGGAGGTGCATTGAAGGGGATGCTGTTTCCACCTTTTTCACACAACATCCCAACCTCCATGGCAGCGGTCTGTCTGCGCTGAGGCCACTGTACTGCAGGAAAGCCCTCCTGGGTACAGTGAGGAACTCATTAAATTAGGGCAGAGGGTCCATGAAGGCTCAGCCAGCAGTGAAAGGTGAGATTGTAGAGGCCGCTGGGGCCTCACGGAGAGCCCTGGGTGTCAGGCTACCTGTGTGAATTTCACAACCACAGGCATGAAACAATGACAGTAGGAGTAAAGTCAGCTAATGTTTCTTGAGCACTTACTATATACCAGGGCCTTTGCTAAGGCTCCACTCACATTCAGGGGTTATAAAATCCGGTGAGAGTTTGTCATGCCCATACGACAGATAAAGAAACTGATGCTCAGAACATATAAATGGTTTGTCCAAGTTGACCCAGCTCCAATGAAGTGTCAGAGCCTAGATTCCAACCAGGGTCTGCCTCGCTACCAAGCTCGTGCCTAGGAAAACACACTCCTGGAAGTTATTCTTCCCAGGGAGATGTCAGAATCAGAGCCAAATATCAGTATGATTCCTCTGGCACCCCTGGCAAGGTGGATTTGGGGCAGTGGTGTGGAGGTGGGTCTGGAGGTAAGAAGGCCAGTGAGGAGACCGAAGCAATTGTCTTGGCGACAAGGGATAAGGGGCTTTCTTCACTATGGTGAGATCACAGGCATGAGAGCCCAGGGCCAAGGTTGAAATACAATTCTGTGCACCATTCATTTCTCTAAAAGGAGGAAGAGAGTTGCAGAAGTGAAGTTCTTCCAGCCAGGGACTCTGAATCTGGGTCTCACTCTCAGACCTGTCCTTCTTCCTCAGGGCTTTCTTCCGGAAGAGGAGGCCAAAAAGCCCAATCTGAGGCCATCCTTGACCTTCTAAAATTGCAACAGGAAAAAGAGGAACACAAATGCAAACTACCCAAATCACCATCTACTGGATTTCCCCCCAGGAAATTCAATAGAAGAAACAGCACCGAGGTTGGTTTTGACATATGGTACTTGACATTCAAAATGTTCATTTCTCACCCCAACTTTGCCACTCACCAGCTGTGTGGCCTTGAACAAGCCACTTCCTCTGTCTTGAAAGTCACACCCAGCACTGTCATTCTATCTCAGTCTGTCTTGAACTCACTGGAGGAGAATGTGGACCTGAGGATTGTGCAGACTGATCATACAAATGGCCAGTTACACTTGTCCTTTGCCATGTGACTTCACATTTCCTCCCATCAAGGAGTGGATTGAACCCCCACCCCCACTCTGAATCTGAGCTGACCCTGTGACTTGCTTTGGCCAATAGGATATGGCATGAGGGATGGTGTGCTGGATCCAAGTCCAACCCTCAGCAGGCCTGTGCGCTTCTGTGCTTTCTCATAGAACCCTGCACCTGCCACATGAGCTAGCCCAAGCTAGCCTGCTGGGAGGTGAAACAGCTGAGGTGTCCAGCCCTAGACCAGCTCATAACCAGGTGGCCCGATCCATGGGAGGGTCCCCAACCTAGATCAGCAGAGCTGCCTACCCAACTGCAGCTGACCACAGACAAGCTGAGACAGGGCCCATGAACCTGTAGAGGCTCGAGTAATAGCGAAGAGTTGTTTGAAGCCCTCGGGTTTTGGAATTGTTTGTTGTGTGGCAATGATTAACCATAAAAGGACTTTGGCAGTTCGCAACTGTCATTACCATAGAGCCTCACAAAAATTTCATGGATTCAGATTTGGCATTTCCACTTCATGTGCAAGGAAACTGAGGCTCAGAGAGGAGATGGGATTTCCCTCACATACATAAATAAGCCATAAATCCTAAATGTGGAACCAGCCCATCTGACTATGCAACCTGAGTCCTTTCTGCCACGCTCCACTGACCATTAAGTGATTCAAGGACTCTTGCTTCTTGTCTTTGTCTGACATCAGGCACTGTCCTGCCCGCTGATACCACGTCAATGAGTAGAATAGGGAAGATGAGGCCACACCCACGGGTCACGCCTCCTGAACCACAGATACTGAGAGGTTCTCATCTGCAGCCCCTCGTTCTTCCCTTTAGCACTCCACCAAAAGGTGGGCCCAGGCACTCTTAGAAATGTGATCTCGGGAAACTGTGGGAAAGCGTCGGTTCTACCTACGAATCTGAGAAGCCATAATGACCCCATGGAGCTCAGACAATGATCAATGATCCAGAGGTGGGGGGATTTCTCCCTCCCCAAACCCAGGCCCTGGGCAGGGCTCTGGTTTGGGAGTTTCAATACCTGGCTCCGGGCCTGCCCTGCCACCAGCTCTTTAACCAAAGACAACTCCTTCTCTGAGACTCTGTTTCTCCATCTGTAAAGGAGTCCCTACCACCTTGAGGATTCTGAATAGCATGATCCTGGGGTTGAAACTCCATAGTTTCCCAGGAGTTGTGAGGCTGGGCCCACTGCCAGATTTTGAGGCTCCCACTGTAGAAAAAAATGTAAAAATGCCAAAACAGAGTTACGGAGATGATGGTGACCTTTAATGTTTACACAGAACAAATTAACCCTTTAAACCCCTCACCCCTTCCCAGCACACTATATTTTTGCTGATCCCTAGCAACAGAAAGATCTAAAGTTAAAGTCATCTGTGAGTGCAGCCTGAGCTTGAAGGAGAGAGTCCCCTTCTACCGGTTGCTCAGTGACTAACAGTAGCAAGAGGAGGGAAGTTTAACATTCAGGCCTCTGTGATGCGAATCCCTGCTTGGCCACCTTTTGGGATGGAGACCTGGCTGCGCCCAAGGCCAGCAGGTCCACGGCCTCAGATCCCTGAGACGCAGCAGTGGCTAGCTCCTGCAGGCAGAGTGAAATGCCTGGCTTGCATCTGAACTGCAAGGGACTAACGCTGCATAGCAGATACAATAAAACAGATCATGGAAAATTTAATGGCCCATGGTCAAAATCACTGAATTATTTATGCCTTCTCTGCCTCCTCTGAATTCTCAATTGCTCTGCCCCCAGCACCACAGCCCCAGCCGTCTGTAGGGTGCCGAGTAACAGGACCTGGAAAGAGAATGGAACCCAGGGGCCAAGGGGCTGGAGGTTTCTGGGTAACTTTGGGCAAAAATTGCTTCCCATCTCTTGGCTTTTTCCTCTCATCTGCCAAATTAAAGGGTTCTCTTTCGTGAACTAATAATAACAACTTAAATTGATGCCTCCCCTTTTGTTCATAGATGGTCCCCCCATCCCTCCATCCTTTCCCAATCCCCATGAGGTAGGCAGCACTGATATTACTATCATTCCCATTTTTCAGATAATAAACTGAAGTTCAACACAGTGAAAAGTCTCGGCCAAAGTCAAAAGGACAAAAAGTGGGGGAGGGCACTTCCAGCCCAAGATGTAGGCTGAAGACAAGGAATTTAACATAGCTCCATGCCAGAATCCTGTTAGAAAAAAGTCAGAAAAGATGTAAGAGAAGGAGTAAAATCCATATTAGAAAATAGGAAAGGATGCTCTCTGGGGACCAGAAATATGGAAAAAGGTAGCCCCAGGAATATGGGATCCAACTGATTGAGAAACCAGAGCAAGGAAGCCACACTTCAGCACAGGCCTGGGGAATACCTGCTGCTGAGGCCAGAGCCTCAGAGAAACACCAACAAAAGGAAAAGGGCATTGCAGCAATGGAAACTGCTTGCAGCATAGCTGGGCCAGTTGTCCCAGCCCCTTCCTGAATATTCAGAACAGGTGATCTTGACATTGAACCCCAGGAAAAAGTCATGAAAACAACTCTCAAAATAAAATGGGGGTTCTGCAGGCATTTCTGTAGATTTGCCCTTCCTGACCTCCTCAACAATTCAAAGGAGAAAAATGAAGGACAGCGACTCCACAGAGCAATAAACATTGTCTGTTTAACTACATCTGCATCAAAACACATATCTCTACCATCTGCATTAGCTCAGATATGAGTGACACATAAGAGCATGATGTCAGTACAATGTGGAAGTTGTGTTGCTTTATATGCAACTTTTCCCTGCATGCTGTATTTTGTGTCACCAAGTACCAGCAGCTGAATGCGAAGCAAGCTGATCCCAGAGGCGTACGCTACTGGACACCGTCCCCATGCACCCACACTGCTCCCCACGGCCCTTGCATCCTCCTTTCTCCTCCCTGTCCCCCACCCAGATGCTTCCAGGACCCGGGCTCCATTCAGGAGAAAGGCCTGTGTGAGAGGAAGATTTGTGTAACGGCACAGGGGAGGATCGCATCCCAGCCAGTACTGAACAACCTAGGCACGTATCCACACATCCTCGTGGTTGTCTGAGGATTCCCAAACTTTGAGGAAAACTAACCACATAAAAGAGAAGCCTCTGGGTGAGTACAGCAACTGAAAAGGAAAAACAGAGATGATGCCGTAGAGAGAAGAGCCCTGTGCTAACTAATGGGGAGGGTGCTGTATCCGTAAAGGAAAAGCAGTTTGCTATGAAAAGGAAGAGGAAAAGAAACAGAGAACTTAAAAGTTCTTAGAATGGTAAGTACATTAGCTGAAACAAAGAGCTTGCTAAAGGGCTAATTGAATGGGAGACCAAATCATAGATCAAGACAATAATGTCTAGGAAATAGCTCAGACTATAGACTAAAATGTCAAAGTGTTTTTTTTTAATAAGGAAAGAGAAAAAGAGATGGAGATTAGATCCCAGAAAGCCAATACCCAACTCACTGGAATTTCAGAAGGAGAGAAGGGAAGCCATGAAAGGGAACGAATAATCAAATAATAAAAGAAAATTCCACTTAGCCAGAGAAAGATAGGAGTTTGCAGTCTAAAAGGAACACTGTATTATCAAGAGTCTCTTGTTTACATTTGATGGAAATGCAACTCAAATTGTGTAAAGAAAAAATGAACGCATTGTCTGACGTGACTTTAGTCTTGTTTGAATCCAGAGGTTCGCAAGTAGAAAATCATTCATTCATTCCCTCTTCCTTTCTTTCACTCTCCACTGTCCTCTCTACTTTCCTCCAGGTTGGTTTCAATCTCAAGAAGGCTTTCTAAGTGTAGTGGCTAGGAAGACCTCCGGACGTTCAGTCTTACTTCATCTTTGCAAACCCACAGAAAAGAGCATAATCCCCTCTCTCCCAGCATCCACCTCAGTATCTACTCAGTCAAGTACTCTTATTGACCTGGCTTGGGTCTCCTATTCATCCCTGACCCTATATCTTGGCCAACAGACATGGAAGGCTCTGATTAACCACTCTGGGGCAGAGAAGGAAGCACTCCTTCATTAACTTCATTAACTCCTTCATTCCCCAAAGTCACATGGAGTGAGGAGTTAGTGGCAGTTTCCAAGGGGAAGGGAAGCTGGGCAGACAGAAAAAGCAGTTGCCATCTATTATTCTGACCAACTACAGAAAAAAAAAAAACCACACACACAGTTCACAACAAACCAGGAAATGTCTGAAGTCCAACCATCAAGAGAAAATCTTAAAACTTCTTAAGGAAAAAGTTTAGGATATCTACAAGGAAACAGCAATCAAAGTAGCATTAGATTTTTTTTGTATGTGATGGAACTTGCTAGAAGGCAACAGAGCAATGTTTAAAGCATTCTGAGAAGTCACTTGGAGTCTCTATGCAAGGGCATAGTAAAGATATTTTTAAGTATTCAAGAACTCAGGTTTACTTGCTCCCCACCCCCACCAGTTATGCACATTTTCTGAAAAAAAAAATCCCTTGGGGATATTCTCTGACAAAATGAATACTGAATCCAAGAAAGAGGAAGACAACAGATTCAAGAAATTATAGAACTAACTCAGGAGAACAGTGAAAAGAAATAACATTGTACAGCTGGCCTAATAAACTATCAGCCCCAATTAGAACAAGAAACGAGAGGACACTCCATGAAGAATAACCTTGAGAAGAAAACAGCATTACCCAGTCCTATAATTAAGAAGCCGGAATGCTCAGAGCTATCACAGAATGAAGGCGTGCAACACTTTCAAGCAACAGGAAAAGAAAGGGAATTGGAGATTTGGAGAAACAATGAGCTGTATGTGAAAGTCATAGTCCAAATATAAAGTGACCTACACAGTGGCATGATTCTAAGCCGCCAGTGAAGGAGATGTAGGAATGACCAGTGTAGGAAATCACGCTTCCGATACCACAGAGCCAGCCTTCCATGGATCAGGTAATGTGGGAATAAGCAGATAGTCTATCAATGAATGCTTTGAATTCACTCCTAATCTGTTGGTTTGCGTTAGGAACATGTGATAACTCTTTCCTCATAATATCTTTGTTCTTTCCGAAAGTGATTGGGTCGTTCAGTAATTTCTCTGACAAATTATCCTCACAGTAGGCTTGCCTCTTTAAAAAATTTTTTAATTTAAAAATATATACGTAAATTAGTTTAGTCTATTTGTTTGGATGAGTTGTAACTTTTGATTTTTGTAAGAGAAATGACTCAGTTCTACCTAAACTAACAACTGTCAAGAAGCATATAGTTAAAAGAAAACATCGCAATTTCACCTCTCAAATTCTTTAAGTTAAAAAAAAGAAAAATTATGTAAGGACTGATATCTCTTATTTTAAAGACAAATCTACTTGAAATTCCCTAATTCTTTTTCTCTACCTTGAATTTATTCTTCTTTGTATTACAATTCTCAGTATTGTCAGTAGAAGTAAATCTTATGTTTTCCTCAATGTCAATCATCTCTGAGTAATGAGATTTTAGGTTACTGGGAGATATGTTTTTTATGTTTTTTCTATGCTTTTCTGAATTTCCACACTTTCTACCACAAACTTGTATGATCTTTATGATAAAAAAAGAAAAAAAAAGAAAAATGGAAGTAGGGCTATATACATTTTGATGTAGAAACGTACCTGGTATATATTTATGAACAAAAAAAAATCAATTGTTGAGCAATATAGAGTGTGTGTGTGTGTGTGTGTGTGTGTGTGTGTGTGTGCGTAATATGTGGAAAGACAGTGACTGTTGTGGCTGTGGAGTGGGGTACACGGGCTGGCAGGATGAGCGGTAGGGGGTCTATCACATTTTTTTATTATTGTTCTGAGATGTATACCTGTTTTATAATGTGCATATAGTAATTTAATACTAAAGATGTTCCTAAAATCACTGACAGATGGGGGTCAACCCCTGAGCTCCTGACTCCAGGAGCGTGTTAGTTCCCCTCCTGCTCTGGTGAGCAGCCCCGCTGGGAAGAACAATCTTCCTTCCTGCCAGCAAAAGAACCCTCCAGAAGGAGACATGCCCCATGGTAGACAGAAAGAAACACAGCCAGGCTTGATCCACATAACTGCTATCCAGGGGCTCTGGTGGGGAAGGGGAAGCAACAGGAGAAAGACAGCACAGACAGGACATGCACCCACGTGGTTTGGGCACAGAGAAAGGAGTCCGCCTGGAACACGGTCTGTGTGGGGACTGGGATCCGGGGAGGGAGTTGCCCGCCATCCAGGGAGGAAGCCCGCATTAGGGCAACGGTCAGGAGACAGTGGGCCCAGCCCTTCTCAGGCTGCACACCCTCTCTGGACCTTCCCATCTACTCTGAAGAGTTGGTGGCCATTCTAGCCTGGTCAGCTCTACAGCTTTTTTATTCCCAGCCCTCGTACCTACCTGGGGCTTCAGACTTGGATATCCAATTATCTTCAGAACAATCCCACTTGAAAGTCTCACAGGCATCTCAGACTCCACCTGCCCCAAACCGAGCACACTGTCTCTCTCCTCTCCAGGATTCATGTCCCAGGATGGCCTGCCCTCCCTCCATGATTTGGCCAGTGCCACTTCCGTTCACCCCACAATGCAGGCTAGATGGGCAGTCACCCTTGACTTCTCCCTCTCCCTTTCCCCTGTAACTGCGGCAGCCTCTGCCTCCATCAGGTTCATGTGGCAACTGCCAGTCTGCAAATGGCCTCTCCAGCTCCCTAACCCCCATCCCACTGCTGGTCTCCTTCCCTACAACTTCTTCTTCCCAGAATGATCTTCTAAAAGATGCCATTCTGATCATGCTATTCCCCTGCTAACAGGCCCTTTGAAGGCTCCCCACTGCTCTCACATCTCAATCCTCCTTTACTGGACAAGTGATGCCCTGCATGATCTGGACCCAGACAGCCCTCCAGCTTCATCCCTTACCTTGTCTGCTCACTTGAAATCAGCCTGATTGAATATACTTTATTCCTTTGAAGTGTCCATGCACTCACTCCTCTCTGCCTTCAAATTGTGTCATATTTGCAGTTCTCTCTGCCCGAGACAATCCATCCTATCCTTCACCTCCCAGTTCAGGTAACCTGGCAGCATGAGTGGGTCAGGTGTCCTTAGGAGCCCATAGTACCCTATATATTCCCCACTTGTGTGCAGATCACATGGTCTGATGATCGACTATTATATACACATCTCCCACTAGACTATTATTGGGACAGCCTTTATGAGAGCTTTGCTGGTTGGATGGGTGGGTGGGTGGGTGGATAGTATTAGGTAAATGGGTGGGGTTAGCTGAATGGATGGCATTGGATGGGTAGGTGACTACAAGAGTGAATGAATGGCTTAATGAATGAATGTATACACAGGAACTGACTGGGAAGACCCCTGCAGAGCTTGGTGAGCCTGAGGTAAAAGACAGGTAACTAGAGAGGCCCAAGAACAAAGGTGTAAATCTAATTATTGAATCGCCTTCCAGAACACCGGATGGTGGCCGCTGAACCACCGACCTGCCCTGGTCTTACAGAGATCCTGGGGACCAGGAATGGCTCGGGGATAGATGCTGTGTTTACCCGTGGAGGCCCAATGGTTCCACCCAATTAAGTCAGTAATTCACTTATTTCATATGAATTTCCTGAGTGCTTGCTGGGCACTGCCCTCTATGTCAGGCCCTAGGAATTTGCAGAGGAGTACTTCAGAATGACTGCCCTCCAATAACTCCGTCTGGTGGGGGGTGGGGGGGCGCAGATTGCTGCAGGAAATGTAACCGACATCTGTACACTGCACAACAGAGTACCGGTGGGGCAAGGGACCCACTTAGGGCTTGGGAAGCATCCTGGAAAAAGTCCTCTGGGAAGCAGAGGGCTGCCAATGGTGGGGCGGGGCAGAAGAAGGCCAGGCCTATCTTGCTGATGCTGTTAACAAAAGGTGCCACGGTGGAGAGATGAAGAGAAAGGGCTCTGGGATCAGGTGCCATGCAGTCGAATCCTGGTCCCCAATTTATTAGCTCAGCTCCCTTGAACTTCAGTTTCCTCTCTGGAGAAAGGGTGCTAATTAGTCCTACCTGTCTGAGTCCAGCTCCCCAGAATGCTCAGGACTGAGAAGTCACTTAGAAGTAACTTATCAGAAAGAACACCAAGGGAGGACCTCAGGGAGTCGGGGACAGGGCAGGGCTGGCGAGGGGAGGGTGCAGGCCAGGGGCCAGCTCTGGCAAAGTCCTGCAGAGGATGCGGGAGCCTGGTCTCAGGGGCTCAGGGGTGTGAGTTACTCCCCGCTACCCTCACCCAAGGCAAGAGGGCCGGGCTTCACCTTCCCACTTCGGTGGCTAACGGCCAAGGCCCCTCCCTGCGGGGGAAGGGAGACAAACTCCCCAGTAACAGGGGCTCTCCGCACCCAGGCAAAATTACTCCAGTAGTTCACAGGTAGTCCTCCAAAGATAGCCACAGGTCCTGGGACTTAGAAAAAGGGACCTGAAGATCATCAGCAAGATCCATCTTATCACCTCTCCCAAAGGGAAAAATGAGATAAAATCTTAAAACTGCTTCACTGTGCCTGGCACATAGTAAGCAACACAAGATAGCTAATACTATACCAAAACCCCTAAATTTACCAGTGCTTAGAAAGTGGCCAGCCCTTGACTAATAAGGGGCTGGCCTGGGTCATTCTGGGAAGAGTGACCAGTGTCTAGAAGCCCCCATAGTGACACTGCCAGGGAAGGACCATCTCTCTTTTATCTGGTGCAGCAAAAGACCCAGGATCGTCAGAACCCACTGCCAGCCAAAGAAAAATAAAATTGTATATGCAATTAATTAGGCCTCTGCTTCAGTGCTCTGCTCTCTCTGTTTGCCTTCACCGGCTTAGCATCCAATTTTTTAGCTGAGAAGGCGGGGCAGCAGGTTTCTGAGATATTTTTTGCTAATGGGCTGAAATATTACACCCATAATTATAGCCTGGCTGCATTTTTTTTTTTTGCTCATTTTGTTCAGCGTAGCAAACATTGTATCTGATTACAGCCGTTCATGTCTTCTTTATGAAACAGTAGGGTTTATCATACTCGGCAGAAGGGCTCAGTGGCGCTGGAGAAAAGATCTAGGCTCAAAACCCGCTCTGAGCCCCTGTGGGGGGAGAGGGGCTGGGACAGGAAGGGTGGAGATAGCCCATCCCCACCGCCCCTGGCAGCCCCAAGTCCAGTGTCCCTGCTCCCTCTGGAAGGCCCACTCCTCCTTCTGGGCCTTTGCTCATCCTGTCTCCTTCCCCCACCTTCCAAGACTGCCTTCTTCCATCTTGTCAGGCTAAACCAGACCAGGAAAATGCCCAGGGTGGGCCACAGGCCAGCAACATCCCTGCTCCCTGGGAGCTTGACTGAAATGAGCATTCTCACCAGCACCATCACCATCGAGTCAAGATACCGGGGCTGGGGCCCCGCTCTCTGTTTAACGCGTCTTACCGGTGACTCTGCTGCTCACTGAAGTGTTGAACCACTGACCCTGGTTCGCCGCTCTCCAGGGCTCGAGTCCCCTTTGCGGCATCCTGCAGAGTGGGCGTGGAGTTTACCCAGAATGCCTCCAGGGACAGGGAACCCACTGCCCTCCACTTCAAGGTGGCCTTCCTCCTCCGGAGCTGGCATCTCAGAAGTGAAGAACCGGTCATTGTCGGGGCAGAGATGACTGTGGCCAGTGATCTAGCAGGGTGCAGAGCACATTCCCTGACCAGATGCTCTGCAGCTTGGATTGGCCTGACTGGGGAAGACGAATACCCCACCCAGGGAGTTAGCTATTCGAAATACCTCTGAGTATAAACTAATAGATTATGGGACTTACTAATTACCTGTGAAATAAATTAGTACAGGGGACATGTCAGTAGCAACTGTGGGTGGAAGAGGGAGGTAAGGGGTATCTCGAAACACCAGCGGTAGGACTAAATGTGTACTCAGGCTCTTATTTATCTCTATGCTCCCAGCTCTTAAACATCACCTACACATTTATTGACTATGACTCTGGGCCAGAAACTACTCTAGGTATTGCATAGACAACGTGTTGAACAGAATAGAAACAGTCTCTGCCCTCATAGAGTTTACTTTCTGAAGAAGATAGGCAATAACCAAGTAAACAGGATTGTGATATACATGCAATGATTAAACAGCCAATAATAATAAAGCACTTTTACAAGGAGGTTTACCCTGACTACCCTTTGTAAAACTGCAACCCCCTCCGACACCCTTAGCCTGCTACATTTTTCCATAGTATTTTTCACTTTCTAGACTATACGTTAAGTTCCTAAATCATAACCTTCATTGTTATTCTCTTTCCATGAACGCTGGGAGATTGAGAGGGTGGGGTGCTGATGGTATCTGCTTTACTGACTGATGTATCCCAAGTTTTTAGAATACTGTGGCTTCCAACTGGGGGGTGATTTTGCCCCCAGAGGACATTTGACAATGTCTGGAGACACTTTTAGTCATCAGAACTGGGAAGGGAGATGCTAGTGCAGTATAGGCCACCATCCGACCACAGCACAGAATAATCCAGTCCAAATGTCAATAGTGCTGAGGTTGAGAAACCTTCTAGTAGATGATCAATAAATATTTGTTGTGTGTTTGGATTTGATGAGAAGAGAATGCCTACTGGAGGGACTCAATTTCAGGGAGGGTGGTCATAAAAAGCCTCACAACCAGAGGGCACTTGATTGTAGAACTGAGTAATACAATGGAGCAAGCCATGTGGAAGGTCTGGGAAAGAAACTTTCCAGGCAGAGGGGCCAGCAAGTGTGAACACCTTGCAGCAGATAGAAGCTTGGGATTTTCAAGATGTTACAGGGTGGTGTGTCCCTGAACAAGGCAGTGAAGTAATGATGCATAAGGTAAGGGAGGAGAAGGAGGCAGGGACCAGGCTGTGTACACTGAAGATCACAGAAGCCATCGGGAGGCTATCTGAAGTGAGGGACAGAGCCACGTGTGAGCTGGGGACTAGTGTGAGCTGATGTTTACTTTTAAAAGGGCACTCTGGTCCCTGTTGGGAATAAAGTGGAAGCAGAAAGACCAATTAAGAGATAACTGCAGTGGCTCTAGCAGGAGATGTGGGGGCTGTTTTGGGGGGCAGAAAATGAGGGGTGAGAAGTTAGCAGTTTGAGGGTACATTTGGGAGGTAGAGTCACAGAACTTGTTGACAGATTGGGTGTGGAAAAGGGATAACGCTTAGGTTGGGAGGTGGAGGAAGGGAAGGAGGGAGGGAGGGAGGGAGGGAAGGAGGGAGGGAAGGGGAATGAATGGCCCAAGGTTGCACAGTCAGGTAGGCATAGCTCAGACTAAAATCAGATGTCTTGGTTCTTAGTCTGACATTCTTTACCATTAGTAACGTGATTCTTACGGACCAGCTAATATTCCATTCCCTTCAATTCCCCAAACATATATTGAGAACATTCTATGTAAAGCTTCTAAGGGGTATGGAAAAAACCTAGCCCCACCTCCAGGAACTTACATCCTAAGAAGGAGACAGGCACACAAACCAGTTGGACATAAAAAATGCTATTATTGAGATGCAAGCAATATGCGAGAGGGGACAAAGGAAGCAAGATATGGAATCCTCCCGGGGAACTACAAGTAACTTGACTTTGCAGGATGGGTGGGATTTAAGGGTATTCCATAGCCTGAGATTTAGAAAACAGGATTTGTCTAACTCTGGCGATAAGACATTGCAGATTCCTGATGAACCTGGCAACATCTGAATGTGCTATGTGATGATGAATCAAGTATTGATGCATTTCACATTTCTCATGGGATGTCTGAATGGTACCAGGGAGAAAAGACCTACCACATTACAACTCCTGGAGTAGGAATTCAGTAGATGAAAGTTATGGCAATGGTCAGTAGATTGGTGTCTGTGATCACCATTTAATTGGAGAGGTGTGTCATTTATTTTGGTTGTATTGATGGCACTACTGAACACGGTGAATTGCAGGTGATGGTATCAGTGATGACACTATTGAAGATGTTGATCGTATCGTTCACGACATCAGTAGTTCCATACGGATGGTGAGATTGGTGATGGCACTCACGATTCTGCTTTTAATAATATGGATTATGATGTTGGTGTGGACGGGGTGGGTGACAGAGACCGTAATATTCTAGGGATACTGGTGATGTCGATGTTAGCCATGTCTAGTGACAGTCTTGATAGCACTGATATGTATCAGTTACGACCTCAGGGTGGACTCTATTGATGATGACGACAATAACAGTATTGCTAATGATTAATGGTGGCATGCATGTTAAAAAAAATAATGATATTGGCGATATTGATTCTGATATCAGCGATGTCAACATTAGTGACGATGTTGATTCTGGCGATGACACTGAGAGTGATTAAAAAGATGCAGCTGTGTATGATTCGCGGATGCTGATGTAGAGGATGAAGGTTATGTTGTCACCGAGGGTCATGACTTGTGAGGACAATGCTGATGCATAGCATGGTGGTTGAAAGCTTGTTTTGGAGCCAAACAGACCTGAGTTTGAATCCAAGGTCTGGCATTTACTACTGTGTGCCACTTGGGCCCTCAGTTGTCTCTTCTATTAAATGAGGATAATTATAATGGTGCCAGGATTGCTGTGAGGATTAACTAACACCCCGCATGGGAAACCTGACATACAGAATACAGCCGGTGAAACGAACTTGACAATGGTGGTGGTGGTGGTGGGGAGATGCTCTTGGAGATGATGGCTCTGATGAGTCTCTTGATGATGCAATTAAAGAGAATCATTTATTGGTCATATTACTTCAGTGATTGGGATAAGGCTATTAATGGTGAAGAGACTGATCATTTTGATTATAGTTACGATCAATGGAAGCAGCATGGTGTAGTGTTAAAATCACTAATCTTGGAATCAAACAGCAAAGGTTCAATTTCTAGCTCTGTCTCTTATATCCTGTGTATCCTTGGCCACATCACAGCATGTTAAGGCTAGAAGGCCCCTTGGAGCCCATCTAATCCATCTCCTCATCTGACAAATGAGGCAATTCAGGCTCAGAGAGATGAGGTGACTGGCCCCAGTTCCCCCACCTGGTTAGTGTGGCAGAGCTGGGGTGGGAAGCCTTTCCTTCCTCAGCATATTTACTCCCTTCAGAAGGGAGCTTAGATTCCTCTGCTGTGTGTGTGCACACCTGCACCTGTGTGTTATTCGTGTGTGTGTGTGTGTGTGTGTGTGTGTGTATAGTCTCCTGGGCATTTCCCCAAAGCATCCGCTAGCAGAGAAACCAGCCCAATTTTCCAAAAGCCATTTGTGAGAGGCAGGCCCTGGGTGTCCCTCTGTAATCTTTTTCCTCCCCCCCAGCAAGCAGAGGCTGAGGATTGCTTTGGGTTGGCCATGGGTGGACAAGGGGTTGAAATGGGTAATATTTGCCTAGGTTTTAATGTCTGGCATCTATAGCTTGCATTTCCATCATTCTATTATACTGATGACAAGCAGGCCCAAGCCACAGAGAAGAAACAAATTACCTAATAAATCAAGGTCCCAGGATCCAAAGTGGACAGTGTTATTAGACCAGGGGAGCGAGCGATGCTAAGTGATAGGTCTGGCTGCCTGCGAAAGTGGTCCAAGCAGGGAATCATCTGTCTATTTCTTCATAAATAATTACACACAACTGATATGCATCTGAGACAGAACATGATATGTTATTATTAACTAAACAGCAGGAGGGAGGCGATGGCAAGAAAGGAGGGGAGAGTGTCCCGGGGAAACAGAAGCAGCATTCATGATCTTGGGCTTTGGCAAAGGCAGGAGGGGGTGTGACGACCTAGGAAACTGCAACTCGAAGGGGCCAAGACCCTTACTCTGGACAGATGCAGGAAGCAAAACAATTTGGCCAAGAGGATGAGGGGAAGAACAAACTAATATACATTGAGTTCCCACTGCATCCCAGTCCCTGGGGCTCAGTTCTGCTCATCCATTATTCCTTAATCCTCACAACGGTCAGGTAAGAACACAGAGTCATGGTGGCATATGGAACCGAATCGCCTGCATTCAAAATCCCATTGCTGTGTGATCCTGGACAAGTTACTTAACCTTCTGGGTTTCCGCTCGGCCCTCTGTGGAATGGGTATGAGCGTAATAGCACCAACCTCATAGAACTGTTGTGAAGAATAAATGAGTTAATATCTGAAAGCACTTAGAACACTGCCTGATACAGAGTAAACACTGTATTATAGGCATGCATTAAAACAGATGATCACCCCCCTTTTATGAATGGAAAGAGTGAGGTTCAGAGGGGAAGCAACACGTCCAAGGTAATACAGAATGAAAGGAAAAGTGGCGTTTGAACCCATGTCTAGTCAACGCTGAAATTCATGCTCTTTCTCCTACCTAGGAGTGGGCAAACCTTCTCTGTTAAAGACCAGATAGGAAATATTTCAGGCTTTGTGGGCCAGTCTCTTGCAACTACTCAGTTCTGTTGTTGTAGCTTGAAAACAGCCCTAGGCTGTATGTGGCTGCGCCAGTAAAACTTTATTTACAAAAACAGGCACCAGGCAGAATTTGGCCTTAGTCTGTGGGCCCCTGCCTGAGACAGTCCAGTGACTTACCTAAATGATATCCCTCTCCGAGGAGGCACTGGTACACTATGCACCGCAGAGGCAGGCATTTCTCACCCTGCTCATCCCACACCACCTGCAGGAAGGGTTCACAAAGGCGCTTCCCCTCAGTGGGTCCTGGGAACATCTTATGGGTTAAGGAGGTGGGGACAGCCCAGATTGGCCTAAAAGAGCTCTCTGCCCGGAGAAGATGTGGCTTTCAGAGAGCAGTGCTGGAGCTAGGAAGCAGCCCGCTTCCAAGCCTCTGTGGGCTTCGCCTACAAGCCCCATGATAATCCTTTGTGGGCTGCTAATAAGCGAGTTGAACCCCATAATCACCTGCCACTTAGCTTCCTGACTTTAATTTTCATGGAGGTTGGAGAAAATAGTGGCTAAGGATTTTGCTTCCAGACAAAAGCAGCAAACATTTACCCAGAAGACATCTCTAAGCAGCGCTGGCACTGCCCCACACAACTCAGCCTTTCAGCCCCTGCAGACGTAGGCCTGAGGGGCCTGGCTGAGTGAGGGCCACACACGCCACCCCGGAAACCTGCCTGCATGCCAGGAGACCCGGGAACAAAAGCAGCCCTGTGGGCGCTTCCAGAGCCTTCTCAGGAAGGCATCTTGGCAAAAGGCTGCTGGCTGCCCCAACCTCCCCCTCCCACTGCTCACCCCTGACCTTTCTGAGCTCCTGTCTGGGGACAAGAGGTACACCCCCATGACTTCATCCTTTCTCCAACCCTGTGGCCCTCCTCTGGGAAGATAATGAGGACATATTAGGTTTCATTATTAAGCTGCTATTTGCCAGGCACATAATGCAGTATTTCAGCAAGCAACGGTGCCTTTGGCTCGGCCTCCGTAGCTCAGTGACCCTCTGCTCTGTTAGGAAAGCATTCTGGTGATCTCTTTGCAGCGGGAAATGCCACTCTGGGGGAGACACCTGCATATTGTTTTCAGCCTTTTTATGAAAACAAAACAACAGCAATGGGGCATTGAGCATGTGCTTTGGAATCTGACGGTGTGGGTGTGAGCTCTGACCCCACGACTCACTCTTCTGTCTGCGGGCAAGAACCTGGTCGTGTCTGAACATCACCTGCAGGGCGGCTGCATCCCAGCCCTGCCACGGCCTGCGTGGCCTTGGGGGAGTCACTCCGCTTTTCTGGGCATACATCTCATCCTTAAAGTGGGCTGATGACCCCTGCCCTACCCACCTTTACACCGACAATCCTGTAAGGATGCAAGTGAGACTGGGAGAGACAACACTTTGAAAATTATAGGACCAAGTGTCGAGATCATGGCTTAATCGAGTACGTGGGATCAGCCAGCCAGGAGTAGATTCAAATACCAGCCCTCCCACCCTAGCTAGTACCTGAGACAAAGCCCAGAGCCCACCTGAGCCTCAGGTCTCTCTCTTTAAACTGAGGGTAAAAACACCTGCCCCACCAGGGGTTCTGATCAGTTTCTTCAAGGCAAGACCCCCCCTGGTGGGCAGCAGTCCTATTGTCGTGTGGTATGTCATAGCCGGGTGTAGACCTTCGAGATGGTGGGGTTGAGGTTGGCAAAAGACACCCTGTCCCTTCTGCAGTGACTCAGGGATGGTGTGTAGGTAAGTGAGATAGTCACCAGGCAAATTTGAGCAGCAGACCTCTGTCTGGCCACCTGGGCACCCCCACCCTTGTGCCCACCATGGCCACTCCATGCTCCAACACTGCCAGGCAGGGCCCAAGCTCTAAACATCTCTTTCTCCTCTTTCTCCACCTGCCACAGTGGCCAGATTCCATAACTGGGGCATTTCAACATTCAAATGAATTCTAGAATTGCATAAAGGACATTTAGCTCCCCTAGTCTAAACGCTTGGAGAAAGTGGGGTCCCATGAGCATGGAAACCTGCCTGACCTCATTCATCCAATCAGCACTGGGGAGGAGAATGGAATCTGGATTTCCTCTCCCTTCCACATGCTGTTCCCAGGGTCCCCTTCTGTCCCAAGCTATCGTCTCCTGCCTCCTGCCTGCAATGAATTGAATTGTGTGTAATTGATAAATTATGCAAAAGGGCGCCTGGCAGTTTTCTGAAATGTTGGGTAGCTTCGAGGCAGCCCTTGGGGACACAGCCTAATTTTATGGAAACCTCACACTCTGTCTGGCCTGTTTTGTGTAAGTCAGATTGATATAACAAGACTCGAGGGAGTTGACTTGATTTCTAATTTTATCCTCTAGGTGAGCTGAATGAGATATAACTGTAATGCTTGTGTTGACTGGGGCGGGCAGTGTTAACGGCAGTGGAGAAAATATCTTTTCATCTGCTTAATGAATCATTTCTTTAGCTGGACTTATCTGCTTCAGAATCCAACCTCCTCCCCTTTTGGAAGAGGGGCTGTGTGTCAAGTGGGGGAAGCAGACAATGGGAAGGGAGAATCTACATCCTTTCAGCAAATAAACTCAGAGCCTTGCAGGAAGGAGGGGTGGCCTGACCAAGGGACACTGACCTTGCTGCTGAGGACACCAGCTCTGCCCCATGGGGCCAAGGCATCATTTTTTAGGTTCAAACTCAAAGAGCATCCCTCTTCCTCACTCTTCCTTGGGCGCCCACTCAGCTCACAGGTCAGTCACGGCCCTCCGGGATGCGGGTGTGGCCTCATTCTTAGTTCCATAGGAGCAGCAGGGATTCATAAGTGGCCTCCGCCCTCCTCCTCCCCTCTCCCCCTCACATACACACACACACACCCCACCCCCTACCTCCCACCTGGCATCCCCCAGCCAGCGAGAAACAGAATCAGCGAGAACGAGAGTCAGGAGAACCCGGCGAGCAATGCGCCCACTGCGAGTTCTGCACATGCCCTCCAAGCGCTCCTCCACCCTCCCTGGACTAAAGGTGGGAAAGAAACCCCATCCTACCAACTTGCTGGGGGTGTCAGAGGGCCATGGGATAACAGGCATGATAGTGCTTTAAAAGCTGTGTGCTTGAATCACAAAAGCAAGAGCAATAACGCTGACACGCGTGAGTGAGACGTTTACCGTGTGCCAGGCGCGGGCTGCACCGGGTGCCTCCGAGGTGACTCTATCACTGCCCAGACCCACTGTCACTCGAGTCCTTAATGTTTTGCTCCACACACCTAGCACTTGGTGTCTATTTGTGGGGTCAAGGAGGCCAATAAATAACAGCCCTCTTTCCCCTCCAACGTGTAAGAGAACCTAGGAGGCAGATACTGGAGAGCAGAATGTCGGCCTGTGACCAAAGCGGGATCAGAGGTTGCAGCTTAGAAGGGTGGCCGCAGTGGATGTCCTAATAATGCCTCCTGAATGAACCCCTAAAAATGTTCAGCCCCTTCACCCCCTGCAGAGACAGCTCTGGCACAGCCAAGTAGATCAGATCCCGGTTACCCACAAATGGCCAGAACACCCTTCCCTGCAGGCAAGCCAGGCTGGAGGCCAGCGAGGAAGGGGCTGGCTGGGTATGTGCATTTCCTTTCCAAACCCCCAGCTCCCAAGTCTGGAAAGTGCTTTGTCCCCAAAGAAACAATGGCCAGGCAACAGTGACCCTAGAGTGCCCGGCCATCCCAGTTTGCCCAGGACTGTCTCAGTCCCAGGTAAACCAGAGCAGTCTGTCTCTCCAGGTGGTCCCCTAAAATTCTAAGGGACCCTGCCACGAACCAACTCTCACCAGAGGTTTTACTGCCCAGAGGTTCCCAGCCAGCCAAAGGTGGTCTAGCTAAGCTGCTGGAGCATACCACCCTGGACTTAGAGGGCCCAGTCCTCCCAGCCCGGCTCTCCATGGCTTCCAACAGATCCCTGGAAGGCTGGGCAGTGCAGACCTTGCTCAGCTCCCAGCCCTGTGCCCTCCCTGGCAGCACCCAGAAAACTTGTGCTGGATGGCTCCGACGTGGCCCGCTCTGGCCAGGCTAGTCAGCTTACCTGCCCTTGCCCACATCTTTCTACTCTCCTGCCAGCCTGGTGGCCATAATCCTAACCCCCTGCAGCCTGGAAAGCACCTCGGGGTACCACACCTCACCTGTAAGCCTCCCGACCACCGAGGCAGGGCAGGCATCTTCACGCCTGGGGACAGAGAGCTAAGGGAGGTTTGGCAATTACCCTCAGTGTCATAGTCAGGGCAGCCAGGCCTTAGATCCCAGCTATCCTGCCTCAGTGACTCCTGACCTGTGACCTAGGATAAGGGATAAGAAGACAGAAAGGTGAGCTGGGAGACTGATGGTTTAGGAGGGAAATCAACCCTGACTTCTTACCTCAGCAAAGCCATGAGCAGAGAGCACAGCCTCTCTGAACCTCACTTTCCCCATCTGTGGAATGGACAGTGTCCTACCAAAGGAGGTGTCCCGGAGAGCTAGGCACCTTTGCCGGGGGCTTGGGTCCTCCTGACAACACCCTGGGTCCCTGTGGCTGCCCTGCATCAGACCCCATCCATGGGCCACACCACCCCAGGTCCATGGCTGTGTGGAAAGCCCACTTCCAAGTGTGTGAGATCACTGTTGTGTGAATTTGACAAGTCACCTACTGTACTAAGATAGCCCAGGGCCCTAGAAGGACAAAGCCACACCCTCTCTGGGAAGGCGGGGATAAGCCTGGAGGGCGGCACCTTGTGGTCCCTGGGAGTCCTGAGGTAGGACTGAGGAACAGCGGCACTTAGGAGCTGCTACCTGTGTGCCCTGAAGTGGAGGCTCATTGATGGTTTTCCTCTCTGCAGCCAGCCCAGGGCCAGGCCCAGGGAAGGGAGGGCGTGGGGCCATCAGCCAAAATCATTCAGCTACCATCCATGATGCACAGACAGTGCCCGCTAGGCCCCAGTGGAGCAGGGGGCAGGACACAAGACCCCGATACATGGTCTCTATCCTCAGGGACAGCACGGGGACAATGGAAGATGCCCTCGGCTGGAGGCTTTCCTTGGGAGCCTCCATGGCCATGGCCTCTAAAAGGATGTCGAAGAGACCATCTTGGAGGAACTTGGGCTGACAGAGCCGAGGGAGGTTCACCCCGGCATCAGCCTAATAGGCATCTCCAAGGAGGGAGGCAGGGACCCGAATGGAGCCATGCACAGGGACCTTCAACCCATCTGGAAGGGGAGGGAAAAGGAGAAAGCACCGGAGCAGAGATGGCCACATGTGGTCAGGCCTGGCTGTTTGGGATGGGCTTGGTAGTACCCAAGATTTCATAGTCTAAAACGAAGTCTGTGTCAACCTCTTCATGGACAATGAGAAACCGAGACAGGGTGGGGATGGAGGGCTTAGAGTACATAGGGACAAGTTGGCGCTTAACCTACACCTCTCTGACCCCAAGCCCACCCTCTCACCACAGTCTATTGCCTCTACTTCCCTATTCTTACAATGGGGAAGATCACACGTCCTGCAGATTCCAAGCCATTACCCTTGATGGCCCGCGTGGTGATCCCCGGGCTAGGACTCGCTGAACAGACGGTGTTGGAACCACACCTCAGATGCCTGGGCCATCCCCTACCTGCCAAGGCTTGAGCGATGTGGGAGAAGGGGCTTCCAGGAGACAGCAATGGCCAACAGGAGATGCCTCACAGTGAGGAAGCACAGGTGGGCCAGGGAGCCTGCTCTCTAGCAGGAATCCTGCTTCATGAATCGGCATCTACGGTGCCTCCCCACACACACGCTTTACAAATCCTCCCTCCTCTGCCCTGCCCTCCTCTTCCTTTACATCATTTTCATGTTTAGCTCTTTACCTCTAGAACACCTGTTAACTCAAAAGCCAGAGAGCACGCAGTGTCCTTTCTCAAGGGAAGGCTCCAGACCCTGGTCCTTCCCCAACTCCAGCTCTGGGTGCTCACCCCTTCTGACATCCCTGTGACCCTCAGAATCCACACGCCTTTGCAGATTTTGTGTCTTCCACTCCAAATTGGACTTTTCCTGGCCCAGCTAAGCCTCAGCACAACCTCTGAGCTTTCTGAGATTTCTGCCCTCCTGCCCATCCTCTTCCTCAGCAGCTGTGGCTGTTGGCTGAGCTCTCCCTGAAACCCCAGCCATCTAACCTTCCCATCAGAGGAGGGGACAGAGGCCCGGATGCTTGCCTCATCAGCCCACAGCGCCAGGCCCAACTTCACCAGGCCCTGGAGGACCCTGGGTGCGGCGCAGGGTAATGCCTCCCCTGTGTGACCTCTGTCTAGGCTTCCTGACCCCAGTCTATGGAGGTCAAGTTCAGGCCCAGCTGCCCCCTGAGTCCCACCTGCTTCCACAGCTGTGGGCAAAGCATGGACAGTGTGCTGTGAGTGGAGGCCAGCTCCGGCAGACCAGGGTGAGAAGGAAACCCACATGAGTTCAGAGGAAGTCCAGAGGTCCATTTGAGGGGAGGCGTCTGCTTTAAGAGCGTCCTAAGTGAGCTCCAAGCAGGGGAGCATGTGCTCTGAACAACCGGCCCATCGCAGACAGGGAGGGCTCCTGGCTGGGCTGGACGTGCATGGCCGTGGGTCTGCGAGAAAGGGGTGGAAAGCAGCAGAGCTACTGGTCCTGTTCCCAGGATGGTGGAACGTCTGGCTTGGGCAGAGCCCAGAAGATGTCAGGAGCCACCCAGCACATGTAGTTGATGTGGGGACTCGTCCCACTTCTTGGTTAATGCTGTGATCATCTGAGAGGCACAAAGAAGGCCTTCTCATAAACCAAACACTCAGTGAGACCTGGAGGTCATTTCACATGTGAACAGGGAGTGCTTTAGGGTTCAGCCACCTCCTTCCTTTTCCGGCCACACAGTGTGCATGGACAGTGAGTCACCAGCCTACAGCAGGGCACACAGCTCCCTGAAAGGGTGCAGGCTGGACGTCCATTCTGCTCCCAGGCCCCCTCACCTGGTAACCTTGCACAACCCCCCCATCTCTGAGCCTTTGTCTCCCCACCAGTCAAGCACAAGGATTGCACTAGGTGACCTCTAAAGTCTCTTCCAGCTCAGAGAGTGCAGACTCTGGCCCTGAACTGGCTCAGCCCTGAAAATGATGCCTCACTCATGACCCCCGAATCCCAGCCCAAAGATCTTGTCTTTATTATGAAGAGCCACATCATGGAATTTTTTTTGCTTTAGTTTTATTTTTTGTTAATGAATAGACTTCACTTTTTAGAGTTTTAATTTAGATTTACGTAAAGATTGAGTGGAAAGTACCGAGAGTTCTTGTACGTTCCCTCTTCCTCTGCAGAGTCTCCCCTATTATTTACATTGATTTTATGTTAACATGGCATGTACATTACAATTGATGAACCTGTTTCAATATGTTGCTATTAAACCTAAGGCCATGGTTAACATTAGGGTTCATTATCAGTGTTGCAGATTCTATGGGTCTGGACAGATGGGTAATGACATGTGTTGGCCATTGTGGTGTCATGCAGGGGAGTTTCGTTGCCCTAGAAATCCTCTGTGCCCCCCCTATTCATCTCTCTCTCAACCCTAACCCCCAGCAGCCAGTAATCTTTTACTTGTCTTCATAGTTTAGCTTTTTCCAGAATGTCTCATAGCTGGAATCACACAACATGTAGCCTTTTCAGACTGGCTTCTTTCACTCAGCAATATGCACTTAAGATTCCTCCATGTCTTTTCCTGTGTTTAATAGCACATTTCTTTTTCTGCCTGCATAGTACTCTACTGTGTGGATGTACCACAGTTTATCCATTCACCTACTGAAGGACATCTTGGTTGCTCCAATTCCTGTCTTTATTTGAAATGTCAAGTGTTTTGTTCACTGTAGATATTTTTACATTAATTTTGATTTTTTAAAAATATTGCATTAAAATGTTAACTTATCTTGATTATTGAGCTCTTTGACACACTTTAAATGTTGTACCTAAGGTGAGTGTCCCATTCTTCCTTTCCAAGCCCAGCCCCTTTTACCTCTGTTTGGCTCTAGAATCAGAAGCTGGGGCAGGCAAGGGGAGAGCATGGGCAGAGTGGAGCCCAGAAGATGCACTCTTAGCACAGGCTGGCCCTGCAGGTTTGCAGCCCATAGAGGGGATTCCTGGAAATGTTGATGGGGTCCTTTCTCTCTGTCACATTGGCCACCCTACTCCCTCCCTCCCCCAGGCTTCTCTCTCTGCTCCAGCTGCCCCTGGATATCCAGGCCAAGCCACAGTCTTCAGACAGCTGCTGTCATCCTCTCGCTCCTTGAGAGTCCACATGACTCCTGGATGCCTTCTGCATCTGGTCCAAACTTGGCACCAGAGGCCCTTGCACCCACTGCATCCCCACCCAGGTGAGTTTCCTAGGCTTCTCCACAGCTGCAGCCTTATTTGCTCTCACCTTTCCCTCCCAGGCTTTTGTCCATGCTGAGTCCCCACGGCAGGGTGCCCTCTTCAAGAAGTGGCAAGGCCTTGTGGAGTGTTCAATCTTTTTCAAACTGAGAACTCTTTCTTCAAATAAAACAGCTCTCAGAAATCTTAGGTATAAAGCAAATCCAAGCCGATCGGCTCTGCTGAAGCAGATGGACTCCCCCTTCATCCCCGAGGTACCACCTCAGAAATGCGAAGGAGTCTGAAAAATGCGGGAGTGGTGGAAGAACAGAGCCTGGCACTCATCTGTTTGCTCAACTAGCATTTATCGAGCACCTTTTGATTACGCTACTACTTACTGAGCACCAGCTGTTTACTAACTGCTCTTCTAGGCACCGAGGACGAAGCAATGAATTAAATGGACAAATTCCTGCCCTCATGTGAGGGGGAGTGATAAGAAACCAACTAAATAAACTACATAGAATAATTAGAAGATGATGAGGGCTGTAGAGAAAAATAAATCAGGGAAGGGGCAGCACAACTTAATAGGGAGGTCAGGGAAGTGCCCTCTGGGAAGATGACATTGGCACCAGGAACTAAAGAAACCATGGGCACAGCTGGGGAAGGAAGTTCTAGGCCAAGGGGAGAGCAGGCCCAGGGAGCATGTCTGGGTGACTCAGGGGACAGTACAGAGGCCAGTGCAGCTGGGGCCACAAGAGCAAGGAGGGGGTGAGGGAAAGGGCACAGGACAGGGCCTCATAGGCATAGCAAGGTCCCTGGCCTTTTCTTTTCTTTTTTTTTTTTATAATTTATTTTGGTATCATTAATCTACAATTACATGTGCAATATTATGGTTATTAAACTACCCCTTCATCAGGTCCCCCCCACCAACCCCATTACAGTCACTGACCATCAGCGTAGTGAGATGCTATAGAATCACTACTTGTCTTCTCTGAGTTGTACAGCCCTCCCCGTGCCCCCCCAACATTACATCTGCTAATCGTAATGCCCCTTTTTCCCTCTTATCCTTCCCTTCCCGCCCATTTTCCCCAGTCCCTTTCCCTTTGGTAACTATTAGTCCGTTCTTGGGTTCTGAGTCTGCTGCTGTTTTGTTCCTTCAGTATTTTTTCTTTGTTCTTATACTCCACATATGAGTGAAATCATTTGATACTTGTCTTTTTCGGCTTGGCTTATTTCACTGAGCATAATACCCTCTAGCTCCATCCATGTTGTTGCAAATGGTAGGATTTGTTTTTCTTCTTATGGCTGAATAATATTCCATTGTGTATATGTACCACCTCTTCTTTATCCATTCATCTACTGATGGACACTTAGGTTGCTTCCATTTCTTGGCTATTGGAAATAGTGCTGCGATAAACATAGGGGTGCATCTGTCTTTTTCCAACTGGGCTGCTGCATTCTTAGGGTAAATTCCTAGGAGTGGGATTCCTGGGTCAAATGGTATTTCTACTTTGAGTTTTTTGAGGAACCTCCATACTGCTTTCCACAATGGTTGAACGAATTTGCATTCCCACCAGCAGTGTAGGAGGGTTCCCTTTTCTCCACATCCTCACCAACATTTGTTGTTGTTTGTGTTTTGGATGTTGGCCATCCTCACTGGTGTGAGGTGATATCTCATTGTGGTTTTAATCTGCATTTCTCGGATGATTAGCGATGTGGAGTATCTTTTCATGTGCCAGTTGGCCATCTGAATTTCTTCTTTGGAGAAGTGTCTATTCATGTCCTCTGCCCATTTCTTAATTGGATTATTTGCTTTTTGTTTGTTGAGGTGCGTGAACTCTTTATATATTTTGAATGTCAACCCCTTATCGGATATGTCATTTATGCATATATTCTCCCATACCGTAGGATGTCTTTTTGTTCTACTGATGGTGTCCTTTGCTGTACAGAAGCTTTTCAGCTTGATATAGTCACACTTGTTCATTTTTGCTTTTGTTTCCCTTGCCTGAGGAGATATGTTAATGAAGAAGTTGTGCATGCTTATGTCCAAGAGATTTTTGCCTATGTTTTTTTCTAAGAGTTTTATGGTTTCATGACTTACATTCAGGTCTTTGACCATTTTGAGTTGACTTCTGTGTATGGGGTTAGACAGTAGTCCAGTTTCATTCTCTTACATGTAGCTGTCCAGTTTTTCCAACACCAGCTGCTGAAGAGGCCATCATCTCCCCATTGTATATCCAAGGCTCCTTTATCAAATATTAATTGACTGTATATGTTTGGGTTAATGTTTGGATTTTCTATTCTGTTCCACTGGTCTGTGGGTCTGTTTTGTGCCAATACCAAATTGTCTTGATTACTGTGGCTTTGTAGTAGAGCCTGAAGTCAGGGAGTGTAATTCCCCCTGTTTTATTCCTCCTTCTCAGGATTGCTTTGGCTATTCGGGGTCTTTTGTGGTTCCATATGAATTTTAGAATTATTTGTTCCAGTTCATTGAAGAAAGCTGTTGGTAGTTTGATAGGGATTGCATTGAATCTGTTGATTGCTTTAGGTAGTATAGCCATTTTGACAATATTTATTCTTCCTAGCCAAGAGCATGGGATGCATTTCCATTTGTTAGTGTCCTCTTTAATTTCTCTTAGGAGTGTCTTGTAGTTTTCAGAGTACAGGTCTTTCACTTCCTTCATTAGGTTTATTCCTAGGTATTTTATTCTTTTTGATGCAATTGTGAATGGAATTGTTTTTCTGATTTCTCTTTCTGATAGTTCATTGTTAGTGTATAGGAAAGCAACAGATTTCTGTGTGTTAATTTTGTATCCTGCAACTTTGCTAAATTCATATATTAGTTCTAGTAGTTTGGGAGTGGAGTCTTTAGGGTTTTTTATGTACAGTATCATGTCATCTGCAAATAGTGACAATTTGACTTCTTCTTTACCAATCTGGATACCTTGTATTTCTTTGTTTTGTCTGATTGCCGTGGCTAGGACCTCCAGTACTATGTTGAATAACAGTGGAGAGAGTGGGCATCCCTGTCTTGTTCCCAATCTTAGATGAAAAGCTTTCAGCTTCTCGCTGTTAAGTATGATGTTAGCTGTGGGTTTGTCATATATGGCCTTTATGATGTTGAGGTACTTGCTGTCTATACTCATTTTGTTGAGCGTTTTAGTCATGAATGGATGCTGAATTTTGTCAAATGCTTTTTCAGCATCTATGGAGATGATCATGTGGTTTTTGTTCTTCTTTTTGTTGATGTGGTGGATGATGTTGATGGATTTTCGAATGTTGTACCATCCTTGCATCCCTGGGATGAATCCCACTTGATCATGGTGTATGATCCTCTTGATGTATTTTTGAATTCGGTTTGCTAATATTTTGTTGAGTATTTTTGCATCTACGTTCATCAGGGATATTGGTCTGTAATTTTCTTTTTTGGTGAGGTCTTTGCCCGGTTTTGGTATTAGAGTGATGCTGGCTTCATAGAATGAGTTTGGAAGTATTCCCTCCTCTTCTATTTTTTGGAAAACTTTAAGGAGAATGGGTGTTATTTCTTCTCTATATGTCTGGTGGAATTCAGAGGTGAATACATCTGGCCCGGGGGTTTTGTTCTTGGGTAGTTTTTTGATTACCGATTCAATTTCGTTGCTGGTGATTGGTCTGTTTAGTTATTCTGTTTCTTGTTTGGTCAGTTTTGGAAGGTTGTATTTTTCTAAGAAGTTGTCCATTTCTTCTAGGTTTTCCAGCTTGTTAGCATATAGATAGATTCTCATAATATTCTCTTATAATTCTTTGTATTTCTGTGGGGTCTGTCGTTATTTTTCCTTTCTCATTTCTGATTCTGTTTATGTGTGTAGATTCTCTTTTTCTCTTAATGAGTCTGGCTAGGGGTTTGTCTATTTTGTTTATTTTTTCAAAGAACCAGCTCTTGGTTTCATTGATTTTTTCTATTGTTTTATTCTTCTCAATTTTATTTATTTCTTCTCTGATCTTTATTATGTCCCTCCTTCTGGTGACTTTGGGCCTCATTTGTTCTTCTTTTTCCAATTTCAGTAATTGTGTCTTTAGACTATTCATTTGGGAATGTTCTTCTTTCTTTAGATAGGCCTGGATTGCAATATACTTTCCTCTTAGAACTGCCTTTGCTGCGTCCCACAGAAGTTGTGGCTTTGTGTTGTTGTTGTCATCATTAACAACATCATTAGTCTCCGTATATCCTTTGATCTCTGTTTTGATTTGGTCGTTAACCCATTGATTAATTAGGAGAATGTTGTTAAGTCTCCATGTATTTGTGAGCCTTTTTGTTTTCTTTCTAAAATTTATCTCTAGTTTTATACCTTTGTGATCTGAGAAGTTGGTTGGTAGAATTTCAATATTTTTGAATTTACTGAGGTTCTTTTTGTGCCCCGGCCTTTTCTTATAATGATAAGGTTTTAAGCAGAGAAGGAACAAGCTGTGACTCAGGATCTTAAAAGAACGTGTGTACTGGAAATTCTGCATTGGTGGCCCAGATCCCCATCACCTTGCTCTGAGCCCCAGGAGGCTGTTATGGAACAACTGCCCAGGGCAGATCCAGATTTTGTGGGGCCTAAAGCTTAAAAAACTGGGGAGAACTTGCTCAAGAAAAAGAGCACAAAGTTCCAAACATGAGACCTGGGAAGGGGCCCATGGAAGTGAGAGTCCCAGAGGCTCAAGCTTCCTTAGCATCCAACTAAATTTGTCTTTGACTAGTTGCTCTCTGGCTTCCAGCTGAGTTCGGCCAATGGTCAAGCAACAGAGATCACAAGTCAGTCATTGTTCATTGCCTCATTGGTGACCTGTCCCTCTCCTGAGGGTACAGCTTCTGTCATGACCCCTCCTATAGCGCCAGCTCTTTTTGGATCCCAGTTGCCCCAGGAGCTTGACTGTCCCATTTGGTTTCTTTGCAAAAGATAGTACCGCCATCAAACTCTCCTCAGTCACCCCTTTGAGCTGCTGGGACCCAACTGTGTACTCAGTCTGGCTTCTGTGCTCAGGGAGGAATAGGAAGCTTCTGGAAGAAGCCAGGTTGGAAAGATGACAGTGGCTTGCCTCCAGGTGGTAGCAACAGAGAAAGCGAAGACTGATGGGCAACCCCCACCTCAACTTTCGATCTGGGTACCTTCCAATTATACCTGTATCCCCACTCTCCATATATAAACCAGTGTACCATGGAAACCCAATAAATTCATTGACCAAAATCCCACTGTTTCCCAGCTATCTGACTTGATCTTTCTAACTCTCAGACACCCCAAGGATAAAATAGAGATAAAGAATACCTCCCTTGAAGATATCCTGGAAGCACCCAACATGTAGCAGATGCTTAACAGGTATTTCCCTTCAAGATCCACCTGGTCAGTCTCCACTTTCTCCGGAAGCTCCCGCTGATCAATCCAGCCTCACAGAATGAGCAATTGTTTTCAAACCTTCAGTTGCATCCACAATCAGAATTCTAACTTGAAGCTCTTGACCGATTTCTGTCATGTTGGCGTTTGATCTCTTCAGCTCACTTTCAGACTTTGCAGGCTAGGAACCTTGATATCTGCTGAACTCTCCATGGAGTTTGAGTATAATGACATCAACCAAGCAGCAGCATTTCCTGAGCACACACCGCACGCTAGGACCTGTCAGAAGCATGTTGTGTTATCTTGTGTGATCTTGACAGCCAGCCCACAAAGTGGGCACTAATACCATCCCTACATTACAGACAAGGAGGTGCATGGTGGTTAAGGAACCCGCCCAAGGTCACAGCTCACTGGCAGTGGATCAAAGATTCAAACCCAGACCCATCTCCCATCTGACTCCATCGTTAGCCCTCTTAATCACTGCACTGTCCTGCCTTGTATCCATGTAAGCACTCAAGAAATATTTACCTATTGATTAACCAGTAGCCTCTATGCATTAATGCTTCTAAGACTGTCTCTTTGTATGTCAGTCTGTTTTTCCCAAATGCCAACTCTACTGAAAAATATACTGATCATTCCTTGTAATAATTTGTCATCTGGTGATGGTGACTTAGAAACCGCCCAAAAGGAGGCTGAGAATTGGGGCCATTCAAATATCTTTTTTAAAGAAGTGGGAGTTCTTAAATGCCCCGCTGTGGAAAGTGTATCTTCTCCTGCTGCAGGGCATGAAGGGGAAGGGCAGCGTGTCTGATTACTGGGGATATGGGGCCTTGGGACCTTGAGTGTGGTTGCTGGGCTCCTTCCCTTCCCTCCTCCAACCCCAGGGCCAGCTGGCTGACAGGCATTGACAGTATCTCAGGATAGACGCCTGTCGAGTGGTTCTCATGTTGGGACAGTACGCAGTTATGATTTATTTCACAAGGAGTCAATAATAAACTTACGCAAAGGGGGGAAATCAGAGAATTTAGGATAACAAAAGAGTTTTAAGGAATTTGGCTGATGGGTTTTTAACTAGAAGCTAGAGAAGGGAATATTTTGAAGAAAGAAATATACACATATTGCACAGTCCCCAGATCGAGACTATCTACTTTTTCCCATTTCCAACAGTCAAGGAATTCCTGTACTTCTAAAGCCCCACTGAAACCTCACCTCCTCCAGGAAGCCCTCCAGACTTCTAAGCTGGACAGGTTAACTAGGTCCTCTGAGCCCTCTTTTTCTCTCTCTCGAACCCTCTCTAAAAGTACATACCGTTTGCACCTTACCTTAGAGTTACTGGTGAGCTCATCCCATCTGGTTTATTGGATCATAACATCTTTCAGAGATGAGGCAATAGAATTGCCTATTTGCAATATAATTTTGCACATAGCATTTACTGTCCAATAAATAAAATGTGTGTGTGCATGCACAGGTGTTTTGGTGTCCAGTATCTTCAGGGTAAAGCAACAGTAAACAGCCCCACCTCAGAGGAGGAATAGATTTGTCAGCATGATTCCAGAGAGAGAAAATATCAATCAACCCCCAGAGGCCTCTCTCTGTTCACTTCTGCATCACTGATTCAGAAACCTCACCCAGCAGGTAAGTCCCTTGTCACATCCACACCGAAAACCTTCCCCCAGATTTCCTCTCTGACACCAATTGTAAACAGCATCAAAATTCGAATGACAAGCGCTTCTCTTGTACCTCAATGTTTGCCCCAACTATAAACAGAAGATAGTTTTCTCTTAGAAATCACAATTAGAGAACCAAAATCATTCTATTATATTCGTAACCATAAGCATGAAAACAAGTTGTGGGAAAAGAGCTACTGAAGTTCACTTAGGTTTCGGTCAAACAGGCCTGATTTCCAATTCCAGCTTTTCTCTTTCTAAGATATATGAATATAGGCAAGTGACTCTGTTTCTTCCTTTATAAAATGCGGATAGTAATGTCTGCCTCTGGGGATTGTTAGGGATTACATGTTGTTCATAAAGCCCAAAGCCCAGTCTCTCTCTCACAGGAAGTGCTCAGTGAACAAAGGGGAACACACTCCCTGGAGGCAGAAAGCTGAGGTTCCATCTGTTGTCTCCTCTGTGTGTCACTTTGGGGCACTCCTCTTCTCTGGCCCTCAGTTTCTCTACTAGCCATACAACATGGCAAGATGGTCCCTTGTCACTTCCACTTCTGAAGGTCGATGAGTCAAGTCTGGGGAATACACAGCACCGCAAACAAGAGTGTCTTCCGGAGGCAGGCAGCCCAGGGGCAAATTCTGGTGCCGCCCTTTGTGGCAGTGTGGCCTTGAGCAAATTATTTAACTTTTCTTAACTTTGTCTCACTTGTAAAGGAAAATGATACCTATGTCAACTTTATAAATCCAGGAGCCCATGTGGTCCAGGCCCATTTAGCAGCCAAAAGTCAATTAGAAGGAATTCCGCTTGTACTGGAGACTCAGGTAAGTCACAGTAGTTTTCTTTATCCCTCCTTGTTTCACTCCTCCGTCCTCTTGCCATTTCCCCATTGCTCCGGAGGTCCTCCAGCAGCACACCCATGAGATGCTCTCTCCAGCCTCAGCCACACAGTCCTTTTTTTCTTCCTCTTCCCTACTCCTACCTCCCTTCCAATAAGAATTTATCCTTTTTAGAAAAGAGTTGGAGGAAGAAAATTCAGAGAGAAAAGGAAGAAGTCTCTTCATCAGCAAGCAGACTTGGGGTGTGGGGGGGGGTGGCTATGAATATTCCCAAGTAAATCAGTAAATAAGTTGTGTTTTGTCACTTCTAAGTGGTATGGGAAGGATGAAATTAGATCATTTGTATTAAGCAGTCAGCCTATTGTCAACATGTAGGGAATGCTTGAGGTATGGCAGACATTATTATTGTTGCTATTGCGAACCTGCTTGTTCGTGCAGCCTGTCCCACTGCTGCCACCGCACAGCCACCTTTCTTTCCCATTGTCACCTCGTCCATCTGACCATCTCCCTCACTCCCGTTGCTGAATTCCACTTGGGTCATAGTCAGACCCTGTGCCCGTACCTGCAACATTTTCCGTCACTTCCTCCCTGACATCCTAGCTCACCACCAGCCGTCCCTATCTCCTAGAAAGGGAAATGTTTCTGGCCAAGACACACACACACACGTGGGTGTCTGAACATGCCCTTCTAGTAATTTCTAGTTGCCTCTCCCATGTCACAAAAAGCCTTCGTATGATCGCTGCCATGCTATCCCGTCTCATGGCACAGCCTCTAGCAGGACAAGGGCTAAATCTGTTTGACAAGTTCCATGGAGCATCTGCTTCCAGACAGGGCACACTGCAGAGAGAAGTGCCTGTGAGGCCAGGCGTGAGTGAGGCTCAGGCAGAAACAGAGGAGACGCTAAGGAGCTTAGACTGTAAGGAAGGCAAAATTTACCAGAAGCAGCCAAGTTGTGCACTTGGCTCCAAAGGCAGATGATTTACTGAGCATTGCGGAAGTCACTCTGGAGCTCACGTAAGGCCAAAGAGGGAAGTCTAACTCTGCACCCTCCGTTTTGTCCATTTTCCCTCCCCAGATCAGGACTGGGGCCTTCCCTGTTACTCTTTTGCTTCCTATTGAATCTTGGTTTTAAAAACCTTAATTTCCCCACACAAGGCATAAATGACCAAAATTAGAGCATGCTATGACCTCCCTTCTCCATTCCCAGGGGCATGAATATTCTAACGAGGATCAAAGCTTTTCAAAATCAATAGTGTGCTAATAGGGAAATATCAGCCATCATCCTGCAGAAAAGAGAGTATTGCATATTGCGGTATGGAAGGATGCCTTCTTAAACCCAGAAATCCCTAGAAGGAGGGAAATCAACAAATTCATCCAGAGTAAACTGGGATCTGGTTCTGTACGGGATTCTAACATCGATGGTGAATGACTGGAAGTAATGTTCAGCAGAAGGAGACATTTTAAATCCTTCCTAGCAGGAAAAGTAAAACTTCAAAAAAGCACTTATTCAGCTGGATCCATGATCACTGCTGATGTTCACATGGGAAATCAACAGCATGTGTGAAAATAACACGCAGGTTTGGGAGACCTGGAAACCCACTGCATCACCACTGATATGGGGCCATGGGACCCCACGGGGCAGGGCGACAGCACCCACGGTGAGAGAGCAGAGAGGCCCGCCCAGACCGAGGAGGCACCACATTAGGGAAGAACAAAGAGCCTGACCGAAATGAAGGGCTGCCACTCCTACTACAAGGATTCATGGAAGGAATCCAGGCATTTGTCCAGAGGGAAAGACTGGTCGTGTTTGGTGAGAGGTGAAATTTGGGGAGGAAGGATAGCTTTTTGTTCAGGAGTTAACAGGAGTTGAGGTTCAAATATTTACAGAGCCCTTGCATAGACTGATGGGTGCAAGTCACTGTGACACGTGTTTTAATGAGGGCACAGATTTTTACAGCAAGAACTCTCTGAGAGCCAGGCCTGACCAAAGAGTAGGACCTCTTGTCAGACATCCTCTTGGAGATGGCAGACTAGCAGAAATGGGGCTCTGTGGATTGGATAGCTGGATGGGTGGATGAATGGGTAGATGGATGGATGGATGAACAAGCAGATGGATGCATGTATATAGGACAGTTGAATAAATGTATGGACGGATGGACAAACATGTATAAACGGGTGGACAGAGGGAAGGACTCACTAACAGATACATGTAAGTATGTGCGGACGATGGACAGATGCCTTCAGAGCTGCCCTCCAATTCCAAGAATCTACAATGGCATAATAATCCAGGCAATGAATACCTTTGGGATTTCACAGACTGGAAAATACAATGGATTGACATAAAGTCACCAGCTTTTACTTTTGTTGAATTAAGAACATCAGTATAACAACCACAATTTATTGAAACAGATGAAACAGACCAGAATGGAATAAAGAGCAGTCCTTCCCGAGTTAGGATTGTTGGTGACCTCTCCCTCTCGCTCTCTCCCTCCCTGTGTGTGTGTGTGTGTATGCGTGTGACACTCATTTTGCACTACTAGTATTTTCATATATTATATTGTCCTTACTTTTCTTAATAGTCACAGGTTTGAGAATTAGGGATTTATGCATACATTAGTCATGTTATTTTTCAGCTACATTTCCTCAACCACAGACTCTAATGACCCTACAAAGAGATGAATTTACATCAAGGGTCAAAAATTCCATTGCCTTTGAGACCAGGCAGGTAACATAAGTGAAGTGAGTGGATCATGAGGACCGTGGGGCAGAGCCGCAAAAACCCGGAGAAGCCATGCTCATCTAGCAACACAGCACGTCCTCCATTCCAGCTGACTGTCACCGCGCAGGAAGGCAAACCCAAAGTTACTTACTAGCCAGATTTTCTGATCTACCTAGAGGAACTGGACATACGAATTTTATGATGAACTCCTGATTTAAAAAAATAGTTGCAGATAACTTTTGAAACCTGATTTGTGTTCGAGCCCACATCCCGAGCCACTCTCAACACACACACACCTGTGGTTCACAGTCGGCCCACAGGCCTTGGGTTTGCAATCTCTGGTTTGGGTACCAGAGCTGGGGTGGGAAGGTGATGAGTAAAGTCATCAAAGAGAACAACCAAGTGGTGGGGCAGGGCATCACAAAAGGAAAAAAAATAATAGCACGGGCTTCCTCCTCCCGGTGAACGATTTCTCTGCAGTCTATTTCCAGAGGAGCTGTGATTCGGGCTCCAAACAACCTATGATTTACATCCCGGCCAGTGTAAAAGATTTTGTGCTGGGCCTTTCTGAGTGTGCTCTGTGTATTTGTATAAATCTCCCTACTCAAAATATCTCCCACAGTTGACTGACAGCCCGTGTAATTTAGCAGAAGGCTAAAAATTAAAATCTTCGAGCCTGCTGAGGGAGCGAAAGAATACAGTAACACTCGGGCACCGCCCCCTCGCCCAGGCCCGGGCTCGGCAGATGCCAGGGCTGTTCATTTTGGAGACAGAACAAAATATTTGTATTTAGATTTATTAAGTCATTATTCCACCATTTGTTCCGATGTGCTTTATTAAAACCAGATCTCATCTCTGTTTTGAAAGTATTACCTGATTTACATAAGCCGGTCCCAGCCCTAATTACGGCTTCCTTTGGTGTCTTTTCATTCGGAGGGAGGTTTGCTCTCCCCCTCCTGTTTTTGTCGCCCGCCTTTATGGCCCATATGTCTGCCTTGAGAAAGCAGGAATCTTCAACCTATAAATAGATGGTTCAGAGCAGCCCGCTGCCAGTTATCTGTCCACACATCAACATTACCATAATTGCAACAGTGAATGTGTAATCTCTCTAATCACACGTTCCAGTAGGAAAACTGGATTGGGTTTCATAAATTGTATAATTTGAGGCTTTCCTGAGCTAACCACTGGGCGGGTAGGCTGCTGTGGGTCATCCAGGGCTTGGCCACGTCCCTCGGCCTGGCCCGGCCTGCCCAAAGCAGCTTAGCGGCACACACCTGAGGCCGGCACTTGACTGCAGACACACCCTAGCTCTGAGACAAGGATGCCTGGGGAATATGAGAAACACAAAGTTTTGAGGCCTATTATGAGCCAAGCACGTTGCACATGTTCTCTTCTTTTAATTTCCATTATAGGGGAAATACCATAAATGATCCAATTATACAGATGGCCACATCAAGGCTCAGGGTGGTTAACTGAGTTTCCAAGGGTCACCCAGCAAATAGCTGAGACTCAAATGCAAGTCTGAGATTCCATAGGCCACTCCTGGCTATATGTAGCATTCATCTGCAACAGGGACACCTGAAGGCTTCAGGGGACTCTGTTTTTTGTCCCTCCAAAATGCTTTCTGTCATTTTAGCTAATCCCCAGGACCAACCAAAATGGTCTTCAGACATAACAAAGTCGAGATTCTGAGAGATGAAGTACACTGTCCAGGGTCACAGAGCCTGTGCAGGTAGAGCTGGGATTGGAATCCAGGCTGACTCCCACCTGCTCTTCCCAAAGCTGCCCCAGCCCAGGTGCTGTCCCGGGTCCTTGCCTCCCTCCTCTTTCAGAGCCTTTGTTTCTTTGCCAGCCTCTCACAAGGATGCTGTACTTGTGCTGGTGTCAGCGGGCAGAGTCCTGGAGGCTGGTGTTGAAGGAAGAGAGCCTGCCTTCTGCTGGCCTCCCCATGACCCCTGGGGACAATTCTTTTCCAGGCCTGGTGGGCACTCAAGGAAATTGACTTTGCAGACCCCCCCAGGGAACTGCTGGGAAATGGCGTCTTTTGTCTTCTGTGAGAAGCTTCCTCTGGGCAATGTTCTTCATGCTCAACGTCTTGGAGTGGTGAGGAGGCTGATGACACCCTTATAGATGGTCTGGTCCCCAGTGACCAGGCACCAGCTCCAGCTGTGCCTGGTAATTGCAAAGCCTTGCAAAATTTCAGATCTCTATTAGCTGCTTTAAATTGAGGGCTAATCAGATGATGGCCTTGTTTTCAGGGTGCCCCCTCGGGTCTCCCGCTCTCTCTCCCTCTTGCTCTTGGAAGGAACCATCTAGTCCATTTAATGTTTCCAGATGAGGAAATTGACACTCAGAAAGGGAAAGAGACTTGCCCAAGGTCATAAGTACACCTGGAGTTCTTTTCTGTGATGGGTGTTGAGCTGTGTGCATACACACACATGCATGCACACACATATATGCACACATGCCCACATCCTCCACACCTCCACCTCTACATTTATTCATTGGCTTCCCAGTCTCCTTTACCTCATTCCAAAGCATTCTCTGCCAGAGTTTTAGGCAAGAAATTGGGGACCAGTGTTCCTCTCCTCAGCCCTGTCCCTATGGCATCTCCATGCCCCCAAAGAATCAGAAAATAGTTCTCACATCGCTGTGTCGTGGCCCCTGATCCACAGTGTCACACCCCCACAAAAGGGCCGGAGCACGGCAGACAGTCCCAGAAATGACCTCTCAGGAAGCCACTGGGCAGGGCAAGGCACAGCAGAAAACTGGATCAGTGCTACTCAGAGCGTACTCCACAGACCAGTGGGGGCACAGTAACACCTGGGAACTAGTTGGAAACACGAATCCGCAGGCCCTGTCCCAGCCCCAGGGAATCATCACCTGCGTGGGAGGCAGGGGACACTGTGTTTCAGTGCGTGCCTGTTTGAGAATGGCAGGTTCACATCCAGCCCATCCCCGGAGGTCCTTCCCTGAGAGTCCTTGAGGCCCACCCCACCCTGATGGTTCAGACCCACCTCAAACATTCATGCCTTACAATAGCTTTCCCTTACCTTCCTTAAGCAGAATCACTTTCTCCAACTTCAAGTCTTCTGCTGCACTTTAAAAATAATGCTCTTAGAGTGGAAACCTATCACCTTATGCTCCACTGGCCCATCTCCCTGCGAGACTCTGAGCTCCTGGCTCATGTCTGTAGGCTCCACAGCTTCTGGTAATACCTGGTACACAGTAGGAACAAAATGCATGTGTGTGCACTAAACTCCAATCACACTGACCACTGGGGCCCCAGGACCAGGCTCTGTGACAAAGACCATGATTGTTCTAGACCCACAGCACATTTCATCATTTTACAACCAGCAAGGCTCCTTGCACGCAGTTCCCTGGGTCTCCTGAGGGGTGGCCCCGAGGTCGTCTCTCAGGTCCCTCCAAGGAGCCCTGGCTCTCTGTTACCTTGGTTTACCCCAGCACCCACCTATGCTACACTGGCTGAGGTCACCCTGTCGAGACACTTCAAACTGAGGCTTAACATATTAGCCATGCCTGGTGGCAGCTTAGCTCAGATGAGGAAGATACCTGTGGTGTGACCTCCCAAATCACTCCTGACCCAGACTGGATGCACTCGTCCAGGGCCCACAAGGCAGCTGTCTAGGTGACAGAAAGGGCTCCGTCCCTCTCCGAGAATCAGCCAGGCAGTTTGAGAAAGTTGGGCCTGTGGTCCCCTGGGAAGCCTGCCCACCGCAAGATGATCTCCTCTAGGCCCCACACTACGTCCACCTCCTCCAGGAACCCATCCTTGGTGCCCTGACCTAGAAGGCAAGAGAGGCGAGTTCTCTCTCATGCCCTTCCCACACCCCAGCAAGCTCATATTCCTAGTGACTCAGGACTTCAAGTCTTCCATAGTCTCTTGGGGACTGATACTCACCTGCCCAGGGACAACAGGCTGCCCCTTGCTGGTGGCTTAGCCTGTTCCACATCCAGAAGTAAACATCCCGAAGCTGGGCTCCCACGCTACCCTCCACCACCCCCACCTCCCGCCCTTGCCTGCGGGGTCACATTCCTCTCTGAATTCCGTTCACCCAGGGGATGCTCGCCCCCTGAGCTCCCTCCTGCCTCGGGGGTCCCGGCACGCACTCTTTCCTCTTTTCCCCCTGAAGCATTTCACATGCAACACCAGGAACCCATAGCTGCTATAGCAGATGTGGGGACTTGGCTGGGAGTGGAATGGGGAACAAGCAGTGTGCAATAAAATGGTATGGGAAAATAAAAGCTAATAAAAGTCTAAGTCCTGTGATTAACCTGCTGTGTGACTTTGAGTCCCTTTCTCAACCTGGGCTGGTGAAATAGAAGTCTATATTGCAGCAGCACACTCCTCCAATCACGGGCCATAATTTAGCAGTGTGCACGTGTCTGTGAGCATGCATGTGATTCCTTGGAGCATAAACTGGAACCGTTTAGCCAGATTCTGTGTCATGTCCTTTTCTTTAATCCCCAGAGATGTGACCTGCTTAATGGACTGCCTCGAGGCACCCTGGGGTGCCCACTGGGTGTTGGGTGCCTTCTTAGGTCTGGTTCCCCACAGTAGGGCCCCCCTCTGGCTGGCCAGCGGCTAACGATGCTTACTGAAGTGTCCCTGTGCCCGAGGGATCCGCACTCCCTGCGTGTTAAGAGTTCTCTGGAGGGCCATCTTCCTTAGATTAGGAGAACACACTGGGGTACAAGGTGTCACTAGGGTGCAAAGCCATAGGCTTAGGTGGCACATAGAAGAGGTGTCAGTGTCTCTGGCCAGCCTAGCCTGAGAAGTGTCTTATTAGTGTCTCTCAGCTGGCTGGGTACCTCTGGAATGTGAACTAGATGGGCGGTGAGGTTTCCTGCTGACACTTGCCCCAGCAAGAGGGCCTCTGGCTTAGGTTCTCAGGTTGCACAACACCTGGGGCAGGTTGGCTCCCAGCAGGGGCTCCTGGTGCCCAAGGGGAGAGCAGGTCTGCAAGTCCAGGGCTTCCTGGGAGCCTCTGCCCGCTGTCCGGTGGGTCTCCTGGTTGGCCCCCGAGGCTGCCCCAGACCCCTCCTCCTGGCCCACCCTGGCTGCTCTGAGAGCCCATAGCGGGGATGACACTGACCCAGATCAGACTGCCATCCCTTCCTGAGGGGAAAGCCTGAGCAGGGCAGCTAAACTACGTGAGGGCCTACTATGTGCTGCCTAGCCTGTTAAGACTTTATCCAAATTCCCTTCCCTCCCCACCACATCACTGAGGGCAGTAACTCACCCTGCATTAAAACCCAAGTGTATCTTTCTCCTAAGTCCAGGGCTCTGACCTCTGGTCCAGTGTCCTGCCACAAGACTGTGTGTCTGGACTGCACTTTCCAAGAGCTGATAGCAAATGAACACGCCCCAGCTCAGTAAAGCAAGGGGCAGCCAAGCCTAGAACAGGGCACTTGAAGAGCCCAGCTGATGTCAGGGTGTCCAGAGGCTGCCAGCCCTGGCAAGGGACACTCTCCCGCCTACCAGCCCTTGGAGGTGGCTGTGTCCAGCTGAGCGAGTGACTCAGCAGTCCTCATTCCCACATATCTGGGAGGATGAGCCCCTCTCCCCGGCTGTTGGTTTGGCTTCATCAGCCTATCTGGGGGTGCCAGGCAGCCAGCCTCCTGTCAGCAAGGCCCTGGGGTTGGGCCAGCCTTCCCACCACTCAATGACAGGGTTTGACCTCTTTCTCAGCCACTGGCCTCCCCCCATGAGACAGGAGGACCACTTCTAAATTCCTCTGGCCACCTCAACACTCCCCTTGGCCAGGCTGTGGCGATTTCCTTGGCATCAGTCCCAGAGCCTATGTCTTGCCCCCCAAGGAGCTCATCTCCCAGAGCAAACATCTCGCTTGCCAGGCCCAAGGGCCCCCTGCCTATTTGCAGTGAGTCCTGCAGCCTGTGAAAAGAAAGGATAGGGCCCACGCGAGCATGAGAGCCGGGGAGGGAGTGGGTCTTGGCTGGACTTCCACACGGGGTGTGTGGGAGGGCAAGATATGGTCAGACTGGGCAGGTAGGGTGCAAGACTGTCTGTTCAAGTCCAAAAGAAACATACGCCACATGCCATGGCTCCAGCCCCAGGGGTGGCATGCAGGAGTGCAGTGGAGTAGCCCTGTGAGCTTGGGCAGGCCCAAGGTCTCTCAGATTCTGTTTCCACATCTGCTAAATGGGCATGACAGCGCCTACCATCCAGGGCTGTTCTATACAATACATGCAACCCTGTTTATCAAGGGCCTAGCCGGCAGAAGGCCTGCTCCGAGGTGCTCCAGACATGGGTGTTTCTTTCCATTCCGTGTGCGAGTCCAGCAAGTTTTGTGCAATCTTTTGTTGCTTTTATTTCATATGCATCGTCCTGGGATCCTGTGAGAAAAGACCTCCGAAGCACTTTGCAGACGCCATGCGCTGCAGTCATTGGCCACTGCCACTGGCGGTCCCCAGGGCTCGCAGCGGAGCAGAGCAGACATTGTTCACACTCACACACACACGTGACCCAGGGAGTTGCTGCTGCAGGTCAGAAACAGGAAACACCTTGCTGATAGCACACTGCAAGTTAAGACAACTAAAGAAACTAACTTTGCTGAGCAGTAAGTGTGTGCCGGCCACCAGGGGCAGCACGTGAGGACACTGAGGTACATAGGAATTGCCCCTGCCCAAAAGGCTCATGGGGCACAGGTGGGGAGATATGGATGCAAATGACCTCCATCCCAGACAGGTGGAAAACAGGCTGCCCATGAGGCGTGGACACCTCACCTCCAGGGTCTTGCTGCCATGAGAACTCAGTGCTGCACTGGGGAATCCCAGAGGCTTCCTGGAGGAGGACTTTGAGCTCAGAAGGATGGGCATGAGCTTGCAGGGTAGAAAAGGGAGAGAACAGGCATGCAGGCCACATACCTGGGCTGACCAGGCACTAGGAGTCCCCTCCAGGACACCCAGCTGCAACCTCTGTGCTGCCTACAGGGGCTTCACAGGTGCTGGGAGGCCCCCGGGGGACTATGAGACACACCCACTGAGGGACATGTGTGCAACCTGTGACCCAGGCCTCTGCCTTCCAGGAACTGGTTGGGCAAGACAGGACTCACCCCTGGCATATTTAGAGAGCAATACTTGACAGCAGGGCTCACCTGCGGGTGTGGCCTTGAGGCCCGAGGTCACTCCACTCCTCAGGTGACTGCCAGCCTGCTGCAAGCAGACAGACATACACAGTTTTGCACACCATTTCCAGGGACTCAAGGGCATTCTCCTGCCAGCCCGTCTCCACTGAGGGACTTCCACTATGGTCTAACTCCTGCATTTTCCTGATGAGGAAATGGAGACAGAGAGACTGTGACTTGCCAGAGGTCCACATGAGTCAGAGCAGACCTGGGGCTGGCCTCTGCCCCAAGGCTCTCCCATAGGCACCCTGCTGCTGCCCCGTCCTAAATATGTGTCCCAGCCCAGCTGCAGTTCCCAGAATCCTGCCTCTTGATGGGGTGACTAGCATGCTTTCTCCATCACACCCAGCAATAACCTGCTCCCAGGCTGTGACCCTCTCTTAGCATAACTTCCCCACCTTCTCTTGTCCCCCATGCGCACTCTTGCTGGCTGTCTGCATCCTGGTGCCTCTTCTTTGTGGCAGGCCTCACCGTACAGTCACTCACCCAAGCCATCCATGGGCATCCACCTCCCTCCTCTCCCTGCCCACCCTCCATGGCCAAACACTGGTTGGAGTTGACCCTCATTCAAACCCAGTCCTTTCTTTTTATGGCAAAGGGTCCAGGCCCTTCTTGCCTCCTGCTGGAGCTAATACAACAGCCAGAAAAGTCATTCCAAAGCACACAAACATGTCACTTCTCTGCTTAAAATCCTGCAGAGATACCCAGGGGCTTCATAAAAAAGTTCAAGTTCTCGGTGTGGTCTCAGAAACCCCATGGCTCGTACCATCTGCCAGACAGTGTCTCCTCCTGCCTCACGCCCACTCCCATCTTGGCACCAGCCGAGCAAATATGCCACACTTCCCACCACCTCTAGACCATTTGTTCCCACTGGCCTTGTTAGCCTGTGGAATAAGAGGTGCTTGGGTCAGCAGAATACCCTTTGACCTTGAAGTTTGCTTGAATGATCGTTTTGAAAATTCAGTTCCCTCTTGACAGAAATTTTCTCAAAGGTCCCGATCCGTGTTCCCACTTCTGGACTTCTTAAAACATTTATACACAAGAGAACCATTTGTAAACACCCTTCCACAGTGGTTTCTTCACATAAGCTAACACAATTTTTTGATGTATGAGTATTTCTAGAGCCTGAAATACAATCAGGAGGAAGGGTCACTATAAGCAGGAATAAATAACATAATCAGGAAGTTTGACCCCTAAATTCAATGGGAACCAGGGCTGATATTCAAAGTCTCAGTTCAGCTGGAAGAAAAGTAAGCCTGGCTGAGATGTGCTGTCAGACCCACAGATGGGACCCTGGGGATCGCCAGCCCCCTACCTGGGCCGTGCTTGGTGGTAACCACACAGCCCAAATGAGCCACATTCCAAGATCTCGTAACTGGATTTTCAGCTTTCTAGAACAGTGCTTCCTGTGCTATGTCTGCAATTTGTAGAATCTGATAAGAGACTGCTTAAAGTTCAAAAGGGACTGAACTTTGCAAATAGTTTCAAAGAGAAGTCCTATTTATGCTTGGGAGGAGTTAAAAAGAGTCTTTAAGTCAGACAAGCTGAAGGGGAATCCCAGAGCCCCTTCTGTGGAATTGGGCAAATGGCTTAATTTCTCCATGCCCGGCGCCCTTATCTGCACAGTGGGGATTATGTGTACTTACCTCCCTGGGAATAATGATATGATGGGATCAGCGCATAGCACGTGCTCAGTAAATAGTACTTGTGGCGGCAGTGGTTGCCAATAAAACCACCCGTGTGAGCAGAACCACTGTATCAATACACACTGAAAATAATTTTTGGCAGAATGAGACTATCTGAGCTGTGGAAGCAAATGGTAAGGGCCCGCAGCCTAGAACTGCAGCTCAGGACAGAGGAGGCGACAGAACCGGAGCCCAGGGGGACAAATGGCAAGTGCAGTGGACTGAATAATGGTCCCCAAGGAGAGCTAGTCCTGATCTCTGGAACCTGTAAATGTGACCTTATTTGGAAAAAGAATCTTTGCAAATGTGCTAAAATTAAGCACCTTGAGATGTGTAGAGTACTCGGCATTATTAGGGTGAATGCAGTCACACGGGTCCTTTCAGGGGAGACCGGCAGAGAGAGATTTGATACCCACACCGACACCGGAGAAGGTCGTATGAAGACAGATTTGAAGACTGTTTGTGAAGGCTGCAGTGATGGGGCCCCAGGCAAGGAATGCTGGTGCCACGGGGAGCTAACTGGGAGAGGCAAGGAATGGATTCCCCCCGGGGCCTCTGGACGGAGGGCGCACAGCCCAGATGGCCCTTTATTTCAGCCCGTCGATACTGATTTTGAACTACGTCTGGAGCCCTGAACAGTGAGAGAATGGCTTTCTGTTGTCTCAGGCCACCAAGCTTGTGGTAATTTGTTACAGCAGCCCTAGAAAACGACCACATCCAGGATCACAGATTCTAGTCCATTCTACTCGTGAGGAACATAGACTCAGAGAGCAGCAGTGACTTACTCAACGGCACCCAGCAGGCTAGCCCCTTGGCCAAGGCCAGACCCAGGTCTCCAGGATCCCTTTCCACTGCACTCCATCTTCCATCTGCCCTGCTTTACCTGGCCTGCTGCAACCCACCAGGAGCCCTTGACCCCTGGCCTGGGGAGCCCTGGTTTGCCACAGTGATTTTCTCTCTTCTTACTGCTGCCCTCAGATAGGACCAACTAGACCAAACGCTGTCCCTGTGGTCAACACTGCCCCCAGCCTGGATGTCGGCCTATTACCTGGGTCACAGGTGAGGTTCTTTGGGAGCAGACTCTGGGAGGGAGTTTAGAGTGCCAGATATATATCAAGCACCTACACCAGTGAAAGAAGGAGCAGGAAGTTGGACTGGGGGGAGGGAGATTGAAGTTGAATTGCAATGCAGGCCTGACAAAGCCTCATACGGCCCAGCAGGGAGCTGTCCTGCATCCTGGCAGCAGAGCCAGACCCTCACACTCCCATCGTCCTAAGTCACTGGTGCAGGCTGCCCTGGAGAGGCATGACCTCAGGCGAGGTGAGTCCCTGCAGGGAGGCAGACCCTGAAAGAGCTGGAGGCCACCTGCTTATCACACTCCCTGCATCTGGGCAGGAAGGCCTTGAAAGAGGGCCTGGGCATGCGTGGATCACAACCCAGTGCCACCTCGCGCTCTGTATGCCTCGATTGGCTTGCCAAACAGCAGCCACACCCTTAGAGTGGCCAAGGCTCCCACACTGGACGTGAGATCTAAGCACCAGTAGCCTGGGCACTGCTTGGGGACTTAGTAACGCCAACTCTGTTCTGGACCCCACATTCCATCTGTGAAGGGGAGCTACACCAGGAGTTAGGTGGCTCCAGGGGCCAAATCCAGCAGCAGTCTGGTTATGGACATGGAGCAAAGGATGATTTTTGCATCATTTACAAAAATATGGGACAAAAACTGTATGGCCCCAAAACCCTAAAATATTTATGTTGTGGTCTTTTGCTCAAAACTTTCTCCAACCTCTGCTCTAGAAAGTTCTTGGAGCAGGGGAGACACAGCAGTACGGTATTTTCCTCTGGGAGCCCTCTAACCCCTTAACCCCACTTCCTGAATCCCTTCTTTCTTTGCTGCCCACCTTCCCTTCCCTTTCCCCCCACTTCCTCCTTTTATTTCCTTCTCCCCCCAACTGCCTTCTTCCTTCTCTCTTCCTCCCTCTTCTCCCTTTTTGGTAGTTGGGGACTAGGGGCTGAGTGTCTCTGCCTTCTCCTGCTCCCATCTCTGAGAGTGTCTGTGCGTCTGTCCCACCCTGGGTCCCCCCCACCCCCCGGCCCTGCCCCAAATGCCAACTAGATCAAAGCGACATCAGGCCACACCCAGGGTGGTCAGCTGGGGCTGCTGTTTGCAGCAGTGCTGGGCACTGCAGGCAGCCCCCAGACCTGTCTATCCTCCGTCCTGCCCTACCCACACCTGCTCTATGAATGTCCACTGCTCTGGGGATCTCTTCTCAGCTCCACCATTTTTCCTCACCACGGCTTTCCCTTCTCCACGAGGCCTTTAATCTTTGCAGCTTTTGTTTTTCCCAACAACCCTGCCTCTCTTGTGAAATGCAAATTAATTAGCATCTAGTTACTCAGTGGCTCTGCATCTATAGCCTTCTCTTATTATGTTCCTGTTACACATCTCTCCCATCAGCTGAGAACTCAGCCCTGAGGAGCAGTCCCGGGTTCAGGGAGGCAGGCTCCCCCTCCAGGCTTTGCCAGCAACCACCTCATTAGTGGATTCCAGAAACACAGCCCAGGTACGGTCACTCTGCCCACCACGCCCCCTAACTGCCAGCATCATTCTGGGACATGCCGGTGCCCATGTTGGTGATGAGGAACCAAGCCCTGCATGTGTAACATGTGTAACTGTGCATGACCCACCAGGCTGCAGGTGGTGAAATGAGAAATGTATCCAAGGACACTGTCTAATCTTTAAGCTTTGACAGGCTGAGTTTAAGAGCAGGAAGTAGCTGGCAGAGAGTTTGAGCCCATCCTAAGCTCTGTGTTCAGTCTTCAGTCTTGCAGAGGCAACATGGTACAGGAGGAAGAGAACGGAGCTCCAATCACCAGCTCCCTGGGAGACTGGGCCTTGACCGCTCGGAGCTCAGTTTCCTCACCTGGGGTCTGAACATACTGGGATCAGCATGGGCAATGAGCCTCTGCTTTGGCAAAGTGCCGAGCACAGACGGAGAGAAACGTGCAACAGGAAGGAGATCACGGCCTCAGCCATGAGACCTGGACACCTGGCATCTGTCCATCCAGGGCTTGCCCCACAGAGGCAGCACAGAGCCCACCTCACCATGTCCCAAGACCCTCGACCAAGGCAATCTACCCCCATGACCTGTCTCTCCCATCACCGACCCGTCCAGCCCTGCTGCCCTCACTGCATCGGGCTTCGAGCAGCCTAGCCTTGTCTCAGCTCTGGTCACCTCCATCCAGACAAGCCCTGTTCCCAGAAACCCCCACCTCTCTAATGTTTATGGTTCATACGAGACCACCGAGCTCCGCGTTACTCACTGGTCACGCAGTATTTGTATTTCCTGTCACCTGAGGGTTTGCGCGTATGGTCTTGTTTCTCCACTGACTGTACACCTTGAAGGACAGGGCCGGCACAGCTCGGGGCCGGGGCTGGGCAAGCTCAGCACACACCTTGGCAGGTCGATTGGGTGGCCTAATGTACAGCCTCCTCCGGCTCGCTAGTGCCAGATCAGCAGATGTGTTCAGTGGCAACTGGAGAAGTTAGGGGGCGAGAAGAAACGAGGGCACCACATCAAGCAGCTCCTATGTGCTAGGCACAGATGCTAAAAAGCCATTTCAAGTATGTGATGTCATTTAATGCTCACATTAAATTCTCCTCCATTTTGTGATGGGGGTCTGAGCCTGGGGAAGCTTAAATGACCAACCCAAGGTCACACAACCGCAGCATGGTGGGGCCCAGCCGGCCCCAGACCTGCCTGCCTCTGGGGTTGGTGGCCCCTCTGCCCAGCCCCGCTGCTCAGGGCCCTCCACCCTCTCACTCTGGCTTGGTCTGGGGAGTGAAGGCCAAGATGGCTCAACCCTCTGCTCAGCTGTTGACCTCTAGAGCTCTGGGGGCCTCTGCTTCCTCTTTCCTGGCGGCCCCTTGGGGCAGGGCCTGGAAACCTATGCTCCCGGGAGGGCCCGGCAATCCTGTATCTGGGGCACTGGCTGGGCGCACAGGCATTGCCAACCGCCAGGCCTGGGTCCAGGAGCTTGTGACCTGCCTGGGGAAACCAGTGACCATCCCCTGCGGTCTCACCAAAGAGGAAGGTGGCTTGCCCAGCGTTTCAACGGTCAGGCCCAGGAACCTAGTGTCCTGACTCCCAGCTCAGGGCTTTTCCTGACACTCCGAGCTCAGTCTCACAAACATGCAGAGAGGACAGCAAAATGGGGTGTTCTCAGGCCACACAGAGAGAAGCCTGGCTCTCTGCTTCTTTTAGGAAGCTACTCTCTGCTTGTCCCTGGGACAGTCGTGTTGGGCAGAGCACGTCAGCCTCCAGGCCCCCATAGGGAAAGCTGCAGGAGGCAGTCGGGGAGGCCAGTATTTGCTCCGGGAAGCAAGGCTGTGAGGTGGTTAAGGCCTGCCATAGCACACAGGTCTCCAGGTACGCCGGCTGAATCCATGAAGGAAGAGGGCTTCCCAGCCTGAGGCATGAGACAGTCCAAGGAGTAGGAGACAAAGGCCTCGAAGGACAGAGAGGGTCTCACAGATGGTGTAAACTGTGCCCCTGTGTGTGAGCGATGGAGGCGAAACTGCCCCTTGGCCCTGTGCTCCAGGCAATGTCCCGGTGCTCTCCTGGCAGTCTGAGCCGGTGTTTCCCAAGAGGGCTGTGGAAACACTGCCCCGTGCTGCCAGGACAGCCTGGGAGGCAGCACCTTTCCCACACCCAGCTCAGCTCCTGCCCCTCGGGGGCTACTGCCCACACGGGTGGGCCACTTGCACACTGCCGCCCGGCTCTACTCTCCGGAGCAGGCCTCCTCTGCTCTCTGACGGAAAGCTCGCAGTGTCCAGCAGAGTGCCTGGTGTGCTGGAAGCACGCAGCCAGCGAGCTGCACCACCCAGACTCGGCCCTTATGCCACCCGGCTTTTGCTCCCTGGTGGTTCCTCTCCAAAGACAATCTCAGACAGCCCAGCCCAGCCCTGCTTTCATCAGCCCCTCACTCAGTAAGCCCTCTGAGCACGGCTGTGGAGTCTAGGTGGTGACCCTGACCGTGAATGAGACACGCTCTGCTCTCGAGGGGCGTGCAGTTAACGGGGCAGAAAAAACATGGACGTAATTCATTGCAACATACGCTAGAAAGTTGTCGCTCCTTGCAGAGTGCGGAAGGATGGGGAGATTGCTTTCAGGGGTGAGACCCAGACAGGCTTCCTGAAAGAGGTGGGCTCCCTTGGGGAGCAGGCAAGGTACAGGTCTATGGCTCAGAGCCACATAAAAGCATGATGTGCACAGAAGGACTTGACTGTGCAAGAATTATTACTGAGAAGCTGGAGATGAGGGAAGCGGGACCCGAGAATGAAAGCCCTTGGTTGGTGTTGTAAGGAACAAGAAGGTAAGAAGCAGGGAAGTCACATAACCAGTGTGGAGGACCCACTATGGCTGCCATGCCAAGAATTGGGGGTGGGGGTAAGAGCAGCTGTCAGGAGAGCAGAGAGGAGGGGACTGCCATGGCCCAGGGGAGAGCCGAGGTCCGCGGTGATGGTAGGGCGGGTGCAGCTGAAGAAGAAGATTCCAGGGATATGTGCAAGGTGGACTTGGCAGAATTAATGTGGATGGTGGAGCTGGGGCAGGAGGACACAAAGTTGTGAAGGAAGGGCCAGCAGGGTCCTGTACTGCCGCCTTGGGTGTCTGGGTGGCTGGAAGGGCTACGACTGCAGCACACAACCGGGAGAGGAGCAGTTTGCGGAGCTCAGGACAGAGGTAGGCCCTGGGGGTGGCAATTGGGAGGCAGGAGGTGGGACAGGTGGAGGAGGCACCAGCGAATGACAGCAGAAGGGGCGGGACCCTGGGAGGGAGGAACCCACCCTCCTGACCCCCAGACTGCTCACTACATCCCTCTGCAACCTCTAGAAACCGTTGGCTTCTTTTGAACGCACATCCATCCCCGTCCTGTTTCCACGGCAGCACCACCCCCTCAACCCACCGGGGCTGGTGTCTGCGACCCCAGGGAGCTCACATCCCAGGGTAGCTGTGGCAGGCTGAAGCTGGGAGACTCACCACGTCACCTCCCCCTACCACGCCAGCCTGGTCTGCCTGCATGCCCTCCTTGGGTACCAAACACATTGCTCCCTCATCTGTCCCTTCTCCACGACCACCCTCAGCCATCCTTCTGTATCCAACCCCTGTGGACTTCTCACAAACAAGAAATCACCAATTATTGTGTTAAGTCACTGTAATGTCAGGGCTCATTTGTTACTGTACCATCCTGACTAGTACAGTCCCTGAGCAGAGGTGGCACCCTGCCAAGCTTGCCACTTGTTCTCTGCTTCCCCCAACCATCCACAGCACACCACCCCTCCCCGCGCCATCCTTTCCAAGCTGCACTGTCTGCAACTACCTTAAAGCCCAGAAGCTCCGCCTACACTCATGTTGCCATTTACCCCAGCCTTTCCATCTCCCCAGCTGAACAGCAAGCGCCTGAGAGCTAAAATTGGGCCTGTGTCGTCCCCCTTGTATCCCTCAGAGAGCCAAACGCAGGGCCGGACGTGTGGGAGCTAAACCAAGAGTCCCTTTGAGCGACTACACCACAGGCAGTCCCTGCTGGCCGGGCCTTCCCTCTCCCAGCTCTGCGCTGCCTCCGGATCCAGGGTGGGGGAGGGGTAGGAGGAAGCCACGGCAGAGGGACGGAAGATATTCCCGGCATCGTTCTGAGGCCACAGCTTGTGGTCGTGGAAGGAAGTGCAGGAGGATTGGGAGATGGAGACGAGAGGTTAACAAGATTAAAAAGCCATAATGAGACCACAGCACAAACCCTACAATTATGTTCCCAAATTTAATCAGAACAGCCTCCCTCGCTGGGCTCTAACTCATCTAACGAGCTCCATCAGCTTCTGCCTCCCAGGCCCAGCACCTGAGAAGCCACAGAGCCCAGAGTCCTTCCAGAGAGCCGGGCAGGGGCAGGGCCTGACCTCCAGCTCCACGCGCAGCCACACCCAGCCACCCTGGCTTCCAGCCGGCTCTTAGGGCTTGGCTTGGATCTGCCACGCCTCCAGGGAAGCCCCTCCTCTTCGCCCCCTCTTCACCCCTCCGCTTCTCTGCTCTGCAGCCCACTCCTCCTTCACCTCACCCAGCCCCGCCGCTACCTCCCACAGAGCGGACTTTCCCCACAGCACTGGCCAGCAGCTGTGGCCCCAGCCTCCCTCAAGGCTCCCCCAGGATGGCCCCTTTCTTAGTCACATCCCACAGGTAGGTCTGGCCCCGCCATGAGATCTGGCCTTGCCTGGGTGTGTTGACCTTGAGAGCTGAGGTTTTTGTTTTCCAAAATGTTCTGGTCTCCCCTGACCCTTGGAGGTCAATACCCACATCAGGGGCAGTTAATGCTCACTGACGACCTCTAGGTTCCCATTTCCCGGGATCCCAAGTGAAAGGGTTGGGCCCCATGTGACTACTTCTGGCCAATGGACTGTGACTTCCAGGCCAAACGGATACTAGCATCCCTTCTCCATGTCCGCCTCTCCTGTCCTGATGTGGACTCCGTCTGTTTGTACTGGTATACCTACAAGAAGAGAGCCACACGACCCACATCAGACCTGCCATGAACAAGAAAACACCCGTTACTGTGTTAAGCCACTAAGATACCAGCGCTCATTTGCTCCTGTACCATCACCCAGCCTGTCCTAATACACATCCATCATTGAGAGACTAATGAAAATACTTTCAAGTCACACCCGATCAAACGGAAGAAGACGAGATGGCACTTCTGATCAGGAAACTTGGGCTTTCATTCTGTCTCTGTCAACTGATCGCTGCGTAAATTGGGCAAGTCTCTTAACCTCTCTGGGCTTCAGTTTCCTTATCATCTGTCTTGTGCGGGATGAAGGGTGTCATTCTTTAAGACAAGAAATACAGGAGGAGGATCAGGCTTGTGGGGAAAAACCTGAGTTCCACTTGGGAGGTGTCAAGTGTGAGATATCAGTGGGGCATTTTATAGACATAGGGTACTCTCTGGGGCCAGAAAGAAGACCAGGGCTGGAGGTATGGATTAGAGATCATAGGTCAAGTAGTAGTTGAGCTCCAGTTGGTGCATGAGGCCGCTGGGGGGAGGGAGGACATACTGGAAAATAAGAGAAGAATACTTTTTGTGAAGATGAAGGTGTTCACGTTCAGAGAGATGAACTAATTTGCCCAAGCTTAGAGAGCATGTGAGTACAAGAGGTAGAGGAGAACCGGGAATACTTGCCTCTGATTCCAGGGCTCGGTCCCTTTTCAGCACAGGAAGCTGGAAGTGTGGGGGTGGTAAGGTAAGGCTACGCCATGAATGCTGGCATATTCAAACCTGTGGATCTCTGCTCATTCCTGTGGAACCCAGCTTTTATTGTGTACAATAAAAACAAGGTGCTGACTATTGTTATATGGGGCTTTCTTCCCATTTACAAACCACCTTCATAATGATCATCTCATCTGGCCCTTAAAATCTCCCTTTGAGGAAGGCAGGGTCCCCAGGTAGAGTAAGGTCCAGAGAGATGATGTGGCTAACCACGGACAAGGTTCAACCCAGTGCCTCCTGGGGGACCATGAGCGGGCCCTCCTGCCCTGACATTGCAGCTCTGTACAGGCCAGTCCCCGACTGCAGGAAGCACAGACACCCAGCATCCCCATCCACCCACCGAGCTACGCTTCCTTTTCCTTGTTGTTATTTGCTGCCCCAAGCCCCTTGCTTCTGCCTTAAGAGAAAGACTGTCACGAATCCTAGGTATTCCTCGTTCAGTGGAAGTGACCACGTGTTTCCTGGAGTTTGGCTGTTGGGGATCTGGGACAGTGGGAAGATGACTGGAGGCTACCTTGACAGATTAGGTGACAATGGAGCTTCTTAGCCTCCCTGGCACGGGAAGGGGATGCTCCAAAAGGATGTGATACTGTCATTTATAATAAGAGATATATATTCGGTGTTACCTGTATCTGGCAGAGAGCTTCTAAAAGCATTGTAATTTTCTAAGTGAGGAGAGCAATAAAGCTACCTTTTGTTATGCTAATGAGGCGACTCTTTGAAAGTTCCTAGGAAGCTAAGGATGGGGGTCTGCTTGCCAGGGGACCCAGCCTTGTGGTTAGAGGGTTCCAATTTTCAGTCCCACCTCTGATCTCTGGGCTGGAGGTTGAAGCAATCATGGTGCTGTAATGAACCCTCCGTAAAATGCAACAGGAGTGGGTTCAGAGAGCTCCCTGGTTGGTGAACATGAGGGGCGTCAGAGGGAGTGGCCTGCCTGGAGAGCGTGGAAGCTCTGCGCCCCTTCCCACATGCCCTGCCCTGTGCGTCTCTCCCATCTGGCTGCTCCTGTGTTAGATGTAGCAAGTAAAATGTCTCTCTGAGTTTTGTGAGCCGTTCAGGCAAATTCATGGAACCCAAGGACAGGTTCATAGGAACGTCTGATCTACAGCCAGCTGGTCAGAAGCCCAAGTGACAAACTGGACTTGTGACCGGCACTCGAATTGGGGAGGGTCGGGTTTATAGGACAGAGCCCTTTATGTAGGACCTGACCCTGTCTCTAGGTGAATAGTATCAGAATGGCTTTGAATTAGGGCACCCAGCTAGTATGGGGGAAGAAAACCCGCACATCAGAATCAGCTTCAGAATTGGAGACGCTGGCCCCGGATGAAGTACAGTCTAGGTGTGGGTGGTCTGGATCCCAGCAGGAAATTTAGAGTCTTGGCAATTTCTGGGTTCTAGAGAGGAAGAGGGATGACTGTCGCCTAAGACAATACTGTAGACAAAATAGCATTTTGTCAGCTAGGGGCCGAACTTTTTTAGAAGAGTCTATTATGGGAACAGCTCAAACAGAAGGATTCCAGTACGTTCCATCCCATCCCATCCACTCATCCAACAGATACCAGTAGAAGGTACCCCCCATTCCTGCCCTCAAGGGCTGGTGGTAGAAGAGATAGGAGACAACAGGGAGAGCAGAATGCAGAGTTTCCACCAAGAGACCCCAAATCAAGGACTGACCCAATACTTTCCATCTGTGTGGCCCTGGGCTGGTTGCTTGGCCTTTCTGAACCTCATTTTCAAAATAGAGCTAATAATACCACTCAACATCTCTACCTCCTAGGGTTATTCTGAAAATCGAAAGAGACTCTCTTTGACAAAGTGGTTTCTCAGGTGTTATTAGAAGATAAAATAAGCACGTGATTCCTTGGGATACAAGGTGGTCATTCACAAGTGCTGTTAGAGGGGCCCAGATAAAGGGTAGGTGAGAACTGGGAGAGAGAGAGCGAGAAGTCGTGAGGACGGGGGAGGAGGAAGGACAAAGAGAAGAGGCAAAGCATTGAAATTGATTAAAAGGTGGGTACAATCCTAACAGGCAGAAATGGCAGAGAAAGGCTATTCCAGCAGAGAACAGAGTAAGCAAAGGCGTACAGGTCAGAAATAATAGCACAGTTTCCAGAGACAGTACAAAACGCCATTGGTATTTATAGGGGGCCCATGAGAGACAACGCTGCAAGTGAGAGATGACAGAGTGCCCTGAACGTGAAACAGAGGCATTTAGACTCCATTTCTAAGAGTTTGGGGCGGGGGGGGCAGTGGGACCGCACAGCAGTCCTCAGAGTGATCCTTGGGCCAGAAGCCACAGCCACCCTTGGGAACGTGTTAGAAAAGCAGATTCTCAGGCCCCACCCCAGACCTCCTAAAGCAGAAACTACTCTGGGAGCAAGCCCAGGAATCCGGCTGTTAACAGGCCGTCCAGGGGCTGCTGACACCCACCCAAGTGTGAGGCCCACTGGCGGAGCAGGTGCTGTTAGCTCCCCAGTCCTACCGGCTGACGCCCCCACCTTCAGAATCCCCTCAGTGCAAGCTCTCTATGGCCACCAGGGCCTGCCCTGCCCTGGCAAGAAAAGCCAGAGATTAGCACCCCTGAGGAGCGGCCATCGCCCAGCGGGGACTTGGCAGTGGAGCGCTGATGCCCCTTCTCCCAGCCTCAGAGGGTGTGGTCGAGATGGGCTCTTACGTCTCTGTCCAGCAGGACCGAGCCACGGTGCCCACAGTGATCACTATGGTCGCTGTGGTAGCGGACCTTTCAGTACTGGGGGCCTTCCCTCCATGAGTCACTTCTCCACTCCCCACTGGTGTTTTCTGGGACACTGTCCAAATGAATCATGCCACTGGCATCCTTGGCTCTGCTTCTCGGGGAGTCAGACCGAGATCATTAGTGTGCACGCGTGCATGTCATGTGTGAGAACTGGCATGGTACCTGGGTCGGGGTGGCAGGGGAGCGTTGACTTCCAGGGCCAGAAAGTGGCAGGGGCAGAGGAAGAGACCTTGATAGAGTTGGCAGAGTGGCCTGGCGATCAGACCCAGGAGCGGGGAGCGCTGGGAAGATGTTGGCAAGAACCAGGTGGGTGACGGAAGAGCGGAAGGTGTGGCAAGGGGAGCAAGACAGCCTCCTGATGCAAAATTGCCAAGACTGGGTCATGACTGGGTGTGGGGCCTGAAACACAGAGGGGGGCCAAACCTAACTCCAGCACCTTATTATTCTCCCATTTCACTGACAAGGAAACTGAGGCCTGAGAGTGAAGTGGCTTGCCGTAGGCCAGGCCTCGGAGCTAGTCTAAAGTCTGGTATCGAAACCCAGGCCTGCTAGGCCTCCCCACTGGGAGCACAGCCTCTAGAGCAGACACAAACTGCCACTGAGAGCTGCTTTAATTTTTGTAGCTCTGAAGAAGCTGGTATTTAACTCTGGACATGGGAGAGACACTGCTTATCAAGCAAGCTTTTCACTTGTTCTCAAAACTCTAGCCCATCTCTCAAGAAAAATCAATGTAGCTTTTGTAGCCAAGGTGGTTATGTTCAAAATGCAGTGCCATCCCAGGACACAGCTATAAATCTGGGCCATTTAACTGTCATCTTCAAGCCTTGGTTTCCTTACCTGTATAAGAGAAATAACAATACTTGGCGTTAAGCTCTTACACTAGTACCGCTGCTGGTGTTCTGGGGTTGTTCTTGTTCATTGTGTTGCTACGTTTGGAAACAATGGGCAAAACAGACTCCTGACTCTGTCAGGGATTATATTCATCACCCAGCTGATAAGTGGCAGAGCCAGGATCCAGTGCCAGGACTGGCTGACATGAGAGCCCAGGTGCTGACCCCCCCAGGCTTTGTAAGGGTAACATAATAAACACCCAAACAGTGGAAAGGGTTTGTTCTGCCCGCTGTTTTTTAACCTCAGAATCTCCTTTCAAAATCTCTATGTGACAGTGTTTCAGAGGGTGCAGGATTCCTGGGAGGAATGCTGTTCCAGGAAAGCATCCACTGTGGAGCAGAGAAAAAAATGTCATTGAATTGAAATCACATCAAAAAATGTGGGCTCTGGGGCTGACTCTTTTGCTATGCACCCCTCTAATCTTGAGCAGGTCATTTTCTCCAAAGGGCCTTAGTTTCTCCTACTCTAAAATGGGTACACAAATCCCTGCCTCTCTTACAAGGTTGTGGGAAGACTCAGGCAAGAAGACTTTCTTGTTCACTCGTGCTGGATGCTAGCGGGGTGGGGTAGACATATATGAGAAACACCGCCTGCCCTGGAAGCTTGTACTTCTTCCTTAGGGAAGGGGATGCCAGAGGTTGGAGATATTTCCTCCTATTAGGCTCAGGGAAGAAAGAGAAGTTGCCAGTATTGGTAGCGTTAAGATTTAGGCTCCAGTCACTCTCTAAGGTGTGGGCCCTGTCTGCCCTGCCACGTTGCTTCTCCCATGGGATCCACCCACAATTGGAGTGAACCCTCCTTGAAAGGCAGCAGGTGCTGGGTGCCAGGACCTGGGGGAAGATGACACCCCTGCAAAATGGAGTGACAACTGTAGTGGTGTAAGTACTAAACTAGATGCTGTGGTAACTTAAGAAGGAAGTACCTGGATCATTCAGATGAGGCACAATGGCTTCTCAGAGGACAAGATATTTGACCTGGGTTTTGAAGAATAAGTAGTTTTTGGAAAAAGTAAAGAAAGCCCTTCAGAACAAGGGGAGTTGCATATACAAGGTAGGTAGCTCCTTGCCAAAGACGTGGCTCGTTGAGGAATTGCAAATGGGTCTCAGTTACTGAAAGACAGTATGGGCAAGGGGATAAGGCATATCTCTGCTACATTTACCATCTGTGTGAATTAGAGAAGATGACTTAACCTTTCTGAGCCTCAGTTTCCTATTTTGTTAAATGAAAATGGTAATGCCTAATTCACAGGTTATCATGTTTAGATGAGAAAAATGCTGAAAAACTTTACATACATGGTTCTCATTTAATCCTTATAATCTTGTGAGCTAAGTGGGATATAAGGTCTACCTTGTTTTTTGTGGACGATCAGAGAGGGAAAGAACCTACCTAAGGGCACACAGCCAGAAGTAGCAGATCCAGGATTCAGTCGTCCCAGGTCCTACCTTCTTAACAACATGTTACATTAACACAAAAACCCCAAATAAAATATTATCAAAACAAATCCAGCTTTGACTGAACACATTAATGGGCCATGATCAAGTAATTTCTATTCCAGGAATGTAGATATGATTCAATATTAGAAAACCTGTTAATATAAGACATCATATCAATAGGTTAAAAGACAAAAGTCCTAAGATTATTTTTAAAGAAATAAAAATGGATATTTAATAAAATGCCACATGAAGATCTAATTTAAAAACAAATTTTAAATAAACTAGAAATAAGGTACTTTCCTACTTTGAATTAAAAAAAAAACTTCCTCAAATCAAACAGCAAACATACCTATTGGTAAAACACTAAAAGTATTCCATCAGAATCAGGAGGGGCGACACACCCTAAAACACTGTCATTATATAACACTGTTCTGGGAACCCTGGAAGAGACAATAGACATGAAAAGATAGAAGAGCTATGGCTATGAGAAGGAAGGAGGTACAGTTATCAGATGGTACACCTGTCTGCCAAAAAAACTCTCTAAACAAAACCAAAACCTATCAGAACGAATAATACTGAAATGACTAAATGCAAAAGAAATACATAGCCAACTTTTTTTGAATGTAAATTGCTGATAGCCATAATTGCCTATCAATTAGGGGGTAGTTGTGACCTTACATAGTATTTTTTATTGTTATTTTTATTGTTTATTTTTTTTCAATTTATTTAAACTAGAAAAAAAACCAGTTCACTCATTCCTCACTAACCCTCCCTCTCCCAGCCTCTGGCAACTATCATTTTGTTCTCTGTATCTGTGAACTTGGTTTTTTGAGGGGAGGGGTTTGTTCTGTTTTGTTTTAGATCACACATTGAAGTGAGATAATAACAAAATTTGTCTTTCTCTGTCTGCCTTATTTCACTTAGCATAATGTGCTCAAGATCCACAAAAGAAGCACCAAACAGGTGAAAATGAAAAATTTGACAAAGAAAATCAACATCTTCCCAACTCTCAAGAACATTATAAACAAAAAAAAACTAAAAAGGCTCATCACAAACTTGAAAATGTTTGTAGTAAATCAGACCATTTTGTTGTACGTGCCATTTTGTTGTACATGGCTATATTTCATAGTTTTTATGGCTGAATAATAATCCATCGTATACATATCCCACAATTTCTGTATCCACTCATCTACCAGTGGGCAGTTAGGTTGCCTCCATATCTTGGCTATTGTAAATAATGCTAAAATAAACATGAAGGTACATATATCTTTTGGAGTTAGTGTTTCATTTCCTTTGAATATATACCCAGACATAGGATTGCTGGATCATATGATATTTCTATTTTTTAATTTTTTGAGGAAAATCCATGTTGTTCTCCACAGTGGCTAAGGCAGTTTACATTCCCACCAACAGTGCACAGGGGTTCCCTTTTCTTGGCATCCTCACCAACACTTGTGATTTCTTGTCTTTTGGATAAGACAAATTTTTAAAACATTACTTTTTGTATTTACCAACAAGAACCAGCAAGAATATAATGTTTGGAAAACAAGATCTTATTCACAACAGCCTTATTGTAATTGTGAGTAAATTTACAATACTGTAAATGTGAATTACTTTAGCAATAAATGTTTGGAACAACATGAAGAAATGAGAAAATACTTCAGAGATATAGAGACTTGAATGAGAGATACAGCATATTCCCAGAGCAGAAGACTTAGATATTATAATGATGTTCATTCATCCCCAAGTTGATGCATATTTAATGCCATCTTTAAAAAAACAACTCTAGCATCTAGGCCTTGATCAAGCTATTTTAAATTTCTAAATTATTTTAAATTTCATCTGGGAAAATGAAGAGGCAAGGCTAGCCAAGAAGATTTGAGGAATTAAATATAATAAAGGGAGACTTTCCCTACTAAAAAATAAATGCAATATAATACAAAGTTACAGTCATTATAAACCAGTATGGTCATATCACCAGGATTACTAGATAGGACAATGGGAGAATGGGACTACCTTGAAAGCTGATCTTAGGATATAAATGTGCCAGGTTTATAAGTATAAGTCAGTAGATGATAAGGTGGTAATCCACATCAGCAGAGGAAGAAGAAATTACTGATTAACTAGAGCAATTAATTAACTTTTAGAAAATTAAATAAATTCGTATCTTCACATCATATTTGATGCTAAAATAAGATTCAGGGATTAAAGAGCTAAACATAAAAAAGCACAGCCACAAAAATCCAGAACACACAGATAAATATTGATCAGCTCTTAGCCAGAAAAGAAAGCTCCAGAAGCACAAAAGAGGTGAAAATGAAAAATTTGACAAAGAAAATCAACATTCCCAACTCTCAAGAACATTATAAACAAAAAAAAACTAAAAAGGCTCATCACAAACTTGAAAATGTTTGTAGTGAATCAGACAGAAGGACTGATGATCTACTACATAAAGATTCAGTCAGATTGCTAAGAAGCTAACTCAAATACCAATGAGAAAATGAACAAAATATACATGGAAAATTCACAGGATAAATGAAAATGAATGACCTATGTGGGTAAAATTGTAACATTTCCAGAATATCTCGCCTGTCTTTGGTGCATTTGCATATCCTCAGAGGTGGAGAGAAGTTCATCTCCATGTCAATGGGTAATTACCTGGGCAACCCGAGGGCATGTCTGAACCTGAGAGGTTAAGGGGAGGGGGCTGCCTTGCTTGCTGGCTTCTTCCAGAGCAGGGGAGAGAGACGGCCCTGGACTGCAGTTTGTAAGCAATAAATGGGTTTTAAACTTTATTTCTCCCTTTGACTGATTTCGGTTTTCAGAGGTATTTTGCCCCAGGATTTCCTCTCCCCAGCCTTACAACCTACAAAAATGCAAACAATTTTAAAATGTGTAGTTTGTATAGATATTTTGCATAAATATTTATACAAATAGAAATTTATTATTTGTAAATAATGTAAATATACCTTGTATCAATAGTTTTAAAACCATACTTAAACTTTTAAATTAGCAAAGAAACTCCAAAAAATGATACACTCCACGTGGACCCAGACATGGAGCAAAACACCTTCTTATACCAGAAAGAACTTTCATGTTATAATTTAAGAATTCTAAAAAAAATTCCTTTGACACAGCGAATTCCCTTTTAGGAATCTAATTGCAGAATCGATGGCAAACATTTGCGTATGTAAAATAATGCTTATCATAGAATTATTTATAGTAGCAAAATTTTGAGAAACCCATAAATGTCCACAAACATAACATCACAGAAGATTGGTTTAATGAGTTCTAAGTAGTCACTCAATAAAATATATAGTGTCTTAAAATAATGCCTTTGAAGAACATTTGAAGATTTAAAGAAGAAATGTGACAATAAAATATTTGGTGAAAAAATACCCTTGCATACACAGTAGGATTCAAATTTTCTGATGTTCAATGCAAAACAAATACTTTAAGGATCATGGATTGTTTTTTATTGTGGTGGTTGTTCCTGTGTGTATTTTTCAGATTTATAACCTTTAGCACATTTACTTTTTTTTTTATTTAACGTATAAGATAATACCATGACCTGAAATCGTGTGATAAGAGATAAGAAGGTCCTTTAACAAGTCCAAATTCCTCTAGGGTTCATGTTGTTATTTTTACTGCAGCTCTCCTGATGACTTAAGAAGTGTCTTGGAGAGACCCTTCTGAGCACAATCAGTCCTGGCTTGGAGATCATTCTGCAGTACAGGGAGCGGAAAGCCACGCCCGCTGCTGAGGGGACAGCTGGCTTTGCGCAGCTGCTCTTCCCTCTCTTCCTTCAGCCCCTGCTCCATGCTTGGTTGCTTTTCTTGCCACAGGAGATGAACCCAGATGTTAAATGTCCTTCACCCGCCCCCTTTCTGCCCTCCAGCGGAGCTCCTGCCCTGCCCTGGAATCTGTGCCTCTCTACCTTGTTTCACTCTGCTCTCACCTGGCTGCCACCTCCATAATTTCCCAGACTTGGAGGAGGAGCAGGTAGGCCAAGGCTGTAGCTCTTGTTCTGCTACCAAGTCAAAGGACGATCAGTGGCAAGTCACTTCCCCTCTCGGATGTCCTCCCTCGCCCCAGCCCCAGAGAGCCATCCCACAAGACCACTTCCCTCAGGAGGAAGACATCTTCGCACCCCTTCACGGCTCTCATCTGCCGGGAGGCGGATGAGATTGCAGTGGGAGAAGGCAGAGAGGGCATAGAGGGGGTGGCAGGAGGGCAACAAAGGCAAACATGGCTGACTGCTCCTAAGCACAAGGGCAACCTGAGGAATGGAAGGAAAAACCAGCCCGGCCAGCATGGTGGGGCTTCCAGGAAGGCAGGGTGGCCTTCGCATGTGTTTCTTATGTTAATGGCTTGAGGAGTGCCATCCTTGCTCTCCTGGCTTAATGGTCCTTTAAAAGTAGCTTGGACAAGAACAGCAAAAGTGCTGCAAGAAGTCTCTGGGCAATAAATGGAGGAAGACAAACGGAAAAGGTTATTTAAATAATAGGTGGAGCCATGGGGAAGAAAGACGGCAAGTATAGAAAACAGAATATTTGCATATTCGGAGAAGTAGAATTACTAGGTCAAAAGGTATGAGCATTTGTAAAGAATATTTTATATATTGTGCAACAGATTTCTAAAAAGGTGACATAATTAATAATGCCTTCAGCTGTAGATGAGCACACCAGTCCCACCTCTCCCTTGTCAGCTTTTGGTGGTATTGTTTTCAAATTTTCTACGAGTTCAGTGGATAGGAAGTTGGTTCCTCTTCCTCCCATTTGGTTCCATTCAGCGAGCTTTCAGTGTGCACCCCTTAGGTCTCGGGTACTTGATTTGTCCTAGGAAGTACCAAGATGATTAAGACAAGGTCCTTGCTCTGAATCAGTGTGCTCTCTAGCTGAGGAGACAGAGGGAATGGATGAAGCTGGGAAGGCTGACAATTTAAAGTGTCAGGGTAAGAACAGGTGAGGATAGCAGCCCAGGGGCCAGAGATGGCCCAGGCCAGGCTCTGCTCATGAGCTCTCCTGCCCAGCTTCTGGCTCCAAAGATCAAGAGAGCTTGCATAAGCGTCTACCAAGTCCCCAGGCTTGGACTTCCTAGAGAAGAGAAGTTAGCTTCCCAGGCTCCAGCTCACCAAGATGTGACCTGACAGCACCCTCTGGGAGAGAAACCAGACCGTCTGTGCCCTTTTCTCTGTTCTAGAGAACCATCTGCAGCTAAGAGAGGGGACAGAGAACCATGGAAATACATTTCTAGCCTTAGCTGTGCCGCTAACATGCTAGGTGTGCCTTGGCAAACCCTTTCCTTCCCTTTCTGAGTTTCAGTTTCTTACAGAATGGGGGTTTAGGGGTGTACTTACTTGCACAGGTCTAATACTTTTTGCCCTCCCCCTGGGGAAAAAAGGCTTGCCCTCAAACACATGGAACCAGTGAAGTACAATCCAGTTAGTCCCGGATCTACAGCAACAGACTGTCCATATCTTCATCATATAAACCAAGAGAGGCAATTTCTAAGAGGAAAGATGCCAAAAGGGTATTTCTAAGAAACATTGCCTAAGAACAAGCTGAAGATAAAAAGACCTGATAATTGTTAATCACTTGCTATGTGCTATTGCTGGTTCCCTGTAGGAGGATTCCAGCAAGAGTTATCTTTAATCCCACCCACAACCCTATGAGATAGCCATTCTTATCCACATCTTGCAGATAAGAAAACAGAGACTCAGAGATTAAATTACTTGTCCAGGACCCCACAGGCAGAAAGTGGCAGATGAGATGGAAACTCAGTTTGTCAAACTCCAAAGTCCGTTGTCTTTTCTGAGTAAACAGACCAGGGCAGACACTGGCCAGGCTGAATCTGGCCTACAGATGCATGTCATTTGGCCTGACTGAGGCTTTGAAAATTGGACATTTTTTCAGAAATCCAGCTTCTGGATTGGAAAGTTGGGAGATCTAGCCACACAGAGCTCTTGTTCCACATGGCAATCATGAGCTACTGCTGAGCGCAGGTCCAGACCTTTGGATACAATTCTAGTCAGCCAGGTTCCTCTCCAACTTGGCAACCGGCCCACCTTGCTGTTGTATACCTACTGGGCCCTTCCCGCAGCGCTACCCAGTGGTCCCTGGCCTGGGGCAATATTCCTGACCCTGCACCCAACCAAAGGGAAAAGCTATTGAATGAATACTGGGCAAGTGTTCTTCAGGCCGCAGCTCCCTGTGCTTCCTCCCTTCCTCTCCCCTCCTACACTTTCCTGTCTTCTCCTCCCAAGTCTTCCCCTCCTGGCTCACCACGGGGCTCACAGGTGCACTTTCTGCTCACGCACACATACCTGTCCCTCACTGCCTTCCCAGTGCATGTTCTGGGCTCCCCAGGAAAACTGCAAACCCTGTGATGACAGGGGCATCTCTCACCTCTTTGCACGCACAAGGCCAGACACAGCGCCCATGGAGCAGAAGCACGCTGCCTCCCAGGTGGTGCTCTGAGCTGTCGTTGCCTCTGCTGTCCACGCAGAGGCCTGGCTGGCTGGGGAGGAGGCACGGGTTGGGGAAGACCCAGCTTCCACCCAGCTGCCCTGAGTCATTCCGTCTCACCACACCAGTGTTTCTGGGCACCGGGCTTTGTGTATGAGGGTACAGAGGCCCCAGCAAGGCTAGCTGAATGCTCCAGCCATTAATCTCTTAGTAATCTCTCCCCATTGACACCAAGAAGGCCCCGGATTTATTACCTGGGAAGCTTTGGGGGAGCCTGTGAGCTGGGCCCCAAGTCAGTGGGCTTGGGTGCCTCTGCTGTGCATGAGCTAACCTCAGCACCACCCAACCATCTCAGCCAGGAGTCTTTCATCTTTAGCAGATGATCATCGGAGATCCCCAGGGGGTCTTATTTCCAGAAAGCCTGGATTAGCAAAACCACTCTCTTCCCATGTGCGGGTCAGAAACACAGGGCCTCAGGATGACCGGCCTGGGATTCAGCCCAGGGCACTGCCATTTACTGCCCAGGTGGCCTCGGGTAAGTCTCCAGGTCACTTTCTCCATCTCAAAAATGGGGTTCAGGAAGCTAACATGTGTGATTAGAAAGCACCGTTTCAGTGTAACACCCCTCAACCTGAGCATATTCCCAGACCTGGGGCGGGGAGAGGGGGAGTCTCAGGTTCTTCAAGGTGAAAAGAAGGGGTGAGACTAGATGGGAGGTCCCAGGCCTGGGCAGGCATTAGAATCACCAGTGGAACTCCCATGCCTTAGAAAAACCTTGGAGAGTCTGCCCCAGGGAGCAGCGTTAAAACTGTGCATAGGGATGTAAGGCATCCTTTTCCCATTAAAATTTATGGAATTTTTTTTTTTAACAGCTTCTCGTTTAGCAACAGAGTTTTCAGGAACAAATTTCAACCATTCAGTGAAGGATCGGGTGTATGATTCTGATCTCAGGGCAGAGTAGCAAATGAACCGGCCTGGATATTAATAATCTCCATCCATGAGTGGCTTTGTAAGTAGCAGGAGCCTTACATATATTTTGTGATTTCAACTTCCAGCAGTCCCCAATACAGCGATGGGGTAGCCCTCATTCTGGAGGTGAGGAAACTGAGGCACAAAGAAACTTGATAACCCCCACATTTACCTGGTCAGCATGGGCCGAGCTAGGACTTGGGATGGGATTCTCACTCTGGCTCCCAAACCAAGCATCTCTCCTCATCCTACTGATGCCTTCCTGAGGAGAACCTTTCCAGCATCAATGTCTTATCCCCTCACCCTACCCTAAAAAGTGACCACGAGGCATATGGCCCTTGGAAGAGTACTTTCAAAGCTTATTCTTCTGGTTCTACTGGTATGAGCCTTCAGAATGAATGACAACTGCAGACAAAGTGAAAAGAAGTACATCTGTGTTACTTTCAACCAAACAGGCAGCGCATCTGAAAAGTGGAGGTGAGGAATAGATGAGCTGGTTGAAGACGGCTCTGCTGAGTGAGGTCATCTGACCCTCTGGGCCTCCGTTTCCTCAGCTGTGAAGTAGGGGTGGTAATGTCCACCACACTTGGTTAGTCCATGGATTATGGGATAATGTCTAAGTAAGTTCTGGGTAAACAAACAATGGTGCAGAAAGTCAGATTTTTCCAGAAGCTTCCAGGATGCCTAAAGATTACCTATTAAGTCGCAAGTCCGTTTTTGTATTTCCCATCTATGCCTTGAGTGGTATTCAGTTTGCTATGTGACAGTAATTAAATCTATTACCAATGGCATAAACCTGTTTGGTTCAGCAAGTATACTAAAATGATGGTTCCAGACAGGGCTGCACTTTCCCTCTTGGTTCTGCTGTTTTATGGGCCTTTAGTCATCCGAGTCAGAAAGAGCCACTTTAAGGAAATGTGCAGCTGCATCTCGTCAGGTGCTGGGTGTCTATTTTAAAGGTTAGCTTGGTGTGGTTGTATTAGCCACTCTTCAGAGAATTTTCTCTCCCCCAACGTGTTCAAAACAAAGAAGCCTTAGCATTCATGGGGAGTTATAAAATACATGTATATAAAACAGCTTTATAGTAACCCATTACATCAACCTATTTTACATGGACAATAAAAGCATTCCAGAAAAAAACTGATTCATGGGAAAATGGTTCCATAGTGTTGTGTAAAAAGTTTATTTTACATAAAATTTTTAAAATTATTAAGTACGTACAAATTTTAAGTGAGTTCGCCTAAGCGGTATTCCTTAGGACATGTTTCAAGGAATAGATTTTTGTTTTGTATTGTTTTGTTTTGTTTTGCATCACACAATTCGAGTCAATTTTATTTACTTCCTATTCAAGAATTCCACTTCCATTGCTCACCAGTCAGTAAAGTCATTGTGATAAATTTATGTAATCATCTCCTTGGTGGTAAGGAAGAAGTAGATAAACAGTTGGTTCTCCTCTTAAGGAAAAACCTTAAAGAACTGTACTTTTCTTTTTTTTTAAATAAGTTTATTTTGATATCATTAATCTACAATTAAATGAGTAATATTATGGTGATTACACTACCCCCTTCATCAGGTAGACCCCCACCAACCCCATTACAGTCACTGTCCATCAGCGTAGTGAGATGCCATAGAGTCACTACTTGTCTTCTCTTAGTTGTACAGCCCTCCCCGTGCCCCCCCAGCATTACATCTGCTAATCGTAATGTCCCTTCTTCCCCCTTGCCCCTCCCTTCCCACCCATCCTCCCCAGTCCCTTTCCCTTTGGTAACTATTAGTCCATTCTTGGGTTCTGTGAGTCTTCTGCTGTTTTGTTCCTTCAGTTTTTTTTTTTCCTTACTTCTTATACTCCACATATGAGCGAAATCATTTGGTACATGTGTTTTTCAGCTTGGCATATTTCACTGAGCATAATACCCTCTAGCTCCATCCATGTTGTTGCAAATGGTAGGATTTGTTTTCCTCTTATGGCTAAATAATATTCCATTGTGTATATGTACCACCTCTTCTTTATCCATTCATCTACTGATGGACACTTAGGTTGCTTCCATTTCTTGGCTATTGTAAATAGTGCTGTGATAAACATAGGGTGCATCTGTCTCTTTCAAACTGGGCTGCTGCATTCTTAGGGTAAATTCCTAGGAGTGGGATTCCTGGGTCAAATGGTATTTCTACTTTGAGTTTTTTGAGGAACCTCCATACTGCTTTCCACAATGGTTGAACGAATTTGCATTCCCACCAGCAGTGTAGGAGGGTTCCCTTTTCTCCACATCCTCGCCAACATTTGTTGTTGTTTGTGTTTTGGATGTTGGCCATCCTCACTGGTGTGAGGTGATATCCCATTGTGGTTTTAATCTGCATTTCTCTGATGATTAGCGATGTGGAGCATCTTTTCATGTGCCTGTTGGCCATCTGAATTTCTTCTTTGGAGAAGTGTCTATTCATGTCCTCTGCCCATTTCTTAATTGGATTATTTGCTTTTTGTTTGTTGAGGTGCATGAGTTCTTTATATATTTTGGATGTCAACCCCTTATCGGATACGTCATTTATGAATATATTCTCCCATACTGTAGGATGTCTTTTTGTTCTACTGATGGTGTCCTTTGCTGTACAGAAGCTTTTCAGCTTGATATAGTCCCACTTGTTCATTTTTGCTTTTGTTTCCCTTGCTCGGGGAGATATGTTCATGAAGAAGTCGCTCATGTTTATGTCCAAGAGCTTTTTGCCTATGTTTTTTTCTAAGAGTTTTATGGTTTCATGGCTTACATTCAGGTCTTTGATCCACCTTGAGTTTACCTTTGTGTATGGGGCTAGACAGTAGTCCAGTTTCATTCTCTTACATGTAGCTGTCCAGTTTTTCCAACACCAGCTGCTGAAGAGGCCATCGTCTCCCCAATGTATATCCAAGGCTCCCTTATCAAATATTAATTGACTGTAGGTGTTTGGGTTGATGTTTGGATTTTCTATTCTATTCCACTGATCTGTGGGTCTGTTTTTGTGCCAATACCAAATTGTCTTGATTACTGTGGCTTTGTAGTAGAGCTTGAAGTCAGGGACGTAATTCCCCCTGTTTTATTCGTCCTTCTCAGGATTGATTTGGCTATTCGGGGTCTCTTGTGGTGCCATATGAATTTTAGAATTATTTGTTCCAGTTCATTGAAGAAAGCTGTTGGTAGTTTGATAGGGATTGTGTTGAATCTGTAGGTTGCTTTAGGTAGTATAGCCATTTTGACAATATTTATTCTTCCTAGCCAAGAGCATGGGATGCATTTCCATTTGTTAGTGTCCTCTTTAATTTCTCTTAGGAGTGTCTTGTAGTTTTCAGAGTACAGGTCTTTCACTTCCTTCGTTAGGTTTATTCCTAGGTATTTTATTCTTTTTGATGCAATTGTGAATGGAATTGTTTTTCTGATTTCTCTTTCTGTTAGTTCATCATTAGTGTATAGGAAAGCAACAGATTTCTGTGTGTTAATTTTGTAACCTGCAACTTTGCTGAATTCAGATATTAGTTCTAGTAGTTTTGGAGTGGAGTCTTTAGGGTTTTTTATGTACAATATCATGTCATCTGCAAATAGTGACAATTTGACTTCTTCTTTACCAATCTGGATGCCTTGTATGTCTTTGTTTTGTCTGATTGCCGTGGCTAGGACCTCCAGTACTATGTTGAATAACAGTGGAGAGAGTGGGCATCCCTGTCTTGTTCCTGATCTTAGATGAAAAGCTTTCAGCTTCTTGCCATTAAGTATGATGTTAGCTGTGGGTCTGTCATATGTGGCCTTTATGATGTTGAGGTACTTGCCCTCTATACCCATTTTGTTGAGAGTTTTAATCATGAATGGATGCTGAATTTTGTCAAATGCTTTTTCAGCATCTATGGAGATGATCATGTGGTTTTTGTTCTTCTTTTTGTTGATGTGGTGGATGATGTTGATGGATTTTAGAATGTTGTACCATCCTTGCATCCCTGGGATGAATCCCACTTGATCATGGTGTATGATCCTCTTGATGTATTTTTGAATTCGGTTTGCTAATATTTTGTTGAGTATTTTTGCATCTACGTTCATCAGGGATATTGGTCTGTAATTTTCTTTTTTGGTGAGGTCTTTGCCGGTTTTGGTATTAGAGTGATGCTGGCTTCATAGAATGAGTTTGGAAGTATTCCCTCCTCTTCTATTTTTTGGAAAACTTTAAGGAGAATCGGTGTTATTTCTTCTCTATATGTCTGGTAGAATTCAGAGGTGAATCCATCTGGTCCGGGGGTTTTGTTCTTGGGTAGTTTTTTGATTACCGCTTCAATTTCGTTGCTGGTGATTGGTCTGTTTAGTTATTCTGTTTCTTGTTTGGTCAGTTTTGGAAGGTTGTATTTTTCTAAGAAGTTGTCCATTTCTTCTAGGTTTTCCAGCTTGTTAGCATATAGATTCTCATAATATTCTCTTATAATTCTTTGTATTTCTGTGGGATCCGTCGTTATTTTTCCTTTCTCATTTCTGATTCTGTTTATGTGTGTAGATTCTCTTTTTCTCTTAATGAGTCTGGCTAGGGGTTTGTCTATTTTGTTTATTTTTTCAAAGAACCAGCTCTTGGTTTCATTGATTTTTTCTATTGTTTTATTCTTCTCAATTTTATTTATTTCTTCTCTGATCTTTATCATGTCCCTCCTTCTGGTGACTTTGGGCCTCATTTGTTCTTCTTTTTCCAATTTCAGTAATTGTGTCTTTAGACTATTCATTTGGGAATGTTCTTCTTTCTTTAGATAGGCCTGGATTGCAATATACTTTCCTCTTAGAACTGCCTTTGCTGCGTCCCATAGAAGCTGTGGCTTTGTGTTGTTGTTGTCATTTGTCTCCATATACTCTTTGATTTCTGTTTTGATTTGGTCATTGACCCATTGATTAATTAGGAGACTGTTAAGTCTCCATGTATTTGTGAGCCTTTTTGTTTTCTTTCTAAAGTTTAATTCTAGTTTAATACCTTTATGATCCGAGAAGTTGGTTGGTAGAATTTCAATATTTTCTATTTTACTGAGGTTCTTTTTGTGGCCTAGTATGTGGTCTATTCTGGAAAATGTTCCATGTGCACTTGAGAAGAATGTGTATCCTGTCGCTTTTGGGTGTAGAGTTCTGTAGATGTCTGTTAGGTCCATCTGTTCTCATGTGTTGTTCAGTGCCTCTGTGTCTTTACTTATTTTCTGTCTGGTTGATCTGTCCCTTGGAGTGAGTGGTGTGTTGAAGTCACCTAAGATGAATGCATTGCTGTCTATTTCCTCCTTTAATTCTGTTAGTATTTGTTTCACAAATGCTGGCGCTCCTGTGTTGGGTGCCTATATATTTAAAATGGTTATATCCTCTTGTTGGATTGACCCCTTTATCATTATGTAATGTCCTTCTTTATCTCTTGCTGCTTTTGTACTTTTCTTATTATTGTAAATAGAACTCTGAATTTATTGGGACCTTGGACCGAATTTTTGGGAAGTATCTTCTCATTAATTGTTTTTCTTTTTTTTTTTAGTGTTTGGGGTGTCCCTTGTCCACTTGCATTAGTGAATGTGACTGTCTTTTTAATACATTAAGTTAATATTTTTTAGTATAATATTTCAGGGGAATGGATTTTTTTTTAAGGAAATAAAATCACTTCAAGCAACATGAAACAAACAATATTCTGTAAGAACCTACGCTGAAGGTCAATTGTAAAGACACAGGTTTCAGAAGTGCTTGTATTCCAGTTAGCCTCCTAGGCCTGTCACATAACCTCCTGCAATACCACGCCCGGGCCGTGCTCAGCAAAGCCTTCTTTCCTTAGCTGCCCAGTGCAAATGACCACAGGCCAAGTAAGCTGAGCCCACAAGTACTATCTCATGGTCCCAACTTTAAAGGTTTAAAAAAAGAGGTAAATTACACACAGGCTTTCCTATACAAGCCCTCTTTCAATGATCAACCAAAAATATCTAGCCCATTATGTTCTATGAAGGGGAATGGCTTTGGAAGAAAACAACCAATGCAGAGGCCATAAGATACTCATTTCCTGGCCTGTTAATCTGGGAGTTGGTTTGTGTTTGGGAAATGTCACTACCTTGGAAGAGTGGCCTTCCTGAGGGAGGGATAACTGATTCCAGAGTCATATCTTTGGTGTTCAAATGTTAGCTATGTGACCTTGGGCAAGTTGCTCAACCTCTCTGTGCCTTATTTCACTCACTTGTAGAATAAGGAAAATGGGCTGACCTGGTTTATCAGGACTCCAGTTTCATGGCACTGCTGGGTGTAGTGCAGGCATTGGCAACCTTCTTCTGTAAAAGGCTGGATAGTAAATTGTCTTGGCATTGAGGGCTTTACTTACAGTCTCTGTCACAACTGTTCAGTTCTGCTACTGTAGCAAAAAAGTAGTCAGAGACAATATGTGCACACACGAGTGTGACTTTGTTCCACTAAAACTTTACAAAAATAGGCAGTGGATCTGGCCTGCAGGCTGTGGATTGCTGATCATCCATCTAGAGGATGTCAAAGCCAGAATGAGGGAAGTGGCGGTGGGAGTAGACGGAGCCCAGCCCACAGCAGAGTGATGGCCTGAGCCCAAGGCAGGAAGAGGGTTCTTCTTCCCCCTCCTCAAGGGGAGGCAAGGACCAGTGGGCCCCCCAGCACCGTGCTGGCGGCCTGAGCTCTGCTCAGCTCCTGGCCTCGAGTGCCTCCCCTTGTCCCAGCCCATCTTCCAAGTTTCAGTTCCCAAGAGCCCCTTCCATTCCATCCACACCCTTGATGAGGGTAGCGGCCAACTTTGCTCCCATCTCCACATTCTGTGTTCAGTGGGGACCAGAGTAGATGGAATAAATGTGAACCATTTGGCAGAAGGACCCCTGTCCGCACACCAAGAGGGTGCCCCTTTTCTAGCCCCACTTCTGCCAGGAGCTTGCTGTGTGATCTTATGTGCTTGGGAGCAGTAAGGCAGCTATAGCCCCAGGGTGTCCCCCACAAGCCAGAGTTTGCCTTGTGGGCCCTTAAAGACAATCTGGGGATAGGGCGGCTGTGCCCAGCCTGCTGTATCCCCATTCCTCCCTCCTGATGGCCTCCCCAGCCTTATCCCAAGAGCTAAGGCTCCAGCTCTTCTGGTTCACCCTCCAGCTGCGCTGGCTGAGTCCACAGCTTCTCTTCTATGCATCATATGCTCCTATAGCCAGAGGGCCTTTCAGATCATCTAGTTAACCCTCTCATTTTTAAATGAGGAAACTGTAGCCCAGAGAGCAGAAGGGACTTTCCCAAGGTCTCACAGTAGCTGTCCCACCCTTTGTCTCTGACTCCCAGGAAGCCCCACCTTCAATCTCTGAGGAATGTAAACCACAGGGACTCCACGGGCCCAGGCAGGTCCATGGCTGGTCCAAACAATGCCTTTGTAAAAATTACAAAAAAGTACCCCTTCCGACATTACGATTAGGAGGTGTAATGTTGGGAGGGCACGGGGAGGGCTGTACAACCCAGAGAGGACAAGTAGTGACTCTATGGCATCTCACTACGCGGATGGACAGTGACTGTAATGGGGTTGTGGGGGGGACCTGATGAAGGGGGTAGTGTAATCACCATAATATTACTCATTTAATTGTAGATAATGATATCAAAATAAACTTATAAAAAAGAAAAGGAAAGAAAACAAACAAACAAAAAAAAAGTACCCCTTCCTCCAGCCACACAGAGCCCCACACCAGTGCCCGTGCCAGGGAAAGCAGACTGGGGACATTCAGCCCCCGTCTGGCCCCGTCGCTGGATGCTTTATGCAGTGAGCAACCTGCACAGCATTACATGGAGGCCCTGGCTCAAACCCATTAACAGGGATTGGTGCTGACACCCAGGATCACAGACCTCCGTGGGGATGTCAGGGGTGACTCGGGCTCCAGGCCGCCGTTGCCCTGCAGTGTCATCTGGAAATCTGAATGTTCACATGAAAGCATTCGTTTGTAAATGTTTCCAAGGGATTCCTTTTCTTTCTTTCTTTCTTTTTTTTTTTTAAATACAATGCAGGCTGATCCTCTTCAGACCACACAGGACAAGTCTGTGGGCCAGTTGGTTTAACCCCTCACGATGTAGATATGAGATGACAGGGGAGTGACTTGTCCAAGGTGACACCTCAAGCCAGTGACAGGCTGTCTTCCAGCCCTCCCTGTGCTGGTGACCCTCCCTGAGCCTCCATTTCACAAGTCAGCATGAATGGCTCCCACACCTCCCGGCCTGGCCCAGACCCCAGCTGATATTTTTACCAAATGTCACAGCCGTTTTCAGGAAGACCCAGGGTCTTGGCTTGAGCCAGTCAATTACGATCGCTTGCCAGAGAGCTGTAAACAGGATTCTGATTAATGAATTCCTTCATGTCCGGACCCTGTGCGCAGACGTTGTCTGAGTGTCACCCCTGGCAGATACACGAGGAGGAGCTGGCCAGGCAGTGGGAAGATTTGTGTCATGTCTTTGCCTCGGAAAGGGAGCTCCAAGCCCACTGGCCCAGAGTGCCCCAATCACTACCTCCCTTGGTCCCAACCTGCGCCGCCCTGTCTGAGCTCTTGCCAGCTGACATGTGCAGAGGCCAGGGAAAGAGATGATTGATCCTCGGGTGCAAATAGAATTGGCTGGCCTCCACACCCATCTCAAGGAACTTGAAAATGCTCTTATCTGAATCCAAACAGAGTCGAGAAGCCTCCTCCCCCATGGTGCCTGACTTGCATCTGGTGGGACCCCTGAGGCCTGTGCTAGAGCAGGAGGCCCTGGATCTCCTCTTCTTTTGTTTGGAGATTGGACTCAGGCAGTTGGAGCAGGACACAGACCTGTCCAGACTCCCCAAGGCCTTGGGAAAAATAGAAACACAGGAAAGTCATTGACAGGAGATGATCCTGCTGTGTGACCTTGGGCCAGTCTCCTGACCACTCTGGACCTTGTGCCTGCCTCTGTGAAATGAAAGGCTCAGAGCACACGATTCACTCAATGCTCCATGCTGCGGAAGGTGAGCTCAAAGCCAAGGCCAGAACAGGTGTGACAGCTAAATGGCACGTGTGGCCCACCTCAATCCTGTGCCCGGGGCGAACACGGCTGATGGATCCTAGCTCTCCTTGCCACTGGGCAGGGACCAGCGCACTCAGCCTTTCTCAGCGCAGGACCCCATGCGGCCACCGCCAGCCAATCACAACCAGCAAGTGTGAGAGCCGCAGTTTGCAGGTCACGACGAGCTGGATTATTTGTCTTTCCTGCTTTGGTCTAAGAGTGGCAGCTTATGTGGTGTGAAGAGCGCTGGACGGGGTCCAGGAGATGTGGATAACTGTTGTAGCTCTGCTGTCTCACTGGGCAGGACACCAGGCCCCTCAGAGTCCTTTCCTGCCAAGTTCATGGGCTAGCAAGAGCAGTCTTTCAATTACCGTAAGAGCAGGCATTTATGCACCCTGTACCAAGCAAAGCACTTGATGGCATTTTCTCCCTCAGTCGTCATAACACGTGACAACAGGGGATTACTCTTGCTCCATTCTATGGAGCAGAACACTGCGGTTCGGACAGATGAAGTAAAAAAGCCCAAGTTCACAACTAGTAAGTGTCCCAACAGTGGAACCCAGGCATCGTGTGACAGATTAAATACGAACATAAAGTCTTTGAGGTTCCTCCCATCAAAGGAGGAGTCTGTGTCCCCACCCTTTGGATCTAGACTGCCTGTGACCTATAGAATGTGGCAGAAGGGTTAGTGGGAGCCTGGCCTCCACAAGACCTTGGAATGCTGCCCTGGGACTGCCGGTCTATCCCGCTGGAGGATGAGAGGACCTCGGCGGGAATCCAGGCACTCCATGCTGGGCCTTCCAGTCTGCAGATTCTCCCGCGGAAACCTCCAACAAGATGCAGCCAAGAGAGAAAGCCCAGGAGAAGCCAGCACCATTCTGCTCAGATGACAGATGGAATTGTGAAAAATTAAGCCATGGATTTTAGACTTGCTTGTTCTGCAGCAATAGCTGACTTGTACACAACCTTATTCCGGAGCCACGCTGTGAATATCGGTGTACCTCCCAAGAGGCAACAGAGTGGTGGGTAAGAGCACAGTCTCTGGAGGCAGACAGCCTGGTTTCAAACCCCAGCTCTACCTTTGACTGGCTGTGTGACCTCAGGCACTGTACCTCTTTGTGCCTCAGTTTCTCCCCCTGTAATATGGGGGGGTGATAATAGTATAGCTATGTTATTGGGTTGTTGTGATGATTAAATGGGTTACTAAAAATATATGTAAAGTACCTAGACTGTGCCTGGCACAATGTTCACTTATGTACTCCCTAAAGAAAGGAGATTCCCGGCCTCACGGGAAGGCAGGGGCCCTTACCCAGGGACGGTCCTGGGGACTGGCAGGAATCCTGCCCATCTGCTGCCTCTTACATCCTCAGGGCCTCAGAAAGAGAAGTTGAGCCAGAAGCCCCCGAAGGAACACTGAGTGGAGAGCCTCTGGAGTCATATAATGTGCAGACTTCCATGGTGGCCTAGGAGATAGATGCTCTTTCTTTTTCTGAGAAGAGGAAACCAAGTCTCTCAAGAAAGAACTAGACCTTAGCCAGCCTCCTAATTCCTGGTCCAGGGCTAATCCCTCAAGCCCTGGGGCCAATGCAGGGATGGGCGTCCCACACAGAGCCCATTCCCCATCCTCAAAGGGGGGCGACGCAGACTCTCTAGGATTCAGTTATCCAGCCTTCCTTGGGTTGGGGTGGGGGGAATGACTGGGACAGGGCCAGCCCCTCTCTGAGGTCTCCTGTATGCAGAAACCCACAGGAAACAGGGTGGATCAGATCCCAAAAAGCCAGCAGAGCCTTAGGCTTGTCTGTAACAGGGGGCCCCCCTGCCAGCCCTGAGGCTCTGTCTCCATCCTTCTCTTTCCTGGGTCCTTGGCACCTGGTTGTCCAGCATCCCCCCTCCCTCGGGCTCTAGGAGGATACCCTCCCTTTCCTTTTCAGTGGGCTGTGCACCAGGCAGCAGGAAGTAAAACCTAAGATTTGCTAAATAATCAGCACATGCCTGGTACAATATAAACAGACCCCTTTATTGATGGGACAACCCCACAAGGGAGGCACTGTTACCCCACGGTCACAAATGAAGGACGATAGGCCCCAAGAGGCTGAGTGGCTTGCCAAGAAGCCACCTTTAGTAGGTGTCAGAGCTGGGATTTGAATCCAGACCCTCTGACTTCAGAGCCATGGCCGTTTCCACCACACCACCTGGTGTCCCCCAGGGGAGGCTGGGAGCCTGGCACGGAAACTCCGATGTGGAAACAGCCCAGTGGAAACTGCATTAATGAAAGGAGAGAGTGAACAGGGCCAGGCCCCCAGGGCTGCTCCCTCATCAGCCTGAGCCCCAGGAGGAGTTGGGTGAGATGTTCCCAGCGTCCTCAGCAGCTAATTACCAGCTTCACTTTTTCCTTTCCCTCCTTGGATGTTTCCAATGCCCTCATCAAGTGCTCCAAACTCAGCCTGCAGAGCAGGGCTGCACCTCAGAGCTGGCAATGCTGGGCGCTGGGGGCTGGAGGCTGAGAGGGAGCCACTAGCCCTGGGCAGCTGCCTGGCAGGCCATTTCCGGAGGGCAAGGGCCCCCACTGGCTCCAGGTGGGGCTGCATCTGTGGTTCTCAGTAAGGGCTTGTGCATAAATGAATTGAGCGCCACTAGGGGCTAGTTTCTATGTCCTCATGTTCACATTCATGTATCATATAACCCTTGTGACAATCACCCAATAATAATTGCCCAGAACCCTCTCTGCATGCCCTCACTGTGCTAAATGCCTTCCATGAGTGTGGTCTCACTTCTGTTCACACCGATCCCCTGAGAGAGCTCTCAGGGGTCCCCCACTCTCACTGTGCTGTCCAAACAGATGGGACAACTGACCCTGCCTGAAGGAGCTAAGTGTTTTCCCCCAGGTAGTAGGTGGCTGGCCTGGGTTTCAAGGTCCCTTTGACCCCTGAGTCAGTGCTTTTAAGCCCCATGTTCTAGGTGATGTAGATAAAACTAAAGCTTAGAGGCGAGTGTGTTATCTCACCCTCCAGTGGGCAGAGCTGACCATGGGCGGCACCACTCCTGAGTGCAGCTCAGCCCAACGGGACTTACTGGAGCTGGGTTCTGCACCCCTGCCCACCCTTGGAGCTGCTCCTCCCCCCTCTCCATCTGCCCTCCCCAAAGGCCTGAGAGCATGTCAGCCCATGTACTCTCCCCACTCTGGGGCCCACCCGCTGCCCACCTGAAGGCCTGTGGAGCACTGGCTGCAGTCCGGTGACATCTTGACCAAGGGCACCTCCCTGGTGAAGCCCACAGCTGGAGACCTTCCTGCCCACACTCTCTCTCTCTCTCTTTCTGTCACACACACACACACACACACGCACGCACACACACACGCACACACACACACACGCACACACACACACACACGTGCATGATGTGCCCTCACTCACTTCCTCAAGCCCCAACTGCCACATCTTCCCTTTCGATTCCCCTCTTTCTCAACCTGCCCTTCAATTGGAAATGGGAAGGCGCAGCCTGGGACCCAGCAGGCTCAGGGAGATGTGGATTCCCCACCGCATGCTGGGGGCCTTAGGGGAGACTCTACCGATTTCCCCATTGCAGTCTCCCAGAAGGGCCTGACTGGAGGCGGGGATGGAACAAGATTTACCCAGAAGAGGGGGATATGGACTCTGTCCATTTTTTAAGTCAGGAAAATGAGGTTCAGAAAGGTAAAGCCATTTGCCTAAATGTCCCAAAGCTAGAATGCACTTGGGCCCATTCTTACCATACCAGCTCTATCCAAGTGCAAAGGCAAAGTTCATCCATTCATTCAGAGTATGTGTTCCCTGAGCACCTACTGTGTGTCAGGCGCCTTGTCAGGCAGAGGATTGGCAAGACATTTTAAGGCACAGCCCTCCTATCCCAGGGGGCTTGGGAAGTGTCAAGGGCCAGAGGAGCTGGAGGCTGGGAAAGCACTTAGAGTGCTGAGGGACCGTGCATGCCCACCTCTCCTCCCCCGCAGACCTGACTCTGCTCCACCAGATTCAGGGGCCTGCGTGGAAAACGGCCAGAAGCTGCTGACAGAGCCCTACTGGCCCACTAGCCCACCCAGGTCCCACCTTGACCTGTGTCCTTGTGGCCCAGAAGCTCACTGCTCTGAGAAGAGCCCCAGCTGCCCCCAAGTCTCCTGTCCTGCTGGTCCTGGCCTGCAGAAGCTCTGCATGGAGGCAGAAACATCAGTAGAATGCTGCCAGGGCAGGGCCAGAGCCAGAAGGAAGCCCGGAGCACATGCCAATGCTGGTAGCAAGATGGGAGGTTATTTTTAGAGACAGCCTGATGGGGTAGCCGTCTGTCCCCCTCACGGTAACATGGAGATGCCCTCTGGAGAAGGAGAGGAGCTTTGTGATCCAATATTCAGCCTCTCCTGGCCTCGCAGAGACTGGGAAGACCCCACCTCCTCCAGGGAGCCTTCCCTGGTTCCTGCAACCTGCCAATGGCCCCTTATTCTCAATTTTATAGACAGAGAAGCAGACAAAGCCAAGGAAGTTGCTATCACTGCATGTTCAATGGCTTCTCTGTGCTACATGCCCTCATTTAATCTCCCCAGGGCTCCTGAGAGGAGGACGTTACTCATCCTCCTTTTACAGAAGAGAAAAATGACACTCAGAGAAGCTAAGTAACTTGCTCAGGGTCACACAGCTTATCAGTGGCAAAGCTTAATGCCAAATCCTGCCCTCTTTCCTCTCCCTGGTGGTTCTGGAAACATATCCTCTTCCCGACTTCTGGAGCACCTCTGGCCACATGTCTTCCTCATCCCTCCCTGCGACCTTCAGGCTTGACCTCCCACTGAGCTTTGGAGACTTCTAGGTGAGTCAGCCCTGGCACATGACTCTCACTGGATGTAATGAGCATTTATTAAGAATCTACTGTATACCAGACGCTAGGTTCGAGAATCCCCTAGGGATTAATCATTGGAAACTTCATACTCTCAGAGCTCTGTGCTCTGAGTTTTGCCTCTATTCCTCTATTTAATCCTCATGGTGCCCCTGGACACTAAGTGTTATTATCTCCATTTTACAGATAAGGAAAATAAGGCTGGAAAGATTATTTCTCATTTGCCCAGAGCTTTGTGATCTTGCATTTAGGGCCCCTACTATGTTTGCCTTGGCTGTTAATCATTTCCTGCCTTATTCCTATTAAGTGCCTCCTAGGTGCAAGAACGCCAAGGACTGAAGGGATCCTAGATGCCCTTTCTGGTTTAATACCCTTATCCCTCATTTTATGTTGACCTTGAGACAGGTAGCAGTCATTGAGCTCTGTACATTTTACAGACAAGAAAGGCAATGCCCAGAGAGGGGAAGGAACTTTCTGCATGTTGCACAGCAACAGAGAGGACTGAGAGCCTACTTCTACCTGTACCCCTTGGCCCTGAGCCTGACCAGTCCAGGACCAATAGTCACAAGGTGGGGGTGTCCTTGAGCCCTGTGCACTTGACCTCACAGGAAACCAGAGACCCTTGGGCAGGGAATCCCAGGCAGAGACCCACACAGGAAATCCAGAAACTCCAGCATCAGAAAGGCACATACATTCTGAAACACACAGAGAGCAGGCATTTCGTTAGGAACCAAGGTAAGCGGAAGGCCCTGCTGGGGACCAGGGCAGGGAGTGCGGTACAGCAGGAAGAGGAGGGACTGGACACTGAAAGCCCAGGAGCCTGTCCGTCCAGGTCCCTATGGGGCCTTGCAGCGGGGCCTGGGGTCCTTGGGCTGGCTGGAAGGCTGCTGGTGGAGAGGCGGTCGGAGGAGTGCTCAGGGCAGAGGTATTAGCGTGCTGTGTCTGCTGTGACGAATTACCACAAACTGGGGGCTTAAAGCAAAGAAATTTATTCTCCCATAGTTCTGGAGGGCAGAAGTCTGAAATCAAGTTGCCAGCAGGACTGTGCCCCCTCTGGAGACTCCAGGAGAGGCTCCGTTCCTCAGCTTCTGCAGGTTCTGGGGGCGCCAGGCGTTCCTTGACTTGCGGCTGCGTCACTCTGACCGTAGTCACACGACCTGCTCCTCTCTATCAAATCCCCCCTGTGTGTCTCTTATAAAGACATTTGTCATTGCACTTAAGGCCCACCTAGATAATCCAGGAGGATCTCTTCATCTCAAGGTCCTTAACTTAATCTCATTAGCAAAGATCCTTTTTCCATATAAGGAAACATTCCCAGTTTCTGGGTATTAGGTTGTAGACCTCTCTTTTGGGGACCACCATTCAACCAACTATAGCAGGATCTTGGGGGGCTCGGGGCTGGGACTCCATACTCACTGGCTCTTGGAGTCTGAGAGGCACTTGGTGGCTCAGTCTAGCTGGGTGGGGATCCTGCTTCCCGGCTGCCCGCTCAGCCCATCGTGAGACAGAGGGCCGAGGGCAGAGACACTCCGGGGAGGGACGGAGGCCTTTCTGCAAAGATGCCTCCAGCTTTGGGAAGGCAGCAGCTACCTGCAAGCCTGTCTTCGGGCTCAGGGACAAACGAGCCAGTTAATTCAACTCCACTGACTGGAATGGCTAAGCCTGAAAGGGGCTGAGGGTGATCCTTTCACACCAGCTACTGGGAGGGCACAACATAGCGAGCCCAGTAGGGCGACATAGGAGGCCCAATGGGGAGACTCAGCACAGTAGGAGGACACGTGGCGGAATCTCCCAGTGCAGCTCCGACACACTCCAGCGGCACCACTCTCACTTCCAGCACAAGCACAGGCCCCAGAGCCCAGGTCTGGTGGCTCTGTGTCAGCTTGGGTCATGTTAGGTCTTTATCAGAGCCCTTGCCCAGCATGCCTTCAGATCTGGGACCTTGAAAATGCGTCCGTGAAAATATCAGGTCCCTCCTTGCTCCCCATCACCAGAGGTGAGTTCCTGGCCAATCAGCCAGTTCACAGTGCTGTGGTCTGGCTCTGAAAGGAACAACACAGGTTAGGAAGGCACAGAACTTCGTCCCAGCAGTCAGGGCTCTGCAGACTGAGCAGAAATTGTGCATGAAGAGGGAAGTGACAGTATGGCATGGAGGGTGAGGATCAGGGGACAGTGGCGTGGGCAAGAAAACATTCTGGTGCTTGGGGACAACTGGAAGGAAGTACATGTAGGGGGATTGGCTTTGGGATATAAGGCGGGAAGCAGGTGTTCAGGGAACCAAGGAACCACCCAGTCTTGTAGACTGGGAGTGACAGTATTCTACTAGATTTCAGGAAGACCCAAGCAGGGGCCTCATGAAAGATGGATGGGGCTGGGGGTTGGAGAGAGCAGGGCAGTGACTAGCTGGGAGGCTATTGTCCATACCCGAGAAAGATAATGAGTGCTCGAATAATGTGATGGTTCTGTGACTGGAGAGAACAGGATGTAAGGGGGAGGGAGGAGAAAAAGACTCATTAAGCATCCATCGTGTGACATACACCGTGGGTACTAGGCCTCTTCCTCCATCCCATCTCACCTTCTCAACTGTTGCCCCAATGGGCAACCGGGTTCCTAAGAAACATCACGTGGTCATAACACGGCAGAAGGAACTTTTGCAATAGTAAAAGGAGAGATTACAGAATGAAAAAATGGGTGCACAATGAAGTTATTTTCTCTGTAGTATTTGCAATAACTATAATGTTTTAGAGCCAAAATTGTAGTTTGTGGTTGCAAGGTAAAATCGTGGAGCAGCATGCTTCCCGTGTGTGGAGCGCAGCATCCCGCTGTGATCATGTCATCCCTAACAGCAGTCCAGTAAGATGCATCGTGCTCCCTAATTAAGTGACCGTGCCATTTCCAGCTCAAGCTATGCACATAGGTGCATAGAGCAGTGTCTGTGTTTTTTATTTCCATTTTATAGATGGGGAAGAGGCTGTGGACCCATTTTCCAGACTCACAAAGCCCAGGAGTAGCTGAGCAGAGGTGTGAACAGTCTATCCACCAGGGTCTCTTTCCATGCCCTAACCCCCTTAGGGCTTGGTGATGGATGCCCATGGCCGCCCAGGACAAAGGGTGGCACAGGTAGGACTCTGGGCAGAGGATGTAAGCCAGCTTCTGGAAACCTGAGCCTCCCCGGCAGGCAGCCAAGGGAAGGCCATTCCTCTGCAGCTCGACCAGACTGTCCCTCCCACCACCCGGAGCCCTGACTGAGTGCGGCACTCTCAGAGCAGTGAAGGCTGAAAATGGGAGAGGGGGCACAGGAGCAGATGGAGAAGGAGGGAGCATCTTGCCCACAGGCAAGACAGCACCTATTGAGGCCAGGCTGGGGGCAGCTCTGCCCAGCTATCCCTGCGCTGCCTTTTAGCCCTTTAATCAAATGCCTTACGAATGAGTTCGCCCAGATGTCAAAAATCCAATCGGATATATTTATTGGCCTGACAACCAATTTTCTGCGATGTCTCATCAGGGACTGATGGTCCAACGGAGGCAGCAGGGGAGTTGGTGATGATGGAGCTGGGAGAGCCGGCATGTGCCCTCAATATCGTCTGGGGCTGTCAGGAGGAAGGAGAAGAGCCTGTGCCCAACAGAGGCACACAGACACACAGACTATGGCTTGAGCCTTGGGTCCCTGCGTCCTGGGGCAGGTGGGAGCTGGGGGAGAGCAGGAGGAGAAATCAGGGACTCTGGCTGGCCATTCGCAGCCTGCATGACCCCAGGCACTACCCTGCCTAGATTGAGTCTCCGCAGGGTCATTATTAGCCATGTAATGGCTGTGAGAAAAGGGGAGCAAAACTTGGCAGGGCTGATGTGAGGACTGCGTGGACTCGAACAGCATTTGCTCAGCATCCTTCACATGCAGGGCATGGAGAAAGGGCGCCACTCAGGACATGGCTCCAGTCCTTCGGGAGTACCCAGGAGAATGGACGAGATGGAAATAAAGGGTAGGGGGGAACCATAAATTCGCCCCTGGTTCATGTTTCTCCAGCTGGCATTGAAGAGCTCTGGGAGTTTTCAGGAGACCCCTGGGGAGGGCCAAAAAGCTGAGGAGCAGGCCCCTGGCCCCCAATTCAACCACAAGATCTCCATTATATCTCCTTTGTACTCCTTTAAAAATGCACCGATTTAGTCCATTCCCCTCATCTTACCAACAGGGAAATGAAAGCCCAGAATGATGAAAGGACTCCAAGGCAGCCTAAGAGGGCTGCTTGGAGGAGGTGACCTGTACACTGAGCCTTGAAGGATAAAGAGAATTTGCCCTGCACAGAGGGGAGGAAGGAAATGCTACATAGCCACATGCCAGCTCCCATCTCTGGGCCTCTGCTCAGTGTCCTGTCACATGGAGGGTCCTGCCTCTCTGCCCCTGTGCCTTATTTGCTCACTTTCTCCCCCTTCAACAAACAGCTCATGCCACCTCCACCACCCATCAAGAATCCATGGTCCCAGCACCCTTGTTCTGATAACAGATCATTTGTGGGGCAATTTGGCTCTTCCATAACCCTGTCCTGCCCTGTGCCCAAGGTTAGTGGTGCCAGTGCCATCCAGCCAGGGGCCATTGGGAACACACCTATATTTTAACAAAGGTGGATGTCTTTCCTGTTGCAACAAGGGAGAAGGCACACCATGGGGCACAGAAGGGCCCCTCACTGAGAGGATGCTACACATGAGTTCTAGGATTTGGGCTGGTGAGAGGTGGTTTGGGGGAGGATTCAAGGAAGTAGAGCTTTGTGCAGGACTGAAAGCCAGCCAGGAAGTGGTGGCGGGGTGGGGGGGGGGAGTAGTTCTGTGACTGAGTATCTTAATGAATCTTATCTAGGAGGAAAGAAGAGAGCAAAGCTAGAGCTGAGCTGCTAGAGAAGCAGTAGTCCCCTGGTATTAGCCAGGATCTGGGGATGTTTGGTGACCTTATGGTTTAGACAATGTTCTTGTTTTTGTCTATGTTCAGACACGATCACAGAGTGATCTTGTTTTTGTCTTGCTTGTGGCCTTGTCTGATGTTTATGTTCTGGGAAATTGCTTATGTCCAACAGGAGACCACTGCATCCCGCTGGCGTGCCCGGCCAGCTTGAGCTGTCAGGAGCTGTCTGCGTCCTCCAGGGAAGGGACCAGCTCTTGCTACTTCCTGCCTCCCCAGGGCTGAGCCCAGGGCCTGGCAAAGAGCAGGCACTGAGCAGTTATGTCCTACATCCTCCAAGAGGTTGGGTGTGCAGGGCAGGGGTGAGCGACCAGCGTGGCTAAAACCAAGGGCATGGTGGGGCTGTGGGGGTTTGCGGCCGGAGGTCAGGAGCAGGCCTCAAATGCCAACTAATCAACTGAGATAACCGAGGTGACTGTGCTCTGGAAGGTAGAAAGTGCGGGCGGATGGTGAAGGATTAGTCTTATCTCCTGCTCCTTCCTCCCTGGACATTGGCCTGAAGGCTCGCAAGCTGTTCAGCAATCTCGCCAGCATCCAGAGTCAGGAAGGGGAGAAAGCACAGCTCAGCAGAAGCCAGAGAAGCCCATCCCGGTGGGCGGGCCAGTGAGGAATGCTATTTATCCTGAGGATGCCCCTGACCTTTTCCCACACAACAGGGACAGACCAACAGAGCCTGGCTGCATCCTTCTCCTTTAAAACAAGAAATGGAAGCATTACTCACAACCCTGGCCATTTATCAGGGTCTGGGGACATTAATTTGACAGTGTGTCATTTTCCATTTGGTTTGGGCCCAGTGGAGGCTGCCCTCGAAACACCTTCAATTAAAGGCAGCTAATAACACAGAGCTATTTTGAGCCAGGAGCCTCTGCCTGCCCCCCCAACCCCCACCCCCCATGCTCTGATGTGCGTGTTTTGGGGGGAGGGAGGCTGGAGTTCATAGGGGTCCCAGGGATGTGAGGGTTTCCCGCAAACCTGAGCTCTAAACCATTGCAGGTGGGGGCAGCACAGACAGAATGGGGAGAAGCACCACCTCAGCCCCTGGATGAGAAGATTCCAGTAATCGGCCAGGCTGTGGCCCTTTCTGCAGGACGTCAGAAGCTGTGGCTGTTGCCCGGCATAGAGAGGGCACAAGTTCTGAAGTCCAGCAGACTTGGAAATGGATCTCAGGCGTTCTGCTTCCTGACGTGTGACCTTGGGCAAGTCCTATAACCTCTCCCAGTTGTCTTATCTTGTAAAATGGAGACAAGACTTCCTCTTTTATGGAGTGATATGATGATTCATGTTATTTTACGAACTGGAACAAAGCATTTTATGCATGAGGCTTATTCATTCCCTAGAGATAACTCATAATAACATTTTTATTTTCCTAATTTAAAATGTGGGGAAAGAGCATTAGGTCTCCCCAATGCTCCAGACTTCTTCAGTGAGATTCAGGAAGGGGAGGAGTGCTGCAGAAAAGGATGTGATCTCCAAAGTTAGCAACATCTGGGTTCCAACCAATCCAACTAGCTGTGTGATTTGGAGTAATTTATTTAACTTCCCTCTGCCTCAGTTTCCTCATCTGTAATATGGAGATAATCATGCCAACCCTCCCTGGTTGATCCCAGGGATGTGATCATTTCCTGCCAATCTGAGACCTGAACCTTTGCAGGTGGATTGTGGAGGGGAGGAAATCATACGACATATAAAGTACCTAGCAAATATTAGATGCTCAATACATGTGAGTTCACTTGATCCGAGGCTAGGGAGTCAGCATCAGCATGGGTGCCTCCTATGCTTCGTATAAGTGCTAAGCATTGAATGTGAATGACCTCGTTTTCATCTTCAAAATGCTTTCAGATAGGTAGGGACTATCAGTAGTGCTTATAAAATTCATTGTTTTTGTAGGTCAAAAAGGGTTCAGTATCAGCAATTTCATATGTTCAACCTCCCATCTTCCTTTCCATTAATGAGACAGCCAGGGCCTGGGGATGTTGATGTCAGATCAGGCCTGTCGGTCGGTGGTGGAGCCTACGTGGGCTCTTGGCACTTGATGTAGGAGCCTGTCAGCTTAGCCAGGCTTGATGGGGAGATACAGAGGGTCCAACAGAAGTTCCCAGGGTCTGTGAAAAAAGGACAGCCACCAGCAGTCCTGCTTTCACAGGATGATCCGCAGGTCAAACCTGCTGGCATGAGAGCCAGTTAGGGGTCTGGAAAAACCCAGTGTAAGGGCCAAAGGAAGGCTTTGTGTGTGTGTTGGGGGTGGAGGGGGGCACTTAGGACTCTGTCCAGCAAGCCCTGAGGGTTGCTAGGCTCTTTGGGGACCCCGAGACCTACACTTCACACCCCGATGCCTAGCCAGGCTCACAGATGGCTGCCCTCCCCACCGGAAATGCCCTGCACGTCCACCGGCCAAGAGCCGCAACTCACTGTACATGACCCACCAACGCACTCCCTGCAAAGTGTGATATTGATTCAACTGCTGCTGCAATGGTTCCTCCAGAGAACTGTGCTAGGAGAAAGCCCATGCCCACCTCGTGCCCTCACTGAGATCCTATCTGTCACAGACAGGGTGCTGACAAAGGCTGGCCGCCATTCAGGTATGTCTGATTCAGAGGGAAGCATCTTAGTCTGGGGAACCCCAGGCTCTCTTTCAGGCCCTGCCACTGGCTGTCTCTGTGGTCAAGGACCAACCCCTTTCCCTCTCGGGGCTCTGTCTTCTCACTTGTAAAATGAGGCCTAAATTAAGGATGTCATCAGTTCCTCCATGCCAGAAGATACACAAGTCCTTATAAGCAGATATCAGAAGGTGGCCCCACTGGTGTACTAAACACACCTTTATTCCAGGAAGGATGAGGTGGGGTAATAAGGTTCTCCAGGTTACAGTTACTGATCATCCAGGTTGGTCTCAACTCATACTATTTTTTTCAAATAGACTTAAAAAAAATTACTTTTCCCTTACTTGTACTTTTTCCCCCCAGCACAGTGGTAACACTAAGGAAGAAAATGAAGTAATCTGCGTTCCTTTCTTCCTTCACAAGCATTGTGCTTTTAAACTGGTCGAGACAAGCAGGTGGAAATTTCTTAGCAAGAATGAAAGCCATTGTCAGCTTCCACAGATTCTCTGGAACTTGGTGCTGGGAAGCCTGCAGGAGGCCTGACATTTCAACAAGATCCGCTCAGTCGTAGAAGACCAGCCAAGCGGTTACAACGGCCTGCCCTTCTCTCTTGCCCACAGGTGAAATTGGTATAAACATTCTGAAAATTTTGGCAAAATTGATCAGGATTTGAAATTATTTAAAATATTCCTTTGGAGTATATCCTAAGAGAACAAACACTGCAAAGAACGGAAAGAGCTATACGCATAGCAGTGTTCATTATGTGAAAAATGAAAGCAAATTAAACACCCAGCAATAAGGGACCGGTTAAGCAAACCATCCCACATCTCGTTGATGGAAAATAAAATACTATATAGCAAGTACAAACAAGTCCATAAAATGCACAGTAACATGGAAAGATATGTATATTTAACTAGGAAAAAAACAAGATTTAAACGAGATCAAGATTCTAACCCAGTTAAACATGGTGGGTTGATACACCTTGACATTCTCTCACCCTCAATGTCTGATTAGGCTGATGGTTTAAGGGGAGATGTGTAAAATTCCAAGTCAGAGCGGTGTGTGACATCAGGAGACAGGAGATTTCAACAAATATCTGGACTCTGGAAGGCACAGATACAAGTGGTAATGACTCAGCAGAGCGGAGAAAGCTACCACTCAAGCACTTGCCAAAGGGAGGCCGATGAAGGGCAGATTGATTTGTCTTAGAGAATTCCTGAGAGACTCAGCACCTGAACACTCCGAGTCTGAGAAAGTCCATGGTGAGATGCGAGCTGACGGGGGTGCAATTGGCTGAAAGTCGACATCGGGAGCAGCTGCACTTCCAGGGCCCCTTCCCACCCTCCACAGCATCCAAATGGTGACAGACCTCAACCAGAACTTGAAAAAGTAGAAGACAATGGAAGCATGTCCACAAAATGCATGGAAAAACATTATTTCCAACAGAGAATCCTATACCCAGTGTGACTATAAATCATGTGTGATGATGGAATAAATACATTTCAGTCATGCAAAAAATTAACCTCCCTTGCAGCTATTCTTCTTAGGAAGTTACTATAGCATGCACTTCAGCCAAACAAGAGAATTACCAAAAAACTGGAATATATCAGATAAAGGAAACAGGGGAATCCCACCCAAGACAGGGGCACAATTTCAAGTGCCTACTGTGCAGTGGGCCCAGAGGCCTCAAGCGGCGGCCCAGACAGCAGCCAGTCCAAGCTGGGGGGAGGTGGGGAAGGGGGCAGGGCATGGAGATGAAATTTGCTTATCATCCTGTATGTTGTCTCAAACTTTTATTAAACAATATTGATAGACATTTGACAGCTCTCAGAGAGAGCACAGGGAACAGAGCAAATGAAAACCAGACAGATTAATACCAACAAAAACACAGTTATGAACAAAAGGAGAATGTCATCCTAGTGACATTTCCCATGACCTGAGTCATGGGGAAATGGTATTTTCATAGCCATCATAATATAAACACAACCAAAACTGTGCTATAACAGAGAAGGACTATGTGAGGAGAAATGAAGGATGGAAGCTTGTAAAGTAGCTAAATCCTCAGTTGCCAGAACAAGAAGTCAATAGATAAAGGGGGGAAAAAAAAGCAGCATAGCAAATTATTTGGAAGTATATGGAGATAAATAATAGAAGCAGTACCTGAGGGAACTGAGATCGCTGCCTCTCGGGAGTGGGGAGGGGTGAGGAGCAGTGGGGCAGGAGACAGCTGCTTTGCACGCAGAGCCTTTTCGTGTTATTCATTTTCATAGATCTATATGCATATATGACTTGATGGAACACTAAAAATTATTTTTTCAAAATGGTATCCCTGGTTTGGTTACAACTGCCAGCTCCATGCATGTTTCTTGAAGCTGACCCAGCCCCCTGTCACACCCCATGGCGGTTCCCAAAAGCAAGTGACGTGAGTGATTTCAGGTAGTTCCCAAGTCTCTGGCTCCCTGTCTGCTCCCAACCGGATTCTCCCACTTTTTGCCTTTGTCCCAGACCCCCAGCTCCATAGAGGATGGCTGGCTTTTTTGCCTCTGAATTTCTGTGGATTTAGAGATGCTCTTGGTTTGATGGACTCAGCATTTCTATGAAGGTTTTCCCTCTATTTCCTCCCTGGTTCCCATTGCCTGGGGTGAGGCTCCCAGCGGCCACGTAGACTATTCACTGGACGCAGCTGATTGGAGCAAGGGTGACTGCCTGACCAGGCAGAGACAATCCAGGTCTCTCTGGGAAATTAGTAATTGAGACAGAGACAGGCAGACAACAGCTGAACTGAATAGCAGAAATGTAAATGGAGGAGCTGTGGGCTGGAAGATTTCCAACTCCGTGGCATGAAGGGTGGTGGACAATGATTCTGGAAAACAAGTAAGAGAAAGAAAAGCCCAGAGCAGTGGGGGGAAGCAACCCAAGATACCGTGGAGCCTCAAGGAGCAAAACAGGCCAAGAGGAAGGCCAGGTCCTCTAGTGGCCCTCCTCAAGGCCTCCAATTCTCCATGCTCCTTGGTTGCCTCAGGAGAAAGCCCCCTTCCCGGATGAAGCTTGGGTTGGTTCCCTGTCACTTACAACCCCAAGAACCTTAAGTAAAAGCCAACGCAGCCCATCCCCCTTGACTCTAATGGGGAGGGACTAGGAGTGGAAGACATTTGATTTTTCTGAGACTCTAGCTTCTATTCCCCAATTTCTTCTAGAGGGGTGCACCTCCCCTCCCAGCTTACAGACTCGGCTTACAACAAACAATAAGTGGGAGGGGGCCTCAGAGGCTTCTTTTGCTGGAAAATTCCTCCCACTGCCCTGGTTCAGCCTGGGAATGGACACTTGACCGATGAGACCCTCTCCTGGGACTCTGAGTCCTGAGTAGAGGCAAAGAAGGAGGCAGGGTTGGAGTTCATCTGGCTGACCAGCCGTGGCGAGCTGGGCAGACAAGCAGTTTCCACTCCTGAGGTACTCTGTGGCCACGCTGCTTCCTCTGTTGGTCCCTGGCTGTTTCATCCTTCCTTCCATCCTGTGGCCTTCCCCGCTTCCTACCCTCATGCTCTCTCCCACGTGTAGTCCGTTTTGCCTTCTTTGCACGCAGCCCAAGGAGCCTCAGCAGCCCTGGAGGAGGGGCTAAGCAGAGAATGCACAGCTGTGTGTGGACCCCCTCCAGCCCCAGCTGCCTCCCCGTTATCTCTGGGGACATCTGGAAGCAGCACGCTCGTTTCCAACAGCGGTAGTGCCAGGGAGTCTTGTTTGGTTCGGCAAGCAAAGGAGGCTTTGGAAGCTCATGAAGAAGATGACGCAGTGCGTGGCTCTGGCGTGGGCAGGCCCCCAGCCTGGGGCTCTGGTAACTTTGCTGCTGGGGCCTGGAGTTGGAGAGTTACTGTGTGATCATGATCCTGTTTTACTACCAGGCTTGTGTGGCCTGTACAGCATGGATTATGCAACAAGGGAGTTGGCTGGAAGAAGATTATATAGTGAAAAAAGCCTGGCGGGAAATAAGCAGGTTTTGTTTTTCTCGTTTTGCTTCTAAGAATTCCCTCTCTCCCCTTTTCTATCATGTACGGCCATCTCAGTGACCAGTTCCCTCCTATCTTCTACCCTTTCTCAGGTGACCCATGCTAACAACTTAGTACGTGTCCTTTCCATGTTCATATGCCTACCTGCGTAATCAGACACAGACCTTTATCAATACACTCATATAAACAAATGCAAAAGCAAGTCATTTCTGTCCCTGTTTACAAAAGACAGGTCATGGTATACACACTTTTCTGTATCTTGTTTTTTTCTCCCTACACCCCCTCCCCCCCGCCCCCAACCCCAAGGCTGGTCAGTACAATGCTCATTCATTCTTTGTATTGGCTATATAATAGTCCATGGTATATGTACCATTGCTTATTCAGCCGTTCTCCTGTGCTCCCTGTGTTGTACATATATGTGCACATGTCATTGAAATAATGCTGCAATAAACATCTTTGCACTTACATTTTTACCTAAAGGAGTTTTATTTCCACGGGCTAGATTCCTAAGGGTGAGATTGTTGGGTTGAACGATGTATGCATTTTTATTGTAATAGATGTCACCAGATTGCTTTCCACAAAGGTTACACCACTTTGCCTTTCCCCAAAAAACATAAGAAGGTCCACTTTTCTCACATTCCTCCAAGACCAGCAGGGCGTATGTCAGAATATTAACATGGGTAGTATTTTGATATTGGGACTATGGGTGCTTTTCTCTCCTTTATTTCAGCTCATTTTAATTTCTAATGCTTTCTCTTTTAAAAACAGGGAAAGTTGCAGTACATCTCTTTCAACCAGCCGCAGCTCCAGTCCCACCTGTGCCTATCCTCAGGCAATGATTCCCAGAAGCCAGCAGGTCCTGGGGCTCACTGTTCATCCCCTCCCAGGTACCAGCTGCTCCTGGCCCCTCATGGACCTGGCATCCCATCTCAGCAAGTGAGGGGACCCCCCAAGGCCTGGGCACAGGTCCACCAGTCACCGAGGTTACTGTCATGGAAGGCACCTTGTGTTCTGGGGGGAAATGTCTACATTCAGAAGATCCATCTAGGATGAGCCCTATGATCTAGCTGGGCTTCAACAAATCACTTACAGCTTGAACTTCAGCTTCCTTGTCTGTAAAATGGGTATCACAAAGTTGTTAAGAGCAAAGTACTTAATATTTATAAATGCTTAGAAAGTCTTTGGGCACACAGTACACACTATGCAGTTTGTTACATAGTGATGTCTGTCTCATAATGTCACTGAGAGGTGATGTGCAGCGGGAAGCCCCCTTGGCAGACTCCGAGGATCCATGCACACATAACACAGGCCCTGAGCCAAGGGCCCATCAGGCTCTGTGCCTTGGGCTGACCCTGTCCCCGAGGGCACGGCAGTGGTACCTTATTCTCCTCTTTGCTCTTCCAGCGGCCGGACCGGCTCACAGGCAGCACTCAGAAAGGCCCGGGGCTTGTTTTAATGCTCCACTGCTGCCATCTTAAAACTCCTGAGCTTAGGTCCCATCTAGCACAGCGCCTATGTGAAGTGAGCCCTCAACTGTGTGTCAAAATGAGATGAACCAAATAATAAATACCATTTTTCTTCTGTCTTCTAAGTGCTCACAACCTCTCAAGAAGATAGCCTGAAGCATGCTAAAATTTTACCCCCCATACAGTATGGGGTGTAGTGATTCCAAGCCCGGCTTGGAGTAGGTCGAGCCTGGACTCAGAGCCCAAAACGTAATGCTGGATGAATCACTTCACCTCTGAGAACTTCAGTTTCCTCAGCTGTAAACTGGAGCTAAGACCACCACCTCAGCCATTTCTGGAAGCCCAGCCCTGAGGTGAGGGAGAGGGGATGAGAGGTGGGGCGGAAGCATCCCTGCTAAGTTACGGTTTGAAACATGGCTGGGCAACTGCAGCTCCTGCCTCTGGGATTTATGAAAGGCCCCCATTTTCCACAATCTCCTGGATCTCCTAACCTGCTCCTGGCATTTCTCCATTGGCCTTATTGCAGGTGCATGCCTGAGGACTCGGATGTGTGTTCCTGCACACCAAGACAGGGATCTTCTTGGCTGCAGGGCACCAGTCTTTTCTGCACACAAAAGCTTGACTAACACAGGGGAGGTCATATGATATCATAGACATGTCCTTAGAGTGACTACAGGGAACTGTTAGCAAATCCACAGTTCCAGGAAGTCCCCAGTGTGACACCTGGCCTGCTCTTCCCACTGTTATGTTCTGGGACCATAGCCCTCCCCAGCCCCTGAGGCCAGCCCTCACATTTCCCATCTACTTCACAGTCCTCCCTGCCTCCTGGGGCCAGGTCCTCCCCAACACGGCTCCAGGGGCAAGTGATATTGGGCAGTAGGAGTGGAGATGATGGTGCAGGACCCACAGCCGCCAACCCGAACTGAGCCTTGCAGAAAGCTAAGCGATCTCCAGCGTTTCAAAACCCCAGGTGGGAATCCCACATTTGGCCTGAAGTTGACCTCACAGCAATGTCTGCTGAACTCCAAGGACTGAGCCTTGGCTGAAACCACCTCATGCCACCAGCAATCAAGAACTCTGTGACCTAGTTAGATCTTCTGGGCAGGAGCTTAGAGAGATTTCTGATTTAATTTAAAAAATAAGATGGGGAAATGAATTAATTTGGCAGACACAATCTTTCACAATAAGGGTTCATGGTGGTTAAAAAATAATAAAAGGTATTCCTGGCTGTGGATAAAATGAAGAGTTCCTGTGGCCAGGATTCTCACCTGGCCCTGGTTGATTAGCTCACTGCTCACCTGTGGGCAATACATGGCTGTTGACTCTATATAAAGAGCTCCGCCCAGTGCTCTGGGCACAACACAGTGGTATGGCTGCAAGGCTGCAGGAGAGCAGAGGCTGGAGTGGTGGCAGCACCGAGGACAGAGGCCCAGAGGATGGCTGTGCGGGACGGCTGTGCAGGACGACTGTGCAGAGGGCCCCAGAGGACGGCTGTGCAGACAGAGGGGCCCAGAGGCAGAGACCAACTTGCTGCATACAGACTCGCTCTGAGTGAACGGGATTTTAGTGACTGACCTGCCACCTGGAAATAAAGTGGGGTATAACCCTTTCACCCCAAGAACGTTTTGCTGTCAATTTCCTTGGTCACATTGAATCCATAGCAAACTTGCCCGGGGCTGAAACCCATTGGCAAGACACTGACAATGAATAGTTTGCAGTAGGTTAGACTAAGCAACCTCACTAAGAAATTAGAATCAGATCTTGAGTCATTTCTTCCCACCCCTTCCCTTCCTCACCTCCCTGCATCCCTCTACCTTACTTCTTCCCTGAATTCTGCACTAGGCAGGCACCTGTCTTCTTTCAGGGTGATCTTCAAAGACAGGATCTCCCCTGCGGGAGAGGAGGGACTTTATGCGACCACTGCCTTCAGATTACACAAGCTATCCAGGAACTGCCGCCCATCTCCTCTCAGTGCGCCCCCATCCATGAATCTTCCAGAAGGGTCGCCCTGAGGACAAGCAGTTTACTAACTCAGGGGAAAGCAGGAAACTCACATCCCCGGTATCAATGACATTTATGAGTCATGGATATCATAGGACCCTGTTTTCATTTGACTTCATTCACCACTTCCTTTCATCATATTAATTTCTCCCAACAGCCCACTTATCTGCCGTCTTGGCGCCCCGCCTGCCGCTCCTTTCGCTGATACAGTGGTATCTCTAACAGGAGAAAGCGCTCAGCGCTGTGCTGGTGCGGAGCTGGCTGGCTCAAGCACCCACAGCTCACTCTCCGAGGCTAATCAAATATCAAAACAACCTCCCCCAGTGATTTGGAGGAGCTGGTGACAGCAAGACATGGGCCACAGAACCATCAGGAGAGGCCACGTTTGTTCGGTGGCAGGCAGGGATGCCAGTGTCTGCGGTGTCACATTCCTCATGGCAGCGGGCAGTGGCTTTTCCTGAGAAGCAGCTGCTCTGTGGTTGCTGGGGTTTGGAAATTTTTTTCTTCTTTCCTTTTGAATGCAAAGAGATACTCTGTGCCAAGGGTCAGCAGGGTGGTGGTTAAATATTTTTCTATGACAAAATGAATCATAGCAGCCATCACGGTGGTTAAAGGGAAGAGACTACATCTAAGAGCTGGTCTCAATTCTTCCCAGAGAACATTGGACAAGTCACTGCCACTCTGAACTTCTGTTTCATCTTCTGGAATATGAGAGAATTAGGTTAAATGGTCCTGAAGCTCCTTGAACCAGGTGATTCCACTTTATACCATTCCTTGGAGGTTAAACAACACTTCCACACTTGTTTGTTTGAAGTTCACGATAACCCCATGAGTAAGCCAGGAGAGGGGTTATTATCTCCATTTTATAGCAGTGAAATGACTTGCCTGTGGCCATGCATCTTGCAGGTGAGGGAGCTAAGCCTCCTCCATGGGCTGGTGTCCTGGTTCAATTTTGCCCCAGCCCCCCAGGAGCAGACAGGGCGGACTCTGGGATCCAAACCACCCTCCCGCTTCCTCTCCGCACGGGAGCTTCTGTTTAAGCCAGAATTCAGGGGTCATGTGTCGACTTCATTTGGGGCTGAAAAAACTGAGACAAACAGAGGGATGTGAAAGGGCTTCCCACAATCACACCCCAAAGTGCCCGGTCTCCTGATACATACTCCAGAGCAGTCCCACCCCACCATGCTCCTCACGGGTAATGCTGAGGCAGGAACACCAGTCTCAGGCCTGTGTTAAGGATGGGTCTGTCATGGAGGTGACACTGGCCAGTTCTGGGCACATGTGGGACCCCACCACTACGTCATCACTACCCACACTGCCTGCGTGGGGCCTTGCGAAACCATCACTGGATCCTCTTGGCAGTTGATGTGCAAGAGAGCTCATGACAGGACCGCCGGTGCCCTGTCACGCCTCCTCGTTTCCCTGAGCCCCAGGCCCCCAGCAGCACCATGCCTCCTCTGGGTTCCTCCGAGTCCTCCGAGCTCTGCTGAGGCCGGGCCCCACCCTGCTCCGACCTCCCCCAGACCTCAGAGTGAGTGGTTTGCTCTGTCCCCACTGAGACCCCCACCCTGCTGTCACTCCCTGCAGGTCCGGCCCCCTACAAGGCCCTCAGCACCCTCTCCCTCCTGCTGACTCTTTGCTCAGGACTTAGCTCAGCAGGCCCCTCTTCCAGCCATGGCTCTGCCAAGGTGAGTGCTTCCTTGTCTCCACCCCCAGGACACTGGATGGGAGCCTCTGGGAGCGCCTACATGCTCTCCCATGGCCACTGCAGGTTGGCAGGCCTTTCCTCCTTGTAACTGGCAGCTCTGTCGAGACGGAATTTTGTCCTTGTCGGTACCTTCAGTGCCTGGGCCGTGGTGGGCTCAGTGACTTTGGAGGTAGGAAGGCAAAGTTCACACACCAATACGAGCACAGACCTGGGCATTAGGCCTCTCCACATGGAAATCAGCTCCACCATTTATCCACATGTGAGCCAAGCCTCTCTGAGCCTCGGTTTTCTAATCTACCGAATGGGGCAATGACCGACCTCATCAGGATGACAGGGGATAAACCAGGAAAAGAGCTTATCAGATCACACACAGCGCTGGGGAACTGTGCTCCTGCTGTTGCCTGCCAGGGAATTCCCTTCGAGATTCTTCCCTGAGTTCACAAGAAAGCCCCAGCGTCCCCACACCATTTGCAGGAAGCGCCTAGGAGAGTTGGCAGCGCCCTCCCTGCCCTCCCTCCTTCTCCAGGAAAACCCCTCGTCGTCAGGCCGCCCCAGACACAGCCAAGCTGTTTTCCTTCCCCTTGTTGACACAGAGAAGACCTGGCTGCTGGGACTCAGGCTGGGCTTCCTACGCTTTTAAGTGCAAACACTGAACTGTGTATTTTGGGCCTCTCTGAAGGGCCGTTTCTGATGAAACACCAGGTTTTGAAATACTTCACTGTTTGTTTGCATTCGGAAGCCCACACACCCTCAGGTCGCTCAAGGCCTGTGTTCAGAGAAGCTGGAGGCTCCGTGTGGTGACAGACCAGGCCTGAGCGGGGAACACAGCAGCCCCCTGCTCTCGGGGCTGAGCCTGCTGGGGCTGCCGGAGGTAGAAGAGGGGACCGTCCCCCTCAGGGAGTCCACATCCTGCCTAGGGAAAGCAGACAAAGGCACACAGAGACGAAGATGGAGATGCTCCGGGGCAGCACGTCGGGCAAGCCAAGTGCGAAGACAGACTTGGACTAAGGCTCAGATGAAGGGTTGGAGTGAAAAATGAGTCTCCCGTAGTGCCCTCCAGAGAAATGCAGGCCCCTTGCTTCCGTAAGACCTCTGCTCCTCACACACCCACACCCACCTCCCATCCGTGGGAACATGTAAATTTTACATCCTGCCAAGAACCAGCTTAAAAGGAATGGATGATTTTTTGAGCTGTATGGCTGGAAGAAGGCACTGTAGAGCCCAGGGACCTGGGCAGAGCCAGAGGGAACCGGAGGGGGCCAGGGTGGACCTGACGGAGACCCTGCAGCTCTATCTGGTCCTCTTGGAGGATGAGACACCATATCTGAAGTGGTCATTTGGCAGGTGTTTTACATGCCCTTTTCACTTTCAACTTCGCGAGAGAGGGTGCCATCCCCATGTCACAGATAAAGAACCTGATGCTAGAACAGACTGGGCTCCCTGCCCAAGGGCCAGGTCCCTGGTGAGCGCTCCAAGGACAGGGCTTAGTAACCTCCTTTATATGCAGGGGTTCCGGGAAGTGTTTGCTGAAAGAAGTGGGGTCAGGGCTCACGGAGAAAGGAACACGGAGGAAGCCAGAACAAGAGCACCAAGGTGAGATGGTTGCAAAGAGTTCCGAGGCTGCCAGGAGGCCCAGTTTGGCAGAAGAGGAAGGAGACTGGGGAGGTGAGGGCAGAACAGAGGCAGGAGCTGGCTGACAAAGGGCCTCCGTCCCTCCTTCCACATGTAGGGTGACCAGTCAGGAGCCGTCTGTGGCACGGATGGCAGCACATAACCACTGAGTGCCTTGGGTGTGCCCACTGCCTGGGATCACCTACGAGGCTAACAAAAGGCAGAGAAGTGAGCTGATTTATTTATACAGCAATCTCACGGGTCCTCCACAGTGAAAACAGATTTCCACAGCTTAGGTCCCAGAGCACACATGCATTTTCCTCAGGAAGGGATCTATTTTCAGGCTTCCACTTGGATCCCACTTACTCTTAGTTTGCCTACAGTCCAAATGAGCTGAGAAGCCACCTGGACTCCAGCCCCAGGCAGGTTAGAAGCTCTGTTCATAATGGTGTGTCACAGCCGGAGGCAGGTACATAATCAACAGGCAGAAGGTGATTCTGGAAACCAGCTGTGAGGAAGGGGATGGAACAACCGAAGCAAGGTGGCTGAAAGCACCCCAAAGACAGGGAGATAGAGCTGCATCTTGACTCTGCGTTTAGCTGAGTGAGGGTAAAAAGTTCCTTCCACTCTGAGGCTGTTTCCCCATCTGAAAAGCAGGCCTGTGACCACTGACAGGAATGGAAGGACACGAGGTATGTGGGTCATGGGCTGAGTGTCTGACTCAGGAACCTTCCCTTGAACAGCTTTTTCCCACTATTTGAAAGTAAAGCGTTCCTAGGAAACCTTTTGTATGCCCAAAAACTTGAAAAGCAAAGAAGCCATTACCATTAACTTACATGGAAAAGTTTTTGAGTGTTTCTAGACCCAAAAAATAACCACTCTTGGGCTTTTCTGATACCTTTAGGATACAGCTTGCACAAGATAAATGGAGATAAAGCACAGATGCTCACAGACGCAATTCAAAGCCGAGGTGTCTTGATGCTGAGATGCTGAATGTGGTTCGCAGGGAAGGAGCCTGGCGGGGGCCGTCTCGCGGACTGGGGTGCAGGCTGCCTCTAAAGCTACTCGTTGCAGAACAAACACTGAATGCTGTTTTCGCTTTTCACTTTTTATCATAAAAGCGCGAATCCTCTCTGGATTTCTTTCAGCTGATGAAAGCAGATGCTGATGAAGGTCTTCCGTGAAAACAAGCAGCCTAACTTGGACTTTTGAAAAGCGGGGCATACCTGTATCATGACTGCTGTGCTCGACGTTACTTTTTATTATTGGAAGAAACTCAACATGTCCTAGAAGAATAGTTCTCAAACTCATCTATGCATTGGAATCATCTGGGAGTTTTAATAAACATTCATGCCCGGCTCTACCTCCCAGAGATTCTGAAAAAATGGTCTGGGGCTGGACCCAGGCATCAGGGTTTTTTACCTGATTTTAACAGGAACCCAGGGTTGAGGACTCCTGCCCTGGGAGCCATTGCAACCCACCCCAACCCAGAGACAGACACCGAAGACACTAAGCATCAGAGTCGGAGAAAGGGGCCTGAATCTCTATGTGGGGATCCAGGATCCGAAAGCAGAGGCACATATCTTAGAAAGCTTTCTGTCAAAGTGGTTCATTTCTTTTAAGCTTTGGCTCTTAAGGGAATAAAGTTCAATTATCTGGAAAACTCATTTACGTGGAACGGCTCACTCCCTAATGACCCTGGCTAAATGAGGGGTTACGATTCTGTAGATTCTCAAATTAGAGTCTTTGTGATTCTTCACCCAGAAAAAAAAATGATGCAGAGGTTTGGATCTGAAGCACACCCTCACTGCCCTGCTCCTTAGGTAGTTAGGCATGGCTCAACCTTATCTCAGGGAAGGGTCCCTGGCTTTGGGGGAAGATTCCTGCTTCAAGGCCCAGCCAGCCAAAGTGACATGCCCGCTCCATGTACTCTTTGTTCCTCAGGGGCCACTGAGACAATTTCTGCATGAAACAGCAAGCATCCTCTTCTGCACATCCTCATACACAGGGAGATGCACTCTCACCATACACCCTGCAGAGTGCATAGCTCCACGGGAGCATTTTGAATGGCTTCTTTCATAAAGAATAAAAATCAAGGATTTGTTTCATTTGCTTTATTAGCTCATTTTTAACAAGAAGAAGGAGAAGAAGAAAACAAAAGGTACGTTGAATATTAAAAATCTCATCTTTTCTAAAAGACCCCACACAAGCAAAACTCAGAGTGAGAACATTTATCAATGAGTTTTCCTGATTCAAATGAAGGAAAGAGAATGGAAGGAGGAGCCTGTGTCCCAAGAGCCTCTGTGGCAGCCCTCCTTAGATATTGACTTCTTTGTTTATTTAATGCCTGTCTTCCCCACCCCACCCCTGGAAAAGAAGCTTGAGGAGAGAAGGGGCTTGGTCCATTTTGTTTATTGCTGCATCTACAGGGCCTACCACAGCACCCTGCCAATAGCAGGCATGCAATAAACGTGTGTGGAATAAGGTGATCCTTCAACTGGCCTTCGCTCCTATAAGTTTTGAATCAAAGTTCAGGGATACCTTAGTTGCCTGCTGTATTAGTTTGCCGTAACTGCCCTAACAAGTACTACAAATCGAGTGGCTCTAAACAACAGGAATTTATGGTCTCATAGTTTTGGAGGCTAGAACTGAGATCAACGTGCTGGCAGGGCTGGTTCTTTCAGAGGCTTCCTCCGTTTCCAGGCCTCTCCTCTGGCTTCTAGTGGTTTTCTGGAACTCTTTGGTGTTTCTTGGCTTGTAGAAGCATCGCCTTCATCTTAACATGCTGTTCTCCTTATGTCTGTGTCTGTGTCCAAATTTCCCCTTTTACAAGGACATTACTCATAGACTGTTAGGGCTCACCCTAATGACCTCATTTTAACCTAACTGCCTCTATAAAGACCTTATCTCCCAGTAAGGTCACAGTCTCAGGTACCAGGGACTATAATATATGCATTTATGGAGAACTCAACTCATCCCATAACACCTGCTGATGAATCATTAATTGATTGAGTTAATTAAATCAATCAGTTCCTATTATAATATGTAATAGGCCCTCCTATCTGCTAGGTGCTTTGTTAAACACTGAGAGGCTATACACATGACATAGAGAAAGTGACAGAAAGAGAAATTGCAGTCATCCAAGGTGGGGATGGACTACACAGTACTGCCCACAACCTGGTGCAAGGCTCCCCTCTAGGCACTAATGAACTCTGTGGAGGGGACCGAGAGTCTTCATGGAAGAGGTGACAGGTGAACCAGGGTAAATGGTGTCCCTGGGTGGGGAAGGGAAGAAGGCTGACGGCTGCAGGAGCAAAGGCCGGAGGGCTCCGGGCATTTGAAGGGAACACTGAGCAGTTTGGGGAGGCTGGGATGTAACAAACATGAAGGCATGAAGTAAGACAGCCTGTAAGGAGGACAGACGTGGAAGACTTGTATGTGTATTTGTCATAGGCAAAGGGGGCCACAGCATGTGGCTGAGGAGGACCGTGATTTAGGAAGATCACACCTCTAGCAGGGCAGGAGTAGGAGTACAGAGGGTGAGCTCTAAAAATCCCAGCCAGAGCTGTTGGGGTTGCTTGATTAGGAACGGAAGGGGCCAGGACTCCAGACTTCCCCAGAAGCGGGCCAGGACAGGAGGACCACAAGACCAGGCAGATGTCAGGTATAGCAAGAGTGCCTGCCATATCCCAGGACAGGGCACACACAGAAGACAGGGAAGGATGGAGGCTCTGAGATAGGTGGTGGACGAGGTGAGCGGAGCCGGGGCACACCAGGTGGGTATGCTAAGGCAGGAAGCATTCAGGAGAGAGATTAGTGCTGGAAATGGAGATAGGAGAAGGGTTAGAGGAGAGGAAGTCACCCGGGGGAGAATGAGGAGCTTCTGGAGGAGAAACGGCAAGGACAGGGTCCAGGGTGCCTCGGAGAAGGTAAATCTCAGTGGTAGGGGGGGGCTTCATCTGGAGAGCTTCGCAGTCCTGCGAATGAACCAAGGCCCCTTTCAGAAAAGCCTGATTCTACGGGGCTGGGTGGAAATCAGGATTGATATTTTTTACAACAGTGATTATTCCTCAGACTTGGCTGCACAAGGTGATCCCCTGGGGAACTTCAAAAATGACTGATGCCCAGGTTACATGTCCAGAGATGCTGAGTTCATTGGTCTGGGGACGGGCCTGGCCATCAGGTGTTTTCATCGCTCCTGGAGGGAGTCTGACGCAGGGTCAGAGCAGAGGGCCACGGCTCTGCAGAGTGATGGTGGGACCTGGCAAGAGGGAGGACCAGGAGACCCTCACAGTGTCAGAGGGCCAAGGAGGGGTCCAGTACTGTGGGGAGAGGAGAAGGGGTGGGCACTGAGAGGCTGCTGGGCAGCGGGGTGCCAGAGCAGGCCCCAGTGGCTTCTAAGAACGGCTTGTACCCCTCCCTTCCCAGCTCAGTATTCCATGGCTTCACATGGGTGCTCGGAATTGGCCACAGTGGAAAGACAGGAATGGGGGAATGCCACCAATCAGGATGCAAATGAGTCCCTCCCCCGCCAGGGCCCCCAGAGAGCCAGTTGTTAAACATTTACCAGCGCAGCCCTGGTTTGGGTTTGGCTGCCGTCTGAGGCCATCTTAACCCGTATATTTCCCATTCCAGGGCTCCTAATTTCCAGGCTGGCAACGTGTCCTCAGCCCCAGGCTTTCGCTCTCCCTCTGTCTGGGTGACTTTCCTGCCTCCATCACCTGCTGCCCACAGCAGCCCAGAGCAGAAAAACGCTGGCTGGCGCCCACTCTGAGGGGGCCCTGGAGAGACCTCAGAGACGATAAAAGCAGACCTTGGACCTCAAGGACCCCATCTCTGGAGAGACAGGAAGGGAAACTGCTAAATGACCATGGAAGACATGTGTGGCAGGTTAAGCCAGACATGAGAGAATCTCACAGCCTGGGTTGTCAAATGTGTGCACCAGTAACACCCCCATAAATGCTGGGCACCCTGGGAAAGGGGGGGCCCAGTGCAGAGGCAGTTCAGCTTTGGCAGGTGGGTAGGAAGGCATCAGATGCTCGGTCACCCATGGCCATCTCATAGGGGACGACTAGATGGCACATGATTTTATTGACCTCGAGAAATTTCCACGTGGATTTATACTTCTTAGCCTTCAGGCCTTTTTCCCTGGAGCCCCTGCTGGGCCCTCTGGGACGTGGTCATACAGAGAGTCAGGGTCCTTGAAGGGCCTCTGATGAACCCTTGCAGCCCAACCAAGCCTCCCCTCTTGATCTCCCACTCACATTTAGCTTTGGTCAGCGACCCTCTCTCTTTGCAAATGCCAGACTGAGCAATGGAGGATGAGCTTACCAGCTTCTACATGGATCCATGTGGAGACATACCCTGGAGAAATAAAGATTAGCCCAATTTTTATGGGGCAGCATTAATAAATTACAATGGGTTCAGGAGAGAAGATGGAGGTCTGGGAACTGGGCATCATTGGGCATGATGGGACTCTGACCCCAAGGGGAATTTGTCTTCTGGGTGGCAGTGGAGGTCAGTACTCAGCCACAGAGAGTGTGTCGCAGAAGCAAGGAGTGCGCTGGTGTGGAGAGCTGTCCAGCCTGCTGCCTGAGCAGGCCACTGAAGTAAGCAAGGGTCAGACAGCTCGCCACAGGCTGGAAACTGACCAAAGAGAACCACCTTTTAAAACTGCCACTGCCAACACCCGGGGTAGTGCCCGCCATATTCCATGTCACTCTATCCCACGCGGGCTAAAGGCCCTAGGAGGTAGTCAAAAAGTGGCCCTTCCTATGTGTTTAACTCCTCTGGTGTCAGAACCTGGCCGTACGTCTTCCTCCCACGCAAGCTATCTATGAGGCTGGTCTCAAAAGAGGCCTGCTGAGATGTAGACGGCAGCAAGAGCCCTCAGCACCTAGGGTTGGGAAAGGACATTACTTGGACCACTGCTTAAGCTAAAGAGAAAAATTTACTAGGTATGAGAGCCGGCAATGCCAGGCTGGACATGGGAACCAGTTACAGTGTCAAGTTTGGTGCTGGGGGCTGGACCTTTGCTATCTCATTTAATATTTCTTCTCAGGTCACTAAATATTCCCCATAAACCAGCCTGGCAGTATAGTTGGGCCTGGTGTGGAGATAGGAAGATGACTCTTTTAAAATATACCTTTCTGGACTCTCCCCTCCACAGAATAGCATTCACATTATTAAACAGAATACCATCCCTGAGCAGACCTTGCAGACAGCTGAAACAGGGTAAACTCAGCCCTGTCATGCAAGGGTCCCTTGGGTTGCAGAAATATCGAGGGCCTCTGTAGGTAGCATCTTTTCCCGTGTTTGTTTTCAGATCATTAAATACTTCACAGAGGGAGAGACGAAAAGCCAAAGTGTTCCAAGCCACTGCTGATTAAGTATCAATCAGAAATTAAGACAGAACAAGTCTGAAATTGTAATGATCCCTTTGAAGGATAGGGTCGTGTCCACTTGATCTTTTTTTTTTTTTTTTTTTACTTTGCCTGGCAGGGAGCTAAACAACTAAAGCATGTGGTTAAACACAGGCCACCTGGTGCCCTTGCCACTCCTGTGGTGATCACGCCGCTCGGTTTACAGGCAAGGAGCCCGGGGCTCTCAGAGGGTTCCCCAAGTCACCCAGCTCCTGAGGGGGCACACGGGAAGGGCCAGGATCCCACCCCAGGGAAGCTGACCCCAGATGGTAAGTGCTACCCCCTCTCCAGGCTATATGGTACCTCAAGACTGCAGGCAGAGGGATCTGGGGACCTGGCCTGTGGGCATGCTTGACCTTACCTTTAGATCCCACTCTCCTCATCTAGGTGGCGAGGAGCTGAGCTCTGTGGCTAAAACGATGCAATTCATACTTTCCAAGGCATGTATTTTGTTCTGAGTTAACACTGTTCTGCTGCACACCACCGAACTGTCACAACCACTAAGTCAAATAAATACCGTCAGGCACCCCTGAGTGATGGGAAAAACTGAGACCCAGAGAGGGTGAGTAATCTTCCCAAGTCCTCTGGATGGTAAGCACTGAGCCCTATTTACAGACTCAATCAGTTTGATTCCAAAATCCCCACACTTAACCTCTGCTCCCGTGATTCCAGCTGCTGGGGATCAGAGCCAGCCTCCTTTGCTGCAGACTAGGACCCACCCAGCCTTCTCCGTCGGTCCCTAGATACCACTGAAGATGAGGAGATGACATTTAGCCCCAGCTCTCTCTAACTGGCTCCGAAAGGAATCAGGGTTCCCTCAGGGTTTGGGAGTCACAGCGTTAACCCAACTTTATCCCCCCTCCAAAGGAAGTAAAGCTGAGGCCCTATTTGGGGGTAGGTCCTAGGCCTGAGTCACTTTGGTATTTAATTGCTTATTATTTAATAGCTGTATTGGGGAGCACAAAATGATCTACTGGAAAGTTATTAGCAAATGCCAGTTTTAAGGAAATAATTACTGAATTCTCCCTCCCTGGGTTGAGTAATTCCTTCCAAGATGCTCAACGACATTAAGCATTTTCACCGGGGCTGCGAGCAGCTCTGTAATATGCAAATGAAGTAACTCTGTAATTACCAATAAAATGCTTACTGAAGTGACAAATTTTTTACTCAGCAGTGAGTTGGGGGAAAAAAATGGCATCGTTTGTTTTTTAAGGATCCTTTAACCTTGTTAGTTGGCATTCATTTTTGTGCTGTTTTACGGTCATTTAAAAAGACAATGGAGCCAACCAGCCTCCTCAAAAGGCAGAAGGCCCTCCTGGGAGTTTCCTCTTCCAACCAGCCTTGCTCATTCTGCAGAGGCATGGATGGCCTGCTCTGGGTACTGGGGAACCACAGGTACTCCACGGCTTGACAACCCTGGGTGTCTCTGTGTGCGCTGGGAGGTGGCTTTCAGTGGGGTTCAGGACTGATCTTTCCAGATGGACAAATAAAGAGTGACCTCTCAGCCAAGAGCAAGCTGCCAGAAAGACCATCGTGCTCCTCTGTTTTCAAAACTCTCCAGAGATCACAATATGAAGTCCAGCCGTTTGCCTGGTGCTCAAGGCCTTTCCCCATCAGCCAGTCAGGCAGGCCACAGGGAGCAGTGAGGGCTCCAGCTATCTCTTCTCTAGGCTCCTCTGTGCCTCCCCCTGCAACCTTGATTTCCTCAGCTGTACAACAGTGTGTTGGTCAGTGCAGGCTAGGTTATGCAGCAGTGATAAGCAGGTCCAAAGTCTCAGTGGCTTAAAACAATGAAACTTTATTTTTTGCTCAGACTACATGTCTATCACAGGCCTGCCTGAGTATCTGCTAACTGTACTCACACAACAAAAAGCAGGCTGATGAAGCTATCCCTTTCTCAAATGTGGCTGGCCTGTCATCTTATTGGCGGGAACATGAAATGCGCTCCTCCTCTCACAGGTCATTGGCCAGAACTGTTCAAATGGCCCCATCCAACCGCAAGGGGCTCAAGAAGTGAAATTCTACTTTGCACCCAGGAGGAGAACCAGAAATACATGATGACAACACAAATAACTACTACAGATGAGGATTTTAAAAACTGTATAAAATTGTTGTGAAAGCTGAGTGTGGTCATGCTTACAGAGAGCTGTGTACAGTGCCCGGTCTGTGGCTAGTGCTCGGCCAGACATAGCTACTAATAAGTGCTCAGGGCATGCTTCTTGGGTGAACATTCTAGCATAGCACTCCACAGTCACTTACAACCAGTTCTCTCTCTTCCTGGATCCTTATAAACTGTGATCAGAGAAAGACAAGAAAAGGTAACAATCAAACCCGGTTTGAGGGAAGTAAGATGTACCCAGAGAAGATTGAGATGAACTTCACTGGTGTGCAGTTTTTCAGAGATTGTCCAACATTCAATAGAGATGTCTCCTCAAAGAATAAGAAAAGGGACTTCATTTCGGAGCCTGAGTTAACAGACACAATTCACAAATCAGAAAAATTCCTTCAACATGCCCTGTATTTAATTCTTGGTGTGGAAACTGTCACTGGGAAATAAGATTGGGGGTTGGGGTTGGACTATGAGAAACCTTGATCTGAAACCTAGATCATGGCTGGGATCCTGGGCCTCCTGACTCCAAGTCCAGTGGCCTCTCCACAGCCCCGCACAGTAACTGATCTGGTTTTCTCTTCTTCTTGCCACCAAAGGCTCCCTTTCTGGGGGACCACATTTGCCCCCAGGAGAAGTCTTTATCTCATATTTGCATTGGTAACTGCTCAAAGTCCCACCAAGGCCTTGGAAACGTGCCACTCCCATCCTCTCACACTGGTCCAATTGTCTGTGGCAAATGCCTCCCTTTTGAACTCTGGAACCTTCTGGAGGAAATGGTTTCAATAGGAATAACTCTGAATTCTCCCAGGCCTTGCCATCTGGGTGTCTGGAATGGAGCTTCCAGGATATATGGCTCTCTTGAAGGAAACACATTCAATTGGTGATTGTGTTGCTGTTTAATATGCCTAAGGAGTGGTCTTGTACTCTTGCCAGGGCATATTTTTTTTCATTCAACAAACACACATTGATCTTCTACTGAGCATTCAACACTGGGCTGGGGGTAGGGGTGGGAAGAGTGGACATTTTAAAAAAATGACTTTGATCCAGCATAATAAGGAACATAATAGAGATGGGGGTGAAGGACTATGAAATCCCAGCAAAGGGATGGGTGATCGCACCTGCATAAGTCAAGAAGGCTCAGACGGGAAAACCAGGACCACCAGGCACTGAAGAAAATGGACCTGCAGAAATGTAGGGTGTCCTACACTTACTCCACCATATTTCCGGACGAGTTTAAGATGCACACAATAAAACATGAGCCCACTGAACAGACATTTTAATGTGGACCTGCTGCCTGCCAGAGGCACCGATCGATTGAGAGGTCTAAAAGTCCCAGGCCTCACGTTGCCTGTTGTCTAGGGGTGGAGATTTCTGCCTGGGCACAGATGACTCTACCACATGACCCACCAGGAGGATTCACATTACCTTAGAAAGCCCTATACAATCCTTCCAAGTAGGAAGATCAAAATTGTCCCAGGGACTGGCAGACGCCGGGGCAGGTTTCCTAGAGGAAAGGGCAGGACTGGGGTTCAGAGAGATGGAGTGGTAGGGAGGCAGGAGGAGGGGCTGAGGCAAAAATAGGCAGGGTGACTCCGAGGCAAGTCACAGGCACAACCACATCTGTGTGTCCCAACTGGAGCAAGGGTCTGTCTGAGTGGCAGGAACAAAGCCGGGGTAGTGGGATGAGGTTAGACGTGACCCCCTGAGCCCGAGGTCACCAAAGTTGTCAGCACCAAAGACCTTTTGTTCAGTTTCCTCTAAAGATCCCATCTTTTAGCAGGCTTTCTCTACTGAATACACCCATGTATTAAACAATCATCTGTGTGTTTTACTACAGTATAACTATTGTTGGTTCATTTGAGATTCTTCTAGCCAAGAGGAAAAGGAGAATTTTCTAAACATGCCACTCTGGTGCTCCAGGGTCTTTCATGGCTTCCCATTTCCCTTGGGATAAAGTCCAGCCCTTGAGGCCATTGTTGTCCTGGCCCCTCACCTCTCTGCTGGGCCTACTTGGGATTTGTGATTCTTCGGACCTACATACTTTCCTCTGGTCTTCTGACTATGCAGTTCCTTTGCACAGAAGCCTTTCACTCTTCCCCACCTGCCTGTCTCCTGGCTTCTCTGGGCTCAAAACTTAATTGGATGACCCCGGATCTAGGTTGGGAGCTGAGCGCCGATCACATCGTGTGGGCATGCTCTGCCTCTCTTCCTCGGGAGGCTATGAACAGCTGGAACAGGGACTCCATATCCAACCCCCAGTAGCCAGCACTATGGAATGTAGTCATGCTCAATAAAGGTTGAGTAAAGAGCAAGCCAGTGAGTAAGTAAGTGAAGGTGATGTGTCATTTCAGGTTGACTTGTGGAGCCATGTCACAGCAAAAAATTCCATGCACACCCACCAAGCTTGAAAGAATGGACAGACCTACAGGTTACCCAGGCAACCATCTTCAAGCTACTAGACCAGAGACTCCCAGCACAGATCCTGGAGAGCCAGTGGGGATTTTACCCAAGGGAAGGGCATGCCTTTTCCAGCTATAGCTGTATCTCTTTGGAAGGCCCTTGGCACCGCTCCCCCCGGGTCAAGACGGCTGGGAAAATGGTAGAACCATCAGCCAGGTTGTACCAACTTCTCCCATGAGTGTCTTTCCTGGTCCTCCCTCTCTTTTAATATTTCTTCACCTTCGGACCCCCGACAGGAAGCAGGACAGCACTTCTGACCCCTCGTGATATGATGTCCTTCTGGTCCCTCACATTTCAAGCCCCATCCCTTAGACTGTCAACAAAAACAGATGTTGACTATGCATCTACTGTGTGCAGTAATCGTACTGGGGTCCAGACACACCCCAAACCCAGTGTTTTTGACAAGTTTGAAGAGAGGGCATAAAGGATAAAACTGTCCTTGAGTCACTTCCATAGGAGCCCTATGTAGAATGAAAAATACGTGCGAGGATCCCTGGCCCTGGAATGTAGAGGGTGCCAAATGGTAAAGAATGGTTTTGAGGGACGGCACACATTTTTCAGTCCTCCTCTCTAGTCCCATGCCAGTCTGTGGGCAAGATGGAGCAGCTGAAAAGTTCCCCAGAGGCCTCCTGACGCCTTGTCCCCTGTGAACCCCAGCCCTTGGTGTAGCTCATGCTTCGCTCCTCACGTTCCCAGTCTGTTACTGGAGACCCTGGCTTTCACTCGGCCCAGCCCTGAGCTGCTTGGACCCCAGCACACACAGCCCCATCCTGAGAGGTGAGGTGGTTTCCCCAATTTAGCTTGAGAGTTTGTCCAGCTGATGGAGCAGTGGCTGGAACCCAGGTCTTTAGAGACTCTGAAATGGGGGCCACAGCATTGGTCATCCGGCTTGGCCCCCACAGTGGCACAGAGGCCAAGCAGATGGGCATCCTTACCTGGTGACTCCTAGATGGAACTCTCCATTGTTGAAAATCAGCCTTGCCAGTAGATGTCAAGGGCCCACAAAAGTGGACAAAATCAACTCCCTCTTTGGCCAGCCACACAATGCCATGGATGGTGGTTGCCCTCTGGACAGAGCTGGGCCATGTAGGAAGGAGAAGAAGGGCAAAGGAGGAAAAGGAGCCCCTTCCTCCCTCCCATCTGGGCCCCCAACAGTCTCTCTGCACCTGTACTCTTCCCCCTTTCCAACCCACCCATACCCGCATCATTCATTCACCCACTCCTAGTGGGCACCGACCTGTGCCAGATACTTACCTCACTCAGTCCCTAACAACTTCAGGAGGGCTTTATTATTATCCCCATTTTACAGAGAAGGAAACAGAGGCTTAGAGCCATTTATGATCCAAGGATGTGCTATTGGTGGGACTGGAATTCCGACTGAGGCCTTTCTGGCTCTGAAGTCTCTAAAGGGATATCTGCAGTGGGGGCTCTAACCCCTTCCTGCCCTCAGTTTTGCTGCTGTCCCAACGAAGAAAGAGGAGCCCAAGAGCTTGGAATCCATTAGGAGAAGATTCCAGAATTTAGGGCTCCTCTTTTCCTCCTCAGACTTCTGCTCAGCCCCATGCCCCTAGGGAATCCCTCAGTCTCCCCTGGATTCCCCTCCCAGGCTCAAGAACGCCTACCTCCATGGGGAGGGCGGTGACAGGCAAGAGAGAACTAAGTCTGCAAAGGGCTTTGAAGATGAAAGCAGCCTTCAAGTGGCAGCCTATTTACCCCTAAGCTTCACACTCAGAATAATGAAATTCAGGTTCCAAATGGAGAGTAAAATTCTTTAACAAGGTGATAAAGAGAGGTGAGGGCCGAGGTGGAGGGCGAGGGAGACGTGGTTCCCTCGCACCTCCAGCACACAGACGCAGTGGACCCCAGCGGATCTGGGCTGAAAGCGTGGCCTGGGGCAGCCTCGGGCTGGAAGGCCTTTCTCACTGCCCGCTGCTGTTCCTGCCAGCAGCCTGACACTCTGGAGGAAGGGAGAAGCGGGCGTCCCCTGAGGAGCCACTGGCCTGGGGGACCCAGAATCCAAGATCCCGAGGCTGATGAGGAGTTGAAGGGGCCAGGCTGGGAGTGAGGGGCCCCACTCTGTGGTCCTGGTTCTGCACTGACCTGGTCGCAGGCAGTCGGTGGGTCCTGCCCTCTCTGGGCTGATTGCCTGAGGAATTGCTTGCATGATCCCCACTCACGGATGCCGCTCGAGGATGGGCCCTGTGTGCCCAGCACTGTGGAGCTCCAAGCCCAGCTTAGGGCAAGAGATCAATAACTGTGGCTAAGCTGAACAGCTGACTCTAGGACCCCTTCTGGTACTGATTTTCTGGGGTTCTCGTACTTTAGGCATTCACACCAGGTCCCAATGGCAAGAGGATACAGGACTTCTCTGGCTGACAATGCCCTGGAAGGAAGTTCCCTCCCAGCTTCTGTGTGAAGCACGCGCTCAGCATTCCCACTGTCTCCCTCAGAGGTGGGGGGGGGGGGTTCCCTGAAGGCAGGATGGGTCCCATCAACTCTGGACCCCCAGTGCCTACCACAATGGCAAAGCCACCCTCAAACATAAACTCCTGGCGTTAGCAATCCAACAAACAGCCATGAAATTGAACTGATAAAGTCATCAGATTGAAGAGATTTTGGAAAAATCTCATCAAAAATTAAAACTTGATCCCATCTCCACTATTTGGACAAACTACTTAACCTCTCTGTGCCTCAGTTTCCTCACCAATAAAATGGGAATAGTGCTAGGACCTACCTCATGAGGTTGTTCTCAGGTTATGTGAGCTAATTCCTATAAAGAGCTGAGAACAGCGTCTGACACAGTATTTGCTCAAGTATTGTTACTTTTAGTATTATTACTTAGCTGCTATTCTTATCATTAGATAGTTCCTATTCTCTTCACCTCCTGGCTGCCGCCGGAAATTCCTTTAACCCCTTCGCTCCACAAAGGAGGGAAGATAAGCAGAGGAGACAGGGAGGGGAGCTGCCATTAGGACAGCCACTGGGACTTGAGCCCCAGAGCCCCAACAGCACGCGGCAGGGGTTCAGAATGCCTAATGAGCGTCCCAGTTGATCCTGACAACAAACTGGAAATCCAGAAAGGTGGTACTATTCTCCCCATTTATAGATGAAGACATCGAAGCACACAGGCAAGGGAATTGTCTTCTGTGACCCAGCCGGGCAGGCAGAACACAGATTTGAGCATGGAGCAGAAATCCATTGTGTGGTCGGGAAATGTGTATTGAGCACCGGACGGGCCAGGCACCGGGGACTGAGCGTGAAGACAGATGTTCCTTGCCCTCCTAGAGCTAATATTGTGCTAGACAGACAATGAGCCAGAAAAAGTGAGTAAATGAATAAATATCAGAGCTTTATGATCAGGACTCTGACGAAAATAAACCAAGTCCTGTGATCAAGACTAGAGAGAAGATTAAGGAGAGAAGGCTTCTCTAGGAGGTTCTGGGCTGAGCCCTGGAAGGTGAAAGGTGAAAGGAAGCCAGTGCCTTCCCCCTGCTCTTGGTGCCTGGCCACCAGTTCTCGCTGAGGTAAAAATGATTGACTGTAGGTGCCGGCCTGGAAGCAGGATTTGTAAGAAGGGAAGAGGGAATCTGAGGGCAGTGTGGAGACCCTAAGGGAGGAAGGGAAGGAGGGTGCTAGCCAAAGAGAGGGCTTGGAAAGGCCGTGCGTGCAGCCTTATGGAAGTAAGGGTGTGAGCTGCAACTTTCCAGGGCTTTGCTGAAAACAGAAATGTCCCTTGTGAGAAGAAGGGTTACGGGCCTGAGACCTCTCTGTATCAGAGACAGGCAGCAATTTGAGGCTATCGAGGCAGAAAAATGATAATCATCTGTTCCTGTGAGGAGGGATGCAGGAAAAAGACATCATTCCTAACCAGAGCAGACAGAGGGAGAGCTACATGGGGGTCCCCCGAGAAGAATGACTCCATGGCTTCCCTTCTACAGCTGTCATGATTTAGCTTGTCCCCAGCACATCCCCACATCTTTAGAGTCTCTACCATCCCTCCCTCCTACTTGCCCCATACTCTGTTCAGCTCCGAGGTGGGACGAGAGAAATAAGCCTATACCAGCTGGTGTGGCCAGGCCCGGGGAAGCAGGGATGGCTCCTCTGAGGAAGCCCCCTCTGCACCGAGACCCCAGGTAGCAAAGGCAAGGAAAGTGTGTGTTCCCGGTGAAAGGAACCATGGGCACGGTGGTGTGCTGCCAAATTCCTAACAACCGGTTCTGCAGGGGGAAGGGGCAGCTGGTTGGCAGCACCTGTCAATTTCCTTCGTGTAAAGACTCCTGGTGTGGCGTGATGTCACTGGACATGGGCGATCACACACCAGGGGGAGCCGGCTCTGGCCCATCCATGGTGTGTGAGGTGTAAGGTAGGCAGGTGGGCACTGGGTGAAGGAACAGAGCCCAGCCAGGCAGGCCCAATGTGGTTGCTCACCTTGGAGGGGGTGTGGGCTTTAGCCAGCAAGTGACGTGTGTAGATTGTGACCACAGGTCTCTGTTTTATCTTTCTGTTCCCCTGAGAGCTCTGCCAGTTTACATCCTGGGCCCAGAGTTCCTGGTGTTAAGTAACAAGGAAAGAATGAATTAATCAGAGCCTCACACAAAGAGTTGCAGGCTTTTCATCTGGTGAAAGGCAGGCAGGTGGGCTGCAATCATGGATGGGACACCCTGAAGTGCCTCTGTCTCCCCTCTCAATGGCAGGCCCCAGGTCACAGACAAGGTGTTGGTTCACCAGCCCTGAGAGCAGCTAAGCTGGGTGAGGGGGTTGGGAGGTGGAAAGGCAAGGTATGGACCCCAACTGTGCCCCTCCAAAGCCCTGGACTGGAGTGACCTTGAACTATGGGACATCTCTCCATTCCCATTTTGGAGCAAACTAGGCAAGGGAGAGGAATACCAGATGAGGACAGAAAGGTAGAGAGCCACTCCAGCCTGGTGGAGGCACCTGGGAGGTTCAGCCACTCAGAGGACAGAGGAGGAGGAGGAGGCTTGGGAAGGGCAGCACTGAGCAGTGGGGCCTTGGAGGACAGGGGACTCTCATTTCCCACTCCACCTCTCATCCTGGACCTGGCACCCTGCACCTAGACCTTCCTGATCTTCCCAGTCTGAACGTGCCCTAAACATCCTCTGTGCTCTGCCTACTCACCCCTTCCTCCTCCAGCAACCACTGATGTTTTTACTGTCTCCATAGTTTTACCATTTCCAGAATGTCATATAGTTGGAATCATACAGTACACAGCCTTTTCAGATTGCTTTCTTTCTGTAGGTAAAATTGTAATATTTCCAGAATATCTCTCCTGGCTTTAGTACATCTACATATCAACAGGAGCTCCTCAGGGGTGGATAAAAGTAGTTCATCTCCATATCAGTGGGTAATTAGTTACCTGGGCAACCAAAGGGCTTATCTGAACCTGAGAGGTTAAGGGGAGGTCTTGCTTTCTTCTGACAGAGCAGGAAAGAGACGGCCCTGGACTGCAGTTTGTAAGCAATAAACGGGTTTTAAACTTTATTTCTCCCTTTGACTGATTTTGGTTTTAGAGGTATTTTAGCCCCGGGATTTCCTCTCCCCAGAGTTACACTTTCACTTAGTGATGTGCATTTAAGTTTCCTCTATATCTTTTCCTGTCTTGATAACTCATTTCTTCTTAGCAGTGAATAATACTCCATTGTATGGATATACTGCTGTTCCTTTATCCATTTACCTATTGAATGGCATCTTATTTGCTCCCAAATTGGCAATTATGAATAAAGCTGCCATAAACATCCATGTTTGGTTTTTCTGTGGACATAAATTTTCAGCTCCTTTGGGTAAATACTAAAAAATGCAGTTTCTGGAAAATATGGAAAGAGTATGTTTAGTTTTAGTTTTTCCAAACTAAACCATTTTCCAAAGTGGCTGTACAATTCTGCAATCCCACTAGCAATAAATGAGAGACCCTGTTGCTCCATACGCTCACCAGTATTTGGTGCAGTGTTTGGAATTTGGGCCATTCTAATAGGTATTACTGGTATCTCATTGTCATTATATATTTCCCAAATGGCATACAACCTAGATTATTCTTTTACATGCTTACTAGGCATTTGTATATCTTCTTCAGTGAAATGTCCAGATCTTTTGCCTGTTTTTTTAAATGCGCTGCTTGTTTTCTTATTGTTGAATTTAAGAATTCCTTGTACATTTGGGCTAACATTCCTTTATCAGATATGTCTTTTGCAAATATTTTCTCCCAGTCTGTGGCTTATCTTCTCATTCTTTTGATGAGGTCCTTTTTTCAATATTATAGCAATTACTGTATATACAACACATTGATAATGAAAATCAAAATGAAAGAAAAACATTTTCTTGACTCTGTTCTTCTAAGGATGATCATAATGACAATGGTGACAAGCATTCCCATCTCTGGAACACTTGCTGTGTTCTGGGTCCTTAGCAAATGTGTCAGGTCACTCACCATAGGACCACTTGGGGTGGATATTATTATCCCCATTTTACAGACGCTAGAAAGGAGGCCCAGAGACATGAAGTGGCTAGACCCAGATCACACACTAGTAATTAGTGGAGCCAGTATTCAACCCCAGCACTGTCAGTCCCTGAGTCCTTGTTCTAAACCCAAATCAGTCAGAGGCTTAAAGACAGTCCATGTCTCTCCTGCCCCCAGGCGCCCTTAATTTCTATCATCTTCCTTCAACTTCAGGAGATAGGCATCCCTGGGAGATGGGCATCCTTACAGAAGAACAAATGAGACTCTGAGAGTTTAAGTGACTTGCCCAACGTCACACAGGCAGCTGGTGTGTAACCTTGACAAGATGCTTTACAAGGATTCATACCTTGTGCTTTCAGACCCCACAGTCCAATGCTTCCCATTATTCCAGTGGCCTCAGAAAAGTCCCCCCCAGGCTGGATCGCTGCTGTCCTATCTTGCTCCCTCTTTCCCCTGCCCACATCCTTCTGTGGCTTCTAGAGGGATCATTCTAACCTGCCAATCCAATCACAGCGCTCCCCAGGGACAGTCTGTCTGTGGTTTCCATCTGTCTTCTGGAGGACTCCCGTGCCCCCGGGCTGCCCGCATCCTGTCTTCTGCCTCTGCACCATCACCCCCCACCCTCCACCTGTATCCTTCTCGGCTGAGTCAAGCCACCTGCACCTGTCCTTCCTTGCGCCTCTAGGATGCTGCCTCCCTTGTTCCTCCACCTGGCACACCTCTCTTCTCCTTCGCACACTGACTCCATCTGAGCTCAGAAGAGGTAAACAGGGCTCCCCAATCCCGCAGCGTGAGGACGAGCTGTCTTTTATGGCTCTCATCAAAGGTAGTGCCAAGTGCTTTGTTCAGATTTTATTTAAATCTCATAATAATTCTGTGGCAAGCATCACTGGTCCTATTTTACAAAGAAGCAAGCTGATCCTCAAGAGACATTATTAAATTACTTGGCTAAGGCCACCCACATGATGGGTATGTAGTAGAGGCAGGATCTGGAACGTTATCTAACTTCACATGCAACGGCCTTGACCCTGTCACTGACTCTGACCTCCCACCCCCTTCCCACCCCCTCCCCAAATTGCTCCCGCTGCACCCATGCACCCATGCACTTCTCCATGACCACACTTCATGGTGCTCTTTTTCTTTTTAGCAGTTTTAGGTTTACAGAAAAATTAAGCAAAAATACATAGCATTTCCATACACCCTGCAAACTCCCCACCCGGTTTCCTCTATTGTTAATATCTTGCATTACAGCAGCATATATGCTATGGTTGATGAACCTATAATGATACATTTTAAAAAGTCGGTCATTTGCACTAGGTGCCCTCTTAGTATTGTACATGCTATGGCTTTGGACATATGTCTAATGCCATGCACCCACCTATCATACAAAAGGGTGCCACTATCCTAAAAATTCCCTCTGCTCCATCTATTCATCCCTCCCCTTTCTCCCCACCAACTTCTGGCAAGCACAGATCTTTTCACTGCCTCCATAGTTTTGTCTTCCCCAGAACGTCATATAGTTGGAAACCAACCGTATGTAGCAGTTTGAGCTTGGCTTCTTTCCCTCAGCAATATACATTTAAGTTTCCTCCCTGTCTTTTCATGGCTTGATAGCTCCTGTTTATATAATCACTGAATAGTATTCCATTGTATGCGTATGCCACAGTTTGGTGATCCATTGACCTACTGAAAGACACTTTAGTTATTTCCAGTTTTGGCAATTATGAATGAAGGAGCTATAAACATTCATGTGCAGGTTTTCGGGTAGACACAAGCTTTCAGCTCCTCTGCATCAATACTAGAAAACAAGGGCTGGGTCATCACGGTGCTCTTTCACCATGTCCCTGGTAATACGGATGTATTAAGTAGCGGCACTCCCAACCAGAATGGAGAACTCTCTGAAGACAAAGAATGTATCTTGTGTTTCTCTGTCTCCAATATTTACACATAATATTTCCTCAATAAATATTTGCTGAAAGGAAAAATGAAGGTAGACAATCACATATCTCAGATTTTCCAGGCCACTTAAAATTCCATGTCATTTTACTCTTTGCAACAAAGGTTATTTATTATAAACACAAGCAAATGAAGACTGAAAATGCCTGTGTAAGGCTTTCTGTGTTAAAACATTTTAAACTCTGGTCTCTTAAAAGGTCCTTTGCCAGATACTCACTGACTTCTGCCTTGGGATTCCAGTTATGGTGAGAGGGACCCAGAGCGGGTATCAGACATGTTCTCTCTGATCTTGGCCTAGGTGCTTCCCCAAACCGGGCATTCATGTTCCCTTTTAAGACAAACAGGGCCTGAAGTAGCTGACGTCCGAGTGTCTTCAGGCAGGGCTGCTCTAGGGTTCCCTACCTGATGAGCTGCCCACCGCCTCCCTCTGGGGGGACAGGGACTGAGAAGGCAGCTGTGGGGGAGATGACCAGGTCTCTGTCAACCAGGGTCCCACTCACACAAAGGGACCCCAGGCCCCAGCAACAGGAAGGAGTAGGTGCACGCTTCTCCCTTTCATGGGCACACCTCTGTGCACCTTTCCTCTTTCTGAACTGTTCGCTTAAGCATATTAATCATGAGGACATTCACTGAGCACTTACCATGGGCCAAGCATTATGCTAAGTGTTCTTAATAGATTGGTTTAATACTGACTGACATAGCCCAGTGATACTGGGACTATCATTCACATCTATGCATTCAGTCCAATGCACAGGTCTGTACTGAGGGCAACCCGCTTGTGAGGCTCTATTTTAGGGCTATAGGAGTGAGTGAGGCAGGCTGAGACCCGGCCTCATGGAGTTGACATTCCAGGACAGGAGACAGAAACTAAACCATCAATACAAGTGAGCTTTATGGTTTGTTAGGCATAAAAGTATTACCATACAAAGAAGAAGCAGAGCAGGAAGGGGTCAGGAGTGCTGGGGAGCAGAGCAGCGCCAACTTCAGTATTAAAAAGGTACGTTTTATTGAGAAGGTGGGGCTCTTAGCAATCATTTGGAGAAGACAGGGTTAGCCGAGTGGATTTCTAGGGAAGAATCTTCCAGGCACAGGGAACACCCAGGAACGTGCGTGTGTCTGGCACAGTGGAACGCCTGGTGGAGTGAGCAGGGTCGAGGGGCAGAGGGACAGCTCATGGGGGGCCTGCTGAGCCACTGGAAGGGCCTGGGCTCTTCTCGGAGAGAAAAGGGAAGCTGCGCATGGTTTTGAGCAGCAGAGTGTGACATGACCTCCTGACCTCTCTGTTAAGGGTAGACTGCGGGGAGAAGGCGGAAGAGGAGAGACACAGAGGCCTTCTGGGGGCTGCTCCAATCAGCCAGCAGAGCCAGGATGGCCCCTAGGACCTTCTGGTGGCAGTGGAGGGGGTGACAAGAGGTGGGACTTGGGATCTATTTGGAAGGTGGAGCCCTCATGATTTCCTGAGGAAGCTGTTGTTCATTTGTAAGACTGGAGGTGGAAGCCGTTCCCTGGGCCCTGTCCAGTGAGAAATGGGACATTCCAGGTCTGCTTCTTTCCCAGGTAGGCTGGCGATGCTGGGGCCACCCAGAAATGGAAAGCACCCCCCACACCTCCCTTTCCCCGGACTTCAGGGGCCCCAATCCCAGTTCCGCTTGGTGTTACCATCGATGACACAACCATGGCAGCTTCCTGTTGCCCTCCCCACAGCTGACCTCCCAGCCACCCTGGCCCAGCATTCCAGTTAAAGAGGAAGGGGCAGAACCAGAATTGGAACCCGTACCCTAGCTGGGAGGGAGCTGGGGAGCTGAGGGGGTGAGGAGAGTAGGGGGAGGGGTTCCTCTCAATGTTACTGAAGCCATTAGACATCTCCAAATTTTTGCAAAATCTCTGCTTTACTGCAATTAATTTGGCATTTAATGAGCTCCTACTGTGTACCCATCCCCTGAACTAGGTGCTGTTTGCATATAAGATAATGAGTCCAGCTTTGGTGGGAACAGCACTGGCCTTTGACTCAGAAGACCTGGGTGGTTGAGTCGTGTCCTGCAGGCACTGGCTACCTGAGCCCCGTCACGCCAGGAAACCTTCCAGACCTCTACTGTCTCATTCACTTTAAAATGGGGTCAGTGGTATCTCTCCAAGAGAGCTTGAGGGAGCATGAATGTGAGAATAACTTTGTGAACTGCAGGACCCTGCACAAAGGTCAGGTGAATGCTCACTGCCTAGAGGGAAAGACCCGCCCATGCCCAGCTAACCTAGGGAAGGACTCCCCAGGGTGAGGGTATCACACACAAATAAGGATGGCGTGGGAGCCCAGAGGGGAAATGACTCATTCTGACCAAGAGGGTACAGCAAAGCTTCCTAGAAGAAAGGGCCTTGAAGAATGGGTGGGATTCCATTAGCTTGAAGAGAGAAGAAAGGGCATTCCAGGTAGAGGGAACACATGGGCGAGGCCAGAGGCAGGAACATACACCACGCAGGGCTACAGGGAGCTATGGGAGGGTCTTGAGCAGCGGAGTGGCAGCACCAGATTTGCCTTAGAGGTCACCCTGGCTCCTAGAGAGGGATGAAGTCAGATTGCTGTGACCAGCTCCACAGTACTAGGCGTGAGACAGCTGCACTCTCCAGAGGAGAGGGGAAGCCTGCTGAGGTCCCTGGGTAGGTGGTATCTGTGAGGGAGAGGCAGATGGAAGTAGGAGGCTAGGGAGGGAGGGAGCCTGGGCTAGCCTGGGCCAGCTGGCTGCCCCAGCCTGCTCCCCCGGCCTCGCTCCCTCCAGCCTACCTCCACCCCCTGGGAGGCTGAAGACCTGTTTGTTTTCCTTGTAAAGAGGGGAGTCCTGCCCTTTGTGAGATTTCTGCCTGGGAAGGAGCGAAATGTCTACTTGTGCTGCTGCCTGGATTTCCAGCTATTGACACAGACTCTGACAATGAAAGCAAAGGCCAAGAGAGGCAGAGACAAGGTGGCTGATTAAAAAGTTCTTCCCGGGTGGTTCAGCCCTGCCCAGGGAAGGCTGGCTGGAAAACCTGGAGAGGAACCCTCTCCTCCAGAGCTGCAGGCCCAGTAAGAGGTGGTGCTTTGAAAATGGATTGGGGAGTTTCTGCACCCCACCCAATTCAGCTGATCCAACTCCTGATTTCACTGCTTTTGTTCGCTCCTTCCTTAATAACCAAGGCCACTTGCTGGGACTGTAACTTCTTTGAGGCTCAGTTTTATTCCTAAACAGGGCACTGATTCTACCTGCTTTTTGGGGTTTGTTACAGGTCAGATTCCCCAAAGAACAGACACTGATGGAGCAGGGTTGTCAGATAAAATATACAATACCCAGTTCAATTAGAATTTCAGATAAACAATGATGGATTTTTTTTTTAGTATAAATCCATCTCCTGTAATAATGGGGACACACTTATACTAAAAAATTATCTGTGGCTTAACTGAAATTCACATTTAAATGGGTGTCCTGTATTTTTATTTGTTAAATCTTGACAATGGCTAAGTGGAGAATGTTCTGTGCAGGGAGTTTCCTGAGGGGTGCTCTCAGTGTCAGCACCCTGCCTAGGAGGGAGGGAAGCAGGATGGGGCAGAGAGAGAAGGAGGGTGCGACACAAGGGTCTCTGCTTACCCCCCACCCTTTTCAGAGCCGAGGCTAGGGCTGAGGGCCCTTATACTCCCATGGCCCACCTGTCATCGGATTCTGGCTTTCCTGGAGTGGGTCTGACCTTGGGCGCTTGGGCGAGGAGGCTTTCCGCTGCTAAGGGCCGTTCTAGGAGAGGGACCCAGAACAGCACTGTCAGCTCGGAATGCTCCCTGCAGCCGGGGCACAGGGGCTTCGGTCCTGCAGGGAGTGTGGGCAGCAGCCCACTGCAGCCACCATGACCCACTTGTTACACAGTTTGAGGAGACAATTGTGTAAACAGCTTAACAACGGCCTGACAACTAATAATCAGTGATTTTAGCATCCTTCAAATGAAGGCCAAGTCATGAAGCCTGGCCGTCAAGGCATCAACCATCCAGGTCCAAGTTATCCCCAGTCCCTCAGCTCCAAGGAGCTCTTTCCCAAATCAGGCCTGTGGGTTTAACACCTGAGGGCAGTGGGGCATGTGCACAGTTGCCCGGCCCCCCCTCAATCCCCCTGCCCCGCGGTGTATTGATGGCTAAATCTGCTCCAGCCTTCAATTCTGCAGATCCCAACCACCAGCATAATACCTGCAGTCTCCCTTTTCAAGGACTCCAAGGCTATGTGACTCACACTGACCTCCAGCATTTGGGCCTGACATCCCCAGCTTCTCTTCTTTCTCTGTCTCCCACTAATGTGAGAGACATTTAAGATCTGGGAGGAGGGAATCTGGCTCTGGAAGAAAAATGTCTAAATTTGGATTTCGATAGAGGCTGAGGGATCTGAACACATTTCACCAGAATGGTTGATGTGCTGACCATCTGAGGGACAGTCATTCACCAGAATCACTAACTGCTTGAGAGCTTGCTGCCAGCCCACCTTATTCCACTTAATTCTCACAACCACCCTGTCAGGAAGGCACTATTAATATCCCCATTTACAGATAAGGAAACTGAGGTTTACCAAAAGCAAATGTCTTAACCAAGGTGCCACAGCAAAAATCTCAGGACAGTCAGGATTCAAAATCACCTCTGTCTACCAATATCCCTTGAGCTCTGAATAGTAGAGTATGCTCATAACAGTAGAGTAGATTGTACAGATTTATCTGTTTATGTTCAGCCTTGATGGCCACAAGTCATTTTTATTTTCAATTGCTATTCTTATGAAACAGGTAAACAGCAAGGAAAAATAAAGCATCCCAAAAGCCCAAGACGGGCTGAAATTGACAGTCAGGAGGTGTGCTGGTAGAAGAAAGGGTGTGCCAGTCAGGATTCAGGTACAGGGAAAAGGAGACACTCTAGCTACGTGACACAGGCAACATTCAATAGAAAGGCTTAGCATCTGAGACACCACTGAAAAGGCTAGAAGAGGGGGCTGGGGACTGGGCTCCAGGAACCATGCCTAGAACTCCACAGAACTTACCTGCCAGAGGGGTTGCCTATTTTTTTTCTTTTTTTTTAATTATGGCAAAAAAAACACAAAAACACATAACATAAAATTTACCATCTCAACCATTTTTAAGTGTACGGTTCAGTACTGTTTAAATATATTCACATTGTCGTGCAACAGACCTCTTGAACTTTTTCATCTCGCAAAACTGAAACTCAGTACCCATTGAACAACAAGTCTCCATTTCCCCCAAACCCAGCCCCTGGAAACCACCCTTTTACTTTCTGTTTCTATGAGTTTGACTACATACCTAATAGAAGCAGAATTATACAGTATTTGTCTTTTTGTGACTAGCTTATTTCACTTAGCCTAGTGTCCTCAGGGTTCATCCATATTTAACATATGACAAGACTTCCTTCTTTCTTAAAACTGAGTAATATTCCACTGCATGTATATTCCACATTTTTAAAACCCATTCATCCATAGGTGGGTTGCTCCACCCTTTAGCTAGTGTGAGTAATACTGCAATGAACATGGGTGTGCAAATATCTCTTGAGATCCTGCTTTCAATGTTTTTTGGAATATACCCAGAACTGGAACTGCTGGATCAAATGGTGTATTTTAATTTTTTAATGAACCTCCATACTGTTTTCCATAGTGGCTTCACCCATTTTGCACAACCACCAACAGTGCACAAGGATTCAGATTTTTCCACATCATCACCAACACTTGTTATTTTCTTTCCTTTTTTTTTTTTAAGTAAGTCACCATCCTAATGGAGTTAGGTGATATCTCATTGTAGTTTGATTTCCATTTATTTAATGATTAGTCATGTTGAACATCTTTTTATATGCTTGTTGGCCATCTGTATATCTGCTTTGGAGAAATACTATTTCTGTTCAAATCTTTTGCTTATATTTTAATCCAGTTATTTATTTATTTATTTATTTTTGTCATTGGGTTTAAGGAGTTCTTTATACGTTGTGGATATTGCCTTATCAGATATACAATTTGCAAATATTTTCTGCCATTCCCTAGGTTGCCTTTTCACTCTGCTGATTGCATCCTTTGATGCATGGAAGTTTTGAAGTTGGATTATAGTCCCATTTGTCTTTTTTTTTGCTTTTATTGTCTGTGCTTCTGGTGTCATATCCAATAAATAGTTGCCAAATCCAGTGTCATGAAGCTTTCCTAAGTTTTCTTCTAGTGAGTCTTGGAGAGAGGGTTTTCTCTTCTGGCACAGCCAGGAGGATGGGAAAATAGATGGGCACCTCTAGGACCTCTAACTTCAAGAATACCTGCTGTTACCAAGATTCAGAGCTTAGAAAGCTGCCCCACTTCCCTCACACCCCATTCCACCATCACTTACTCTTGGCTTTTATGAAGCCAGTGACTAGACACTGGAACCTGGGTGCAGAAAAACCCATCATCTCCACAAACATGTCACCTGAGAAACAACTGGAGTAGTCAGAAATGGACTCTATCATACTGTTGATTTCCAGTCTTGCCTAGAAGCATGTAATTTTGGGACAATATTTTTGTTCAGCGCCCTAGCAGCCAAGGACTCTAGAAGTGTGATGGTTAGCTGTCAGCCTCTGCAGTTCAGGAAAGTGCCCAGTAAGGAGGTTGGAATGGATGCTGAGTGCCAGGGGCTAAGATAATAATGGATGATGTATCAAAGTGCCAGGCCCTGCTTAGCAGAGAATGGAGCATTATTACATATTGCTACCTTTCAGGCATGGAGGTACAGTGGGCTCATGAGGCAGGGCAGTAATGGGCAGGGCAGTGCAATGGCTATGGGCACTGACTGCAGCTGGACAGGATGGGTGTAGAATCCCAGATCTCCCATGTATAAGCTGTGTGACTTGGGCAGGTCACTGAATCTTCCTGGGTCTCCCTTTTCTCCTCTATGAAAGGGGGAGAGGACAGCGACCCAAAATAATCTGTAACTCTCTCTTGGGCACCTGGCCATTTTATCCTCAGGTCAGCAAGATGTGAGTTTCGGTCAGCCTCCCTGACTAATCTGCCCTGGGCCTATGAGTGCAGACCTCAGCCTCTCTGAGTCTCCTTTTCCTCTTTGGCCATTTCACAAGAGCAAATGCTTAATGAGAGCTAAAGGACTGCCAAAGTATGAAGACAACACAAGGTGTTCTGCTGGAAAGCATCAATGGGACCCCTCCCACCATGTGGAACTGCTGCCGTCCCCTTTCTTGAAGCAGGAGAAAATCCTGAAGTCACAGCTGAGAATGTCTGCACAGACATCATGCAGTCCAGTGATTCTAAAACTTCACTTTTAGCCCCCAAATCTCCCCTTCTCCACCCCACCTCGAACAAAATATTTCACAGAACCTAACCCGTAAGACAGAAAAAAATTGAAGCTGCTCCATTTAAAGTGGGGAAGGGGATCCCTGCGGCCATGTGAAAAGTTCATTCCAATGCTGGTCCGAACTCATATCTGCTTCTGTGCTGGTGAACAAACCACTTAATTCCCTCTGGCTGTTTCTTTATCTGTCAAATGGGGATAATTTCCCTACTCGACACGTGTCCTGCCTAGGAGTCCACACATATGACAGTGCTTTAAGCTGAAAGCCCAAAAGTAAGGTGCGGTTGGTTTTGTTTGTATCTTGCCTCATTCTGCAGATGTTTTGCACTGGGTGAGTGGTCAAATAATAAGCTGGACCTCCAGACTTTCAATCTGAGTCTTTTTTGGGAATTCTACTCCAACATCAAAGTCTGAAATGGTCTCTCTGCCAATCTCCTCCTTTCTTACAACTGAAGCCTCCTCCCTCTTCTGCCCCCATCTCTCCATGTTTCCACAACTTCTGGGTCTACCTGCAGCCTGGACCTTCAGAGTCTCCCTCACCCTCTTCTCTCTATCCCCAGCCCCTTCCTCAGCCCACCTGTCTTTGGTTGCCCCAATCTCCCTCCTGCAGAACCTCAATTCCAGGAATTCCAGGAAGGGCAATTCCTCAAAGAGGACAAAGCATATGCCATTCCTAGGCCACCCTCACCCCCCAAAACTCCACACAACCTAATCCTGTTTTGCCTTCCACCTTGACATCTTTCAGAGCTGGGCCAACAGCTACTTTTATGACTATTTTCCAATGTAACACAGACACCAAGAGGGCCCAGGCTGTTGTCCCCACTTGTAGGAACTACCAGGAGATCCTGGGACCTTGTCTAGAGCCAGCTCTTCATAGAGAGACTTTACTTGAATGACTACCTAATTACTAATTTGTAGGGCAACCTTTAAAATGGCTTAAACTCCTCACCAGGTAAGATTCTAGAGCTGGTAGGTTTTAATTACTTTCTAGTAGAGAGAGAACTGAGAATAGACACAAGAAAAGGAAAGGGATCTGAAGACCTGATAAAGGATTTGAAGATAGATGGTCTGAGTTCGACCGCCACTCTTTCCCTTCCTGCACACATGATACTTTCCTTCTTGTGTCACAATTGCTTATCTGAAAAACAGGGACACAGAGAACTACCCTACTTGGTAAGATTAGATGAGGTAGCATATGTCAGGGTTTTGCAACCTCGGCATTATTGGCACCTAGAAAATGTGCAAGGAATTCAATCACCCAGTGGCTCTACATCATGATTACAGCCACCATCATGTTTTAATGCAAAACACCAGTGCAAAACATTTAGCAACATGATTTTTTGTGGTGGGGGCTATTCTGTGCCCTGTAGGTTGGTTACAGGCATCCCTGGCCTCCACCCACTAGATTGCCAGTAGCACCCCTCCCATGAGTTGTGACAACCAAAAATGTCTGCAGATATTGCCCAATGTCCCCTTGGGAGAAAAATCACTCATGGTTGAGAAGCACTGGTATATGTGAACATATTGGATAAACAAACTCTTCACTATTACTGCATGTATGTGATGAACACACACTAATACATTCATTTACTGTAAGGATATAAAGTTGAGAGCAGATTTGGAAGTGAAGCTTCAGGCAGATACTCTCCCCTCCCTTCACCCCCACCCACCATCAAACACAGATATGTTTAGTGAGAGTCCTGCCTTAATCATTCAGGCTGACCCAGAGCACTCCCCTCCGCTGGCCTGGGTAATTCTTGCAGCATGGGCCTCACCCTTGTGAAGCTGATGCATTAATACCAGCAAAATATTTCTTAATCTCCTAAGCCTTAGCTTTGAATCCTTAAAAAGAAAAGAAAGAAACAGCACAAATCTCTTAATTAGGACACCCAATCTCTTCGATAAATATTTACCTGGTTCCAGCATGAGGCATGCAAACCCTGTGCCATTAGTCAATAGAGGTCAGCAAAGTGCACCTTAGGAACAGTGGGATGCAGTTTAGCTTGGCTTTAGATGGAGTGTTGGGAGACTGTTTCCAGTCCTAAGCTTCTGCTCAAGACAGGTGAACAAACACATTCCCTGCCTACTCGGCACACCTGCTCCCAGCAAAGTCCCAGGCTCACTGACAATCACTGCCTGGCTTCCCTACCTTTTAGAGAGAGGTAGTGGCCTCCTTTGCCAGTTGGGCCACCAAGCAAACCAAATCATCTCCAGTGTTCTCTAGAGTGTCCTGGCTGGACACATTTGCCCTGTGTGGAATGCTCCCCCTTCGTCTCCAGTTAGCCACATTAAGGGTCACCCTCTAGAGGGAGCTTCCCTGATTGTCAATCCCCACCCTTCTACCCTATACTGTTTCCCTGGGTAGACTCTATTTAGCAGTTCGGGCCTATTCACAGCCTGGAATTAGGGGCTGTCTGGCTTTGTGTGTGTCCCAAGAGTTTGGCACCCAAACAGATCTTCCATAAACTAGGCTTTCTTTAAGTTCTCACCTGGTAAGCAATCAGGAGCTATTATTTCCATTTTACAGATGTAGAAACCGAGGCTCTGAGAGTTTCAGGGTCTTGCCCAGGATCTTGCTGGTCCTCGGACCTCCCGATACCCATGCTGGGGCTGTCACCCAGCACTGATGGGGGGATTCCTCTCTCTCCTGACCTTAGGAGCCTTCAGGGACAGATTTTACTTGAGCCTGAAATGGAAGTGGGGATAAGGGCAGGGGCTGTAAGGAAGCGAGGTCTTAGCTCCCTTCCTCAGGGAGCAAAAACGCCTTGTCAGGTAGCAAAGCACAGAAAGGGTCCAAGGAAGCAGCAAGGATGCCGGGTGCAGGTTAAGGGGCTGGGGAGGCCTCCTGTTAGAGGATTCGGTCTTCCTGGTTCCCTGTACCCACTGCACCGTCTGTCCATGTTCCTGGCTGAGCTCCAGCTCCACCCTTCCAGGAAGTCATCTGAGAAGCCCCCTTCACAACTCCTGCCTGCCCTCACAATCACACTACTTTACACTCATCTACTTGGCTGTGGTGGCTTCTCTTCTCAGAACTCCTACGGGTTTCACCGCCAGTCAGATTTCTCTGCCTCCATCCCACCTCCCACCCCCTCCCCAGGGTTTAGCTTTGGATTGCCATGATCCCCATGCTTTCCTTCCCCTCCTCCACACACCAGGGGTCCAGGGTCATATCTGAGGACCATGGTAAAGAATAGGAATTCCAGAGAGGGAGGGGAAGGCCCCATGACCTCAGGAGGGCCTTCAGGGAGCTCAGGGGAAGGGAGCTAAGAGTTCCCACCGGGTTTGGCTACCACCCAAGGGCAGGGACACCAGAACTTCCTCCTCTCGGCAGGCCCCCAGAAAATGTGCAAGGAGATGAATCGTCCAACCGTTCTGCATCATCGTTATGGCCACCATTGCTAACTGTTATTGATCACTTAATGTGCCAAGTTCTGTTCGAAGTACATCGCATGCATTACCTCCATCGATCCTCAAAACAATCCTCTGAGGTGGACAGGATTGTTATCTCCACTTTACAGATGAGGAAATGGAGGCTTAGCAAGATTAAATAAATTCCCCAAGGTCACATAGCTTAGCCCAGCCAGAGAATTGGAAGAGAGGTCCTGGGAAGTCCCTCCACCTCTCAGAGCTCAGTCCCCTTCTCCAAAGAGAGGTGGCCCCTGGATAAGCTCTCTGGGACTTCCTGGGGCCCTCGGGTTTCCTGTGGGCTATCCTGCAGCCCTAATCTGCATTCCCAGGAAAGCCAACCTTGTAGAGGCAGCAGGGTGTGCTGGTGAAGACTGTGGAGCTGAATGGCCAAGGTTCAAGATCATTAGCCACAGAAGTGACCTTAGGCGAGTCATTGTACCACTGCATTCAATTGTTCCTCTGCAAAATAGGGGTGATACTGATAGCACCCACTTCATCCATTGTGAAAGGATTAAGTGTGTTAATATTTGTCAAGTGCTTACAACAGTGTCTGGCACAGAGAAGCACCATGTAAGAGCTTGTTAAATAAATAAAAATTCCCTTTCCTCTTGCTCTATGGTGAGGTGCTTGCTTGTGGAGGAAGGCCTGGGATGACTGAGGGTGAATGTTGGGAGACAGAATTGCCCTAGCAATGGGGCCAAAAGCCAACCATCAGAGGAGCCTTGCAGAATCCACTAAAGGGGGATGGGTGAGGGAGAGTTCCCTTGGGCAGCCCCAGCAAGATGCCTCAAAAAAAAAAAAATCAACGCCAACGGAGGCCGTAGGGGAAGGGAGACAGGGAGAGGTTCACAACCCCACCCAAGGTACTGGTATCAGTTCCTCAAATAGAAGGCCACAGCCTGGTGGCTGACCTGAGCCAGACCCTTTAATTTCTGGAAAAGGGAGAAAACATATATTAACACTCTATCTCAAGTGTTTGACAATTACTTTTAAAGAACCAGAGGAGCATCTCTTGAAGCTGGCCAACAGCTGCTCACCAATCACCTTGCCCCCCTAAATGAAGGGCTGGGGAGCCTCTGTTCTGTAAATCCGGGCCGGGCTTTCTGTCTCACCCGGTGACTTTTTTTTTTAATGTGCCAGGAATTCCTCTCCCACGTGGGGTGGACTCCGAGGTACTCAATTAAGCAGCCAATGAAAAGTCAGCTCTCCGGTAGCAAATGACCCTGACACTTCTTGTAACATAAACAGTTGAAACGTTTCCAATTAGAACTGGAGACAGAGACGTTTGAACTCTTTCTCTCCACTTCCCTCCTTTAAAAATAATTGTCAAGCGCGTTGGACAGGGTGTTGTATACGTTTTTTTTTAATTTTCTTTTTTCTTTGTCAAGCATAAAAGAAACTTATTTGTGTTCTTTTTGCTAATTTGTGGGGTGTCATGGGGGTAAGGGGAGTAGAGCAGTGGTCAGCTCAAAGGGGTGCTGGCCTGGTTACTTTTCCTCCCTAGCCCTCCTTCTGCTTGGACTGCGGCAACCCAGGAGAGCTGGAGGTGATGCTGGCTGGTGCGAGTGGGCCAGAGATAGGAGCTGTGACCCTACAGAGACACTCAAAAAGGGTTGATAATGCAAGAGTGAATTAGTATGAATGAATGAATACCTTTCTTTCAGCAAACTCTCCCGGATCCAGCTCGCGTAAAAAAGGGCCCCGAGGTAGCCTGGAAGCCGGCTGCCTTGCATTCAAAGGCTGACACCTCTGCCCAGCTTGGGGCAAATTATGAGCTTTCTCAGCCTCTCTTTTTCACTCTGTGAAATAGGGCTACTAGCCGCTTCCCTCGGGAGTGAGGCGAGGATGCTACTAGCCTGGGTTGCGGTGCGCATCGCCGTACAGAGCAATTATTACTGACCGTGGGCCAGGGCCTGCAGCTGGGGACGCCGCACATCGAAGGGGCGGTGCTCTGTAAACCCAAGTCCATCACACGCAGCACCGCGCGCCTCCAAAGTGCCAGGCCCGGAGTTGGAACAGGGGAAAACAAAACATGAGTCGGCCCCATAGTAGGGCCCTTAGCTCGTGAGGTCCCCAGGAACGCAGACGTCCGGGCAGGAGCAACGCCCAAACCCGAGACTGCTGCTGCGCTCTTCTGCGTTCAGTCCGCGTAGACCCTGGGGGCCGGGGCTCGTCTGCTGACTGCTGGCGGGCGCCGTCGGAGCCATCCGGAGTAAGACGGAGAGAGGGAGGCCCGACGAGGCGTCGCGTCCCGGGCATCTTGAAGGCATTGTGTTTAATAAATCCGCGCGAGACGCACACCCGCTCTCCCCCTTCTCCTCTCAGCTCCCAAATCGGGACCTGCTGCAGGATTCCCAGTTTACGGGGTCTTAAAAGACCCTCCACTTTGATTAGCAGCTTCAAAGAGCTGTCTTTAAAGTCCGTACCCTCTGCCCCCCAACCCCCGCCTCTTTACAGGCCGCCCCTCTCCCCATCACTACTTCCAGACTTCTGGACAACAAAACACTTAATGCAAGTTTAAGGTGTGTAGTGGAGAGATCTTCAGGCTTCCTCCTGAACGTGGGCCGCGGAAATTATCTGTTTCAAGCTTGCGCAGGAATCGGAGAACCGTGGAGTTTTGGAGTTTTTCCTTTTTTTTTCTGGCTTTCTTTTCTCTTTTTCTTTTTTGGTTTGTGTGTATGTGTGTGTGTGCGTGTTTTACCTTTTATTATTTAAATTGATACGTTTCATTACTAGGGAGAAAAATAAAATATTCCTTTGATACACAAAATCAAATTGATATTTAGCCTCTGCTTACTTTTTTATGCATGGCTCCTTTATACCACATGGTAGTGACAGATTGTTTGAGCTGGAAGGAAAAGCCATTCAAAGCTAATTAAGCAGCCATTCCAAGCACTATTTGCAAGCGGGAGGCTCAGAAGCCTCGGCATTTGTCAGCGCTCCCCACCCCCTACCCGCGTGGTTTTGACTGACAGCTTCCGCGGCCGACGGACAGCTCCCGGCTGCTTCACCAATCAGCAACAGAGAGCCCCTTCAGAGGCCTCTGATTGGTCTTCCTGGCCCAGCTAGGGGGCGGGGTCGACGGCACCCACGTGGGGGCCAGAGGGAGAAAGGGGCGGGGCGGGTAGGAAGCGGGTGCGCCCACCCGTGACGTAAGGGGGAGGGCAGAGAAGGGGGAGGGGGAAAAGGAAGCTCCAAAGAGGAGCCATTTTGTGTCTAATGAATGCTGCGGCCAGATGCTCGCATCTGTCGAGCTGGGCTTCTCCCCACACCTCTTTGGTGCGCACCGCACACAATTTATGTTCTTATTTAGGAAAATAAATAAATGAGGAGAGGAGCTGGGTTCAGGTTTGGCGGCCGGAGCGGACGCTAAGAGGTTCAACTCCGAGGCGGGCGCTCACGTGTAACTCCCTGCGCACCGGCCTTCAAGTCCCCGCTTGCTCTCAGCTCCTCATTAAGATGCGAGAGCGAACTCCAGCTCCTAATGAGGGGAAAATATAGATCCGGGGACGCGCGGCCGCCTCGCGCGCGCCCGCTGCCGGCCCGGGGGTGCTGGTGGGTTCGAGGAGGTGGTGCGGAGGGACCTGGGGGCCCGCTTGGGCCCGCCCACCAGGCGGAGCTCGCGGGGGCCTGGGGCGCGGTCATTCCAGCCTCCGAGCTGCTCTAGGACCGCTTCCCCACCCCGGCCCGACTGCCCTGGCGTAACCCTGAGAGCAAGAGATCGAGGCCATCGGTTTGCAGGCAAACTGGACTCTGGAGTCCAGTGGCCTGTATGCCCGCACGGGGAGTCCCAGAGGCACGCTGGCGGGGGTGGGCGAGGAGCGCGCGGGGGCAGCTGAGTGTGAGCACCTCCCGGGGAGTCGAGGCTGGCGGCCGAGACACCCACAGGCCCGCACACGTGCCCCTCCACAGGCTTTCGTGCCGCCGAGACACTTAGACGAGCAAGCCGGGTAAAGCGGGTCGGAACTT